>KZ807709.1:65263-93845 GCA_000696205.2 Oncopeltus fasciatus | reverse complement strand
ATATATATGTGTGTGTGTATGTATATATTTTATAATAATTAAATAATCGTTGTGAAAAAGAACAACTCTTGCACACTATGTAATCTAGCCAATTCTCCAAGTAAATGCGTTTGCTTTCAAATCGGTGAGAATAGATTTTGTCTTGCCAGGGTAACTACCTTGACTATTCCGCTGTGGGTTCGCATCCCATTCTGGTTAGGTTTTATCGGGAAATTTAGACCTGCACATTAGCATTGTTCTTCAGAATTGGATATTTACCATTAACTAGCTCCTACCTCCAATACCAAAAAAAGGTTACATATAAGGTGACAAAAAAAAAAAGATTGCTTAATGGGATCATTTAATCAGAATAACGAAAGAAACATTTTACCTTTACTTTTTAAGAAACCATAATTTGGCATTCGTTCTACAAAAAAAACAAATAGTTTTTATTGCATTAGTAAACATTTTTTATATAGATGTGCAGAGATAAAATAATACAAAAATTTTTAGTGCAAGGGAACAGAATAAAAAATCTAACTGTCCCAGCCAGGACTGAAAAGCAGGAGATCCAGGTTCGAGCCTTGGCTGGGACAGTTAGATTTTTTATTCTTTTCCCTTGCACTAAAATTGTTAAAATTTACGTGGGATTAATTACCACAAAAAATTATATTTATAAAATTAAAAATTTAAAAGTAAATTATGAGAGTCATTTAAACTGCTTGACAATGTCAGCTTCCCCGAGCATAAGACGATATATTCGTCTGCCTCGGAGGTTGGACTTTCGACACAAGTGCGGGGAATTTAATAACTTATCAGACTTGTCTCGGTAGCGTAAATGGAAAATACACAGGCCCGGATAGCAGGAGATCCAGGTTCGTGTCCTGGCTGGGATAATATTTTATTCGGTTCCCTTGCATTAATAATTGTTAAAATTTACGAGGGATTAAATACCACAATAAAAGTATTATTTATTATAATACAACTATGAATTTTCTTTTTATTTATATCTAAAGATAGTAGATATCATTGAATTTACTGAAAGGTAAAAGGAAATTTATTTGAATCGTAAATCATCGTAAATTAACAGGGAGCTAGAAAAAATCTTACTCCCTCGTCCGGGAATCGAAGTGGAGGATCCGTGTGCTACCTCCAGCTGAGGTAGTAAGATTTTTTCTAGCTCCCTGCACAATTCAAATAAATAATGAAATGTGGGATTACTTTACCACAATTATCATGAGGTAAAAGGAAATTGTTTCATAGCGTTTTCCTGGTGTTCGCTTGGTTTTTAGCTCTAAATATATAGCTTATTTTTATTTTTTTTATTTTTTCATAGTTCTAATTTAATTCCTGCCTTGAAAATGTCCGAAGAGCACGAAGAGCGATCAAATTCAGTATTCTGTCCCGTACAAGCCCCAGTCGGTGGAAGAGAATATCAGTCCCTGAATTATGCATGTCAGCAATGCTTACACAGCAAACACAAGTCTTCCAGAAGAACTAGCAGCGACCACATGGGGCACAAGACACATCAGCTGTGGGCGCTGTAGGGAAAAGCTCCGGGTAAAAGTACGTCCGAGTGAATGTTTGCATAAATGCCGAGTAATGGGGTAGTTTGCAGAAATCAAAGCAAAGCTAACGCTGAGTCAACGTCCGTCCAACGGCTTTGATGGTGAATCTGAGATGGTTTTGTTTGAAGGGCATTGAACGATATGTAAACTACGCTTCTATAAAATATGTACAGTTTTTAGTTAACTTGCTCTGAGGAAAAAAATAGAATGATCTGAGAGTTACTGCTATTAGAAAGCTCCATTCAACCTTCATTCGACTTTTATTTACTCCCCTTGCTGATAGGGTATATTAGCTTATTTGTGGTAAATACTTATATACAGGCTAACTAGAAAACTATACTTAAAAATTTAGATATGGCGAGAAAATCATGTTGTGTCACGTAGAATTTCCGAAACTATATTCTCTATTTATCAGTAGTCGACAACGCAGAACATGTTTCAATTAGGCACACAAGCCTGTTTCTTCAAAATAAATAAAATTAGCAATGCTAGGGTATAACAACTAAACCCATCACGGTCTATTCTACACTATTCTATTCTATTAAGTAATCGAAAATTATAGAAATAGTTAGAAATAGATAAAGTTATTTCCGTTTATAGTGAATTTCTAGCGAATGCAGTTTTTAAGTTAGTTCTCTTGACATATTTCTTTTAAAAATTCTGATCGTATCTTATACATAAATAACAAAAACATGCATATATATATTGACACAAAAGGTGTTTATATAAACATGTATAAAGAAATACAGAAGGTGAAAAATATACACTTCTTCATGCACAAAAATCTCCATTACTTTAGTCCCAATAATGATTACTAAGGTGTAAAAAATATTATGGAAAATGTAACATTTCTGTAACATAGAAATGCTAAGTCAAATTAAATAATTTAAGATATTTAAAGAAGTAGAAATAATGAACAAATATACAATAATGTGTGTATATGTATATAATTAATGTAATATGATTCTCTTCTACTTGATAATTTTTTCAAAGATTTACAGACGAAATTCAAGGTTTTATTCACNTAGTACCATGACACCCACTTTTGAAAAATTTCAATTGATATTCAACAATCCAAAATTGCAGAAGATAAAAATATGGGCCAGTTAAAATATATATGTTTGTGTGTGTGTCTGTGTTAATCTACAGTAAGCTACACTTTTTAGTTTTTTAAAAATGAAATTGGCATACTACTTTTAAATGTAAAACGAATATATGATAAAAAAGGCTAATTTCGTTATAAGGAAAATTGGGATTAACTGATATATCGAATGGGAAAACAAAACAAATTTCGATGTAACGAGGGTAACATTTAATTAAGAATAATGACGCTAAATAAGTATTAGTTTATTGGTAAATGAAATATTCTTGGAATTACATAGCGAAATTGGACAATTTAGAGAGGGAGTTTATTTGCACTGTATATTTTAATTTTAAATTCTAGGAGCTTGATTTAGTTCTTTATTTTAATTAAATTTGACATCATCGAGCGAAATCAGACGTATAGAAGTGGGACATTTCCCTAAATTTGGAGATTATTTGCTTGTAAAAAAAAAAGTGTATGTATTTCCTCACTGCAGGGAGCATACTGTTAATAATTTTAATATTAAGTTAACCACAGTACAGATTATTTTATGAATAGATTACAAATTTATCATTGTATGTCAGGTTCAAAAACAAATATAAATCAACTACGATATTGAGGATTCGCTTAGTTTACACAGCTCTTGAATGGTAAACTTTTTAATTATGGTCTCCCTCTATGGTCTCTATTCTCCATTTTTTTTTTACAATTTACAAAACAAAATTTAAATACCGAATGTCTTTATTTTAATAATTGATGATGGTAGAATGTATATATATATAATTCATGTAATTTTGTATGTTATTGTTAATTCCAAATACAAACCCAAGCTCTATGGAGCTTTTATGTTTTAAATTTTTATTAAATTTTGAATTAAGGGTCTATGAGATTGACCCCTGTGGTTTCAACATTATTAATTTTGAGGTAGTTTCATCTATTTTTAATTCCATCATGTTTTCTATTTTATTTTCAGAGAAGAAGAAGAGTAGAATTGCCCTTGCGATTTTGTTAGCCAAGACCTCATATTTAAAAGCTAAGGCGCCTATTTTTAATTAGTTTGATTAAATGAAAATATTAGAACATTTCTGGCTACCAACTTTTACATTTTGTTGTACGATTTTAAAGTAACACAATTTGTGCCGTGTTCATTTTGAATGTATTCTGTTTCTCTTAATGCAATGATACGTCTTATTATTTGTATGAATACTGTATTTTAAGTGATTTAAATTTATGTTCGAATATTGTGTGTGGATTTCAAGTTGTCGCTTCATTTTGTATGGTCAGCTTGGAATGGAAGGTTATATTAGTGGTATGTATGATTCAGGTAGACAAATAGCTTATTGGTTATATCTCCTTCCCTAATCAAACAAAGAAATTGTGGTGTTCCCCATATTTCTGCCTGCCACTGATAAGAAAAGAAACATTGGAAAGCGTTCTCCTCCAAAAGTGCTATGTGAATGTTGTTCCCCGGGAAGAGCCTGACTGTGGACACACAAACACACACACAGGATTCCAGAAGTCCTGTGCTGGAGCAGCCTGGAAGGGGAAAGGCGGCAGGGATGAAAGTATGGCGAATCCTGTAGGCGTAAGGAAGAAACTTTGGTCCCATCCTCCCGTTTCCCGATCCTGTCCTGAATCCCCTCCTAGCCCCAGGGGGAACTCAAGGGAATTATGCCTGCTTGTTAGGCCTCCGTGCTCTCGGGAAATCCAGACACCGCATGTGTAAAGCCATACCTATCTCTTCGCCAACCGTCCAAGATCGTCCTCAACTCTCTCACTGTCCTCAATTACACATAGTTTTTGAAAATAATACATTCATGAATACAATAAATGCAAGGGAATAGAATAAAGAAATCTTACTACTAATAGCTGACAATGTTAGCTCCTTCGAGCATAAGACGACATATTCGTCTTGATCGGGAGTGTAGACTCCCAGTAGAGTGCGGGGAATATAATGAATTATCAGGCTAGCCTCGGTGGTGTAATAAGTAGCTTGCCAGCCCGGCAAGCAGGCGATTCGAGTTCGAGTCTCGGCTCAGGTAGTAAGAGTTTTTAATTCTATTCTCTTGCATTTGTTGTATAAAATTATTGTGGGATTAAATACCACAACAAATACAATATTTAAACTAAGTGCATAGAATCTCTCAAATTTGAGTTTTCATCACACACATGAGAGAGACTTCTAGCTTATATTTCAAAGATCGCAATTTCTCCCATCATTTCTCTGTATTTACACATGGCAGTTAGTAAAAAATTAAAAATCACTGAATCCAAAAATTTTCTATTCCAAACAAAGGAGTTACCAGAATTAATATTTTTATTTTTACCTGGAGTGTTCCCACTCTACAGATATTTTCAACTCAATTTTTTCTATTGAGTCTGATAATTGATAACAAAAATTTAATTAATCAATATGTCTGTTTTATGAGATTTTTCTATAAGCAGTTATAATGGCTTTAAAATTTTTCTGATGGATGTTGGTCAGAATACTTTTTCTGCCACCCGATGAAATGAAGTGTGGTAAACGATTGGGGTAGGGTGTTTCCAGAAGCATTCCGAACACTAGCTGCAACAGAAACACAGAAAGAAAAAAATGTCCTCTACTCATGTTATTGTGCTCTGGTTGTCTAAAATTATTGATATTCAAAGAAAGTAGACAGATATAGAAGAACAAATGAAAAATACCTCAAAATATGACTTTCACAAACCCTTGTCGAAATCGCTAAATGTGGTAGTGTAATATATCTGTAGGAATTCTATTGATTTAGAAAAACCAAATATTTTACAACTCTGAAACGTATTGACTAATGACAATCACTATTGAGTAAATTTGAAAAATCTATCGAGTGCTCAGTTTTTGCAATACGTTCTGACAATAATATTTTTTTTTTGACATCATTTTGCAATCTTTACATTCATCGGTATGCCATTCCTGTCCCTAGATAATATAAATGATCTTCTATATTCGTATGTAGACTACACATGTATTATGATAAGGTATTACCTATTGTGTCTGTTTTTAAAATTATTTTTAGATAATCATAGAACAGTATACATTCATATATATTCAACCAATGAACCAATGAATTTGACTTTTTTTTTCTTATTTGAATTGTATGAAGATCAAGGAAAATAAAATAATGGTGATGAAAATCATATTCATTTGTTAACCGATATTATATAATTTCATTTAGGAAGTCAAAAACAATCCTACTGGATAATAAACAATCTTTTAATTTATATTAAGCTTTTTTAATAAATATCAATAATTTTTTTTATAAACAAAAGACAGACCAATAATAGGGTATTGATTATACATGTTAGGCAATATTAATTTATTTAGGTCCCTTTTTACTTATTCGTTTTGTACTTGATGGTGAATACACATTTACAAAATCATGTTTAGTAAATAAGACATATGATGCATTTTTCCTAGATAGGAAACAATTAATAAGAAATCTGCGATTTGTTGGAGAAAGTTAACAAACTTCTATATATTTCATGAAGATTTACATGTTATTTTTGGCGTAAGAAACAGTATCACTGTACAGCCCAGACAGTGGTCTCTGACTAACTGCCACATCATGGTCTTCCGAGCATCTACAACTCTGCACTCTACAAACCAGTTTCTATTTTGATTTTCATGTCATACTTGCTTTCACCGACTCTTCAGAATTTTATTCTGTTATTCATTCTCCGACAGACTACTTCGTCCGTTCTCTAATAAAAATAATATTGTACTGTAATTTTACACATTTTCAATAAGTGTTGTGGAAGATAATTGTCATTTGGAGAGTTTATTTGATCGCTGATATTATTATTAGATTTTTTTTGTTGGGCTTCGGTCATTGTAGATCCAAAAAAATAAAACTTAAAACAATGTGAATTTTTTGATTATCTCCCAACGTTTCAGCATAAATTGTAAGCCTTCTTCAGGACTATTATGAAGACGAGAGGGGACAAGACCTCAGTCATGAAGATTTGATCCAGGCGACACGTCCCCTCTCGCCTTTACGATAGCCCTAAAGATGGCCTAAATTGTAATTCGAGACCGAACCCTAACAAAATAACATTTAACTAAATAGCTAATAAACCCTGGATTTACGCTGAATGTAATATGAACATTTATCCACTAGTCAAGCTAATTCTTTTTTTAATGAGCTGGGGCTAAGCTGCACAATTATAAGGAATAAAAGCTGTTAAACTCCGCTCGGTAAGAATGATTTTTAATTAAAGCTGAGCGCTTTCGAGACTCAATGTCTCATCTTCAGAGCAGAGGAATATCTCAGACGAGAGACTAGTAATGGAAAAAAGGAGAGTTTTTTTGACCGTAGATATTATTATTAGATGATTTTAGTTGGGATTCGGTCAAGGTAGATCAGACATGGAAATGTGAACTTAGGGACAGGACGTCCTCTCTCGTTTTCATGATAGGCAGCCCTGAAGATGGCTTACAATGTAAGCCGAAACGTTGACAGATAATCTTTTAAAAAAATACACCTTTTCTTAAATTTTTTTTTTTGGATCTACCTTGACTGAACCTCAACTAAAATCATCTAATACTAGTAATGGACTCTCCTTCTCTTCGGCNCATCGAGGAGCTCCTCTGGTCTCATATATATATATTCATTATAATGGGAACAATTTTTCCTTCTTGAAAAAGAAACTAAGCATATTGTATTAAAAAGAATGTAGGAATTGTTCTAGTTCTAGGCAAGGATAGCCTCTGACCATTTCCCAAAGATATTTACCGTCTGAAAAGTCTTAAGATGCATTAAGATTTTCTATAGTTTACTAGTGGCTATTACTATGGGTATTCACGTACAGACATTGATATATTGCAAAGTTGCCACGGCTTGAGAGAAACCTCTCTCCTCGCATTACGTTTCCTCTGAGGGGACACATGTAAAGCACTGACAAAGTGCGGAAGTTCCGAGTACAGCTCCAGGAGTCGGTTCTCCTCTGGGTTTCACTCATTCTTTCGAGTCAGTGTCAATCTTACGGGTCAACGAACCGTGAACTGCTCCCAGGAGCTAGTCCTCACATGGCCTCTCTCGTTCCTGAATCCTTCTTCTCCGCTCAGGGAGGAATATTGCTCTGTTTCACCTGTTCCCGTCTCCTTCATTACATTTCACTGCTCTCTCTCACCTCCTTACTCTCTCTCTCTCTCTTACTTCCTTTCCCTCTTCTTCCATCAAATTCTATCTCTCTCTCCTCCCTCTCTCTCACACCCTCACTCTCTCCCTCTCCTACTCCCTCTTCCTCCCTCTCTCCTTCTGTCTATCTCTATTTCTTACACTCTCTCTCTCTCTCTCTCTCTCTCTCCTCTCTTACTCCCTTTCCCTCTCCTTCCCTCTCATTCTCTTACTCCCTTTCCCTCTCCTTCCCTCTCATTCTCTTACTCCCTTTCCCTCTCCTTCCCTCTCGTTCTCTTTCTCTCTCCCCTTCTCTCTCACACCCTCTCTCTCTCCCTCTCCCACTCCCTCTCTCTTCCTGTCTCCTTCCCTCTCTCCCTCTGTCTATCTCTCCCTCACCTCTCACCCGCCCCTCTCTCACTCGCCCCTCTCTCATTTACTCTCTCTCTCTCTCTCTCTCTCTCTCTCTCTCTCTTTCTCTCTCTCTCTCTCTTTCCTAATTTGAACTTCAAAGTAAGAGAATTCTGAAAAAAAAATAATCAGCTACGCAGTAACAGTGTAAACTAAAAATATTTCTTTCATATAGGTGAGCACTAAAAAGAACATTTTAATCTTTTAATCTTTAAGCAAGAAAATTTTGTAATATGTGATTTTCGTAAATATATTTCAAAATATAAATTGCAGAAAAATATTTTTATGTGCTTATTTTATTTTTATTTTATAAATACATTTATATTGTTATCAAAATATTAAAATTTATTGATATGTCACATTTTTTAAAATTCATTTCGACAACTATTTTTAATAAACAATGTTGCTACCTGTAAATGAGCTAATATTTTCTTATTGGAGTATATTATTGATGTTATTTGTTTTGTTAAATGAAAAAAATGGTCTTATTTCGCTTACAATTTTCAACCTTCAAAAAGTAAAACATTATCGACCTTGATCTAATTGAAAAGTAATTGAGTGAAAACCAAACTCATTCAAGTAGTTAATTTCCATTTGCAGCCGTTAATTCGCAGTCTGTTCTTCTGGCCGAGGGGAAAGATACTGTGAAATTATTCAATTTCACCAGATTATGTAAATAGAAAATACTTCAATTATTAGATTTCCCCCGTAGACAAGGCTGAAAAATAATTTATAATTATTCTCCCAGAAGCAAATGATTATTTTACACTTCTTTGGTTTGTCTCAGGCTCTATTTTATTGCATAGAGATATTAAATTATAGAATAAAAACAATAACATTTATTACAGTATTAATTAATGTAGATAATCTTTTTACTATTTTATTTTCATAAGAGTCCAATGAGCTTTCCTCAAACAAAATATCATCTACAGGATAAATATTATTATTGTACCCAGTCAGAAGTGACTAACTCAGCATTCAGGCACAAATGTCTCGCGCCAAAGAGGAACTCTATTTGAGCTCTCGAGATCACGCAAACAACTCAAGAACTGTTTGATTTCGAGGGACACGGTGAGATCCATCACGACAAAGAATCAGGCCATCTTCAAACTCAATAGACTGCTTCTTTTTTTTTTAAAATTAATAAATCTTTATTTATTACATTCTGTTATTAAGATCTTGTTATTTGTGGACATAGGGAAATTACAGTAGAAGAAAATTATAATAAAATAATTTAAATAACAATAAAATAAATAATCTAAAAGGTTATTTTCCCTACCAATGAATATAGAACCATTCTATTACCCGTCTTCATTGGATTCTGCAAACCATCTTCTGTTGGCGAGCGCTTTCGGACATTGTCCATCGCCTTGGCCGAATACATGTGTTCACTATCACTGTCTGTATTCAACTCTTGAACATCGCCAACGGAGGATGGTTTGCAGAGACCAATGAAGACGGATAATAGAAGGTATGATAAAATAAATATGTAAACATCATTGAAGGGGGAGAATGGGCCCATCGACCCCACTCCCAATAGGTTTAGGCATTAAGGCGCAGGAGGTCACGAGGCCAACTCTCCTTTAGTCGCCGGGGAGGATTGTAAGGAAGGGTAGAGTTGGACACATAATATGGAGCGTTAGCAATTATTCTAAGAATATTGGACTGAAAGGATTGTATTCGTTGGATATTGGAAGTCTTAGCGGCACCTCACAGTTTTGCACCGTACGTCCAGATTGGTCGTATTAGGGTATAGTAGATGGTCAGTTTATTTTCTAATGTGAGCTTTGAGCGCCTTACTCCTTCTAGATGATGATTCAGAAGCTTCAAGAAAGGCCAGAAGAGGAAGAACAGACGTGGACCTCGGCTACCAGAAGCCCAGAGCCAACAAAGAGTTCAGATCCTAGTTTTTTTTGGCGTCTCTTTTCGAACTATTCCTGCAAAAATTGTACTTTGTTGTACTTTGTCCAGCAGGTTCATCGAGGAGCTCCTCTGGTCTCTCTTGTAGATTCTAAATCAGCTCTTAAGGATACTACAAGAGAGAAATATAATGGGGATAAGTACAAGTGATGTTCATTAATTACTACCTCCAGAAGTATAACATTCAAATCTCCGAGGAGAAATACCACAATTGAAGAATAGTTTTTATATACTATAGAAATAGTAGCTAGATAATTTTATTTTTTTGGTAGTTAGAAAAAAAATACTATTTCTTTTATTTCTCTCTTTCGTATTTGAGTAATATTGTTTGCGTATTTTTTTTTTTATTTCAAGATGAAATTTTAAAATTTAGAAGTTCCCTGAGTTACGTAAGTATCTAAAACAACAAACTGAACTATTTTCTCTTGTGTCTGTGGAAACATGATTGACTTGCATTCAATGTCATTCGCATGTATATGTCGACGTGGCCAACTTTACACTCAAGCGGCCGAGAGGAAAATTTCTCCAGTCCTCCTGGAGAAGGAGGGGCTGTCACTCCTCGAAAGCAGCTGTCCACATATTGGCAGGACTGTGGAAATCGGGCCCGGGGTCATGTCTGCAAGAGTGGTAGGATGTGGAGGATACGCCGAGCCATCAAGAGCATCCTCGGAGTAGGACGTCCAAACATCGAAATATAGAAAGTGTGTGTTATTTGATGGCGACAAGTTATGGACGTACCATATATCCTCAAGGAGCTGAAAACCCATAACACTTGCAGTGAGGAATCAACCTTTCATGGCAATAAGATGCCAACAAAAACGCCCCATAAACATTCATATTCCTGTTGATGTTATTGAATATTAACTAGTAACTAAATGTAAAAAAAAAAAAATCGTGATAAAGTTCTTAGATCGCATAATAATATTAATACGTTTTACAAGTGCTTGGTTAAACCATTTTCAAAGTAAGTGAATAGCGTAATCAATTTGTTTGACATTTTTCTTCATCCTGTATTCCTTTCGGCCAAAACCACTAAAAGCTAGTGTAAAGATAAACCTTCTGTATTAAGTGAAAAATATTTGATTTTCTCTTTTTATAAATATTAATTTTTTTGCGGTCTTTTATCCCACGTATATTTTAACTATTATAGTGCAAGGGAACAGAATAAAAAATCTAACTGTCCCAGCCAGGATTCGAACCTAGATCTCCAGTTTTCCGGGCAGGTGCCTTACCAGCCGGAGATCCAGGATCGAATCCTGGCTGAGACAGTTAGATTTTTTATACTGTTCCCTTGCACTGAAATTATAAAATTTTCACATATTTTTCTTTGTACTCTTTGAATAATTACTTGTCATTTTGCATGACAAGTTAAATCCATGTCACCTTGAAAATATTTTTAAAAAGTAATAAATCATCTCTTAGTGATAGCCTTTATTTTTAACTGCGCAGAGCTTTAGAGCTTCCTAGATCTTTATCTCATATAATAATTATATATATAAGTCTGTTCTTCTGGCCGAGGGGAAAGATACTGTGAAATTATTCAATTTCACCAGATTATGTAAATAGANTATATTAAAGATTATATTGTAAATTTTTATTCTAAAATTTATTATTCGAGAATGTTAGGTAATTTCAAGAGTAAATTGTAGATAAATAAATTATGTTTTATTTAGCTATGATTTATCTTGAAAACATCTATGGATCGTAAAGGAGTTACATTTTTACAATTAATTGAAATTCTTGTGGAAAGTGTAAAACTATAGTTTTTTTTAAAGAAAATTCGCTGAGGTTATGGGCATTCAGTTAAAATGATATACTTTATGAAAAACTTTAGAATCTTAAAATGTGCTGTTATCAGTATTTAACGTTTACTGTTAGGCTCTTTGTATCTCAGATGAACAAATATTTATTGGAGTTTGGAAATTTATATTTTTCTAAGACCAACCTATATTAAGTAAATAGATAAAGACTGATAAAGGAATAGCTTATATGTCGTTGGGCAATATTTTATTGTAGGCTATAATAGGTATAGGCAACATTGTTACCAGGTGTCTATGGCATATCCGTAAAAAACTCATTTTGTAAAAAAATATAATCTAAGGAAAGATTAATTAGGGAGACTAATAAATCGTTTATAACCTGCATAATTTTTGTACTTAACTTGTTACAAAGCAATAAATAATTAATTGCACTAATGCAGTGATTATAATAACGACCAAGGCAGATAAATTATGTTATATATCAGTTTGTTTAAATATACAGAAAAAACTCTCTTAAAAATTTACATTCAAATATAAATTATGGTTTATTTTTTAAAGTATTTCCTTTTTATTATTATTTTAAAACACTAAATATATTAAATAAGACTATATTACTTTTACCACAAATGCTTCAGCTCGTATATTTGCACTTACCTGAAACATAATAATGATATTTTATTATTAACAAGTAATGTTCATCTTATGAAATATTGTTTTTTTTTTTACAATTTATATTTTGCACACAACCATATACACATATTGTGATGAGATTTTACGACCGTCATCTAAACTCATGGCTAGTTAATTTTTTTTCTAACTAGCTGTTATGACTCACTAACATATCTTATATAATAAATATTATATTTTGTATCCATATTATTTTCTTCAGACTTTACAAATATATTTAAGACGGAAAAAACAGGGATTATTTAATAAATTAAATTGTATTGCCTTAAAGAGCAACGTACATACCAAAAAACTAGCAACTTAAATCTAAAAACCTAGCCACTTATACCTAGAAACTTAGCAACTTATATATAGCAACCTAGCCACTTATACCTAGAAACCTAGCAACTTATACCTAGAAACCTAGCAACTTATACATAGCAACCTAGCAACTTATATATAGCAACCTAGCAACGTATAC
Source organism: Oncopeltus fasciatus (assembly GCA_000696205.2). Lineage (NCBI taxonomy): Eukaryota > Metazoa > Arthropoda > Insecta > Hemiptera > Lygaeidae > Oncopeltus > Oncopeltus fasciatus. The sequence goes on along the minus strand of KZ807709.1, from coordinate 80,841 downwards.
CTATAAAATTAGCAACAAGCAAGAAATGAAAGTGTCTATCGTCTCGAGGTATCACTTTAACATGTCTTGAATTCTTTTCCTCTATATTAAGAGTAAGTTAAGACATGTTTTACCTCTTTGAAAGTAATGCAATAAGGTTTCCTTAATAAATATGAATATTATTTTAACTAATGAAATTTATTATTAAACAAGAAATATAGCCTAATTGTAATCATAAATAAATGAACTACTTATTTTTTTAAAAAAAGCAGCAAATACAAATACGCTCTGCTTAAATAAATACACGTGCTTCTCTTTTTAATAATAAATAAAAAAAGGTAAACAAAAAAACACAGATACAATACAGAAATAAATTAGGGAAAAGCTATCAACAAAATATCTATACAACATACAAGAACGCCTTACAAAGCTAATACTGTTCTATAATAACAGGCAGCCATGTCTATTTTTGACAACATAACACTAAGGTCACTTCATATGAATTCATAGACAATTATATAAACTCATAGACTCAATAGAAAATATACCAACCCTGGAGTTAAAACTAATCCAAATTTTAACTGGTCATGTTCCTATGAGGTACTGTTAATAAAGTTTTAAATAACAACTTCGGCAGTTTTAATAATTTTTCTGGTATATTAATACTGAACTATATAACTTATGACTTCTCACTATATGAAAGAAACAGAAAAAATATATATATCATAAAACGTAATATGCAAAGGTGGAAATTAACATAACGTGATAACGTAATTGGCAACTTTTAGGAAAGAAAATTTTAAAAAATTTTCAAACAATTTATAGACTTTGTTGACAACATTGATTTAAATAATTAATTATAATTTACTGCAGAATTATTTCTTTCCTGATATTTGATTTCTTATTTTTCTTTTATTTAGTTTAATTTATTAGTTTTAATTTTTTTTAAATTACTTTTCTGATATAAGTGAAATTTACAGTATCTGATGAAAAATTTGTAACTATTGTGAAAATCAGTTCTTGCAGCACACAAATCATTATGTATAGTCACACATTACACAAATATAAATACATTTTTTGTGATGTATAGTAATGTTATTAATATATGATGTTTAGTAAGTGATGTGATTTGATTAAAATAAATTTAAAAAAAAATGTTCTTTTTCTTATAACTAGAAAAAATGACATGTGTGATCCATTATCCTAGAAATATTGTCAGGAGAAATTGACCACAGACTCTTTACGATATACCCAGGAGGGGGGTAATAAAAATTTATCACAAGTTGTCGCAAGAGGTCACGATTTTTTTCTTTCTAAATATCATGATTTACTGCTAAAAATGTAAAACAATTTTGTGGTAAATTCTTTCAAAAATGAAACATACATTAATTTTCAGGGAAATACGTTTGAAAGAAGTATGCCTGAAGAAAAGACTGGAGAGGCTTTTGGATTCTAAAGTAAGGATATATTCCTTATGGATGAGGTTTAGTTTGGAAGTTACGGTCAGCCATGTATGACGTCATTGCGTGATCTTCTCTTTCTCCTTGTAAGTTGCCGCCTTGGAAGAGTTCGCACTGCCCTCTCGGGTGAAAGTTCGCCGAGGCGGTCTCCTCTGCCCCGAGCCGGTTAGCGGGTAGAAAGAAAAGCCCAGGAAAATAGGAAGGCGCGGGCGGGCATGGAGCTAACCACAGGCTTAGCGTTCCAGCGGTAACCTCTTACGTCAGCAGTTATGATGTCCCCACGCTTCCTCGTCGTCCCACTGACACGGCACACTGCACCAGTCGCTGTGGGAACCCACTGCTTTCGGTAGAAGTATGTGGCAGTGATGTAGGCTGAGTGACTTCCTAGGAGGGGTCGGGTCTATGGGAGCCGATAGCTACAGGCTACTTCTAATCGCTGTAAGAACTCATTGCTACATTCTACTTCCAGTCGCTATATGAACTCACTACTTTCGGTAGAAATATGTGGCAGTAATCTAGGCTGTGTTACTTTCTAGGAGGGGTCGGGTCTATAGGAGCTGATAACTACATGCTACTTCCAGTCGCTGAAGGAGCACATTGCTACATGCTACTACCAGTCGCTGCAGGAACTCATTGCTACATACTACTTCCAGTCGCTATGGAAACTTTCAGCTACATACTACTTCCAGTCGGTATGGGAACTCATAGCTACATACTACTTCCAATCGCAATGGGAACTCATAGCTACATACTACTTCCAGTCACTATGGGAACTCACTACTTTCGCTAGAAATATGTGGCAATAATCTAGGCTGAGTAACTTCCTAGGAGGCGGGTTTGGGTCGGGTCTATGGAAGCTATTAAGCTACATGCTACTTCCAGTCGCTATGGGAACTCATTGCTACATACTACTTTCAGTCGCTATGGGAACTTTCAGCTACATGCTACTTCCAGTCGCTATGGGAACTCATTGCTACATACTACTTCGAATCGCTATGGGAACTCATTGCTACATACTACTTTCAGTCGCTATGGGAACTTTCAGCTACATGCTACTTCCAGTCGCTATGGAAACCCACTACTTTCGGTAGAAATATGTGGCAGTAATCTAGGCTTAGTGACTTCCTAGGAGGGGGTTTGGGTCGGGTCTATGGGAGCTGATAGCTACATGCTACTTCCAATCACTATGGGAACTCGCCGCCGATATGGGAACTCATTGCTACATACTACTTTCGGTAGAAATATGTGACAGTAACGTAGGATAAGTGACTTCCTATGAGACTGCTATGGGTTGGCCGTATCCTAAAATGTGCTTACACCAAACTACTATTTATTACACAAATTTATTCTCGAAATAATAATATTAGTTAAGAAGAAGTTAGTCAGGGATTAGGTCTTGGGAACAGTAATTAATACTGATTTAAAAAAGTTTTTTATTTTCACCCACGTTTAGCATAAATCATATCAGGCCTTCATTATGACTGAGTAACAAAAAAAAGGAAAACATAAAAGTAATATAGAAATATATCTATGTGATATTGCAACACACAGAAATAAATAAATCAAATTATAAAACTGTGGGTAATCAACAATGTAAAATGCATGAAAAATAAATATGAACAGATAAGAGATAACAAAAAACAGCAACAAAAAACAACACAATATGAAATCCTATGTGCTGGTCTTATGGTGGTTTTTGTTTTGAGAGGTGAAAAATAGTTCTGTATGTGAAAGAAATATACTCATTGTCTGTTTTGTCATTAATGGGGTTATGTTCTAAATGTATAAGAATAGTCTCTGCTAAAAGTCGTTTCTCAAGGTTTGGTTCAGTCGCAAGAAGTGTGAATTTCAGTAGTCAAAGTCGTAAGTTTGTTTGTCAGTAGTAGAGTGTTTTGAAAGGGCTGTGGTGGTTTTATTTATCTTAATGTAATGTTGATGGTTACTGATTCGTCTTTTAATGGGGTTCTTTGTTTGTCCAACATATGCTGCCGTACAATTTCGAGTGGCGCAGGGGATTTTGTGAATGACGTTACATCTGTCAGTATCGGCAGTATCTTCAGTACCATCAGTATTTTCAGTTTAGTATAGCCGTTAGAGAAGCCTATGCATAGTTTAGGGAAGTTAATTAATTAGAGCTTTATCGATTTTTTCTGATACAGTGGGAATATAGGGTAGGGAATGGATCATTGAGTATAGTGGGGGGGGGGGTGGAAGGTGGATCATAAAATTTGTTGCTGAATCTGTGTATTATATGTGGTGGAAAGCAATTATTTTTTTAAGGATTTCTTGCATGCGTATAAGTTTCTGTCGTAAAATACGTTGTTGGAGAGGTTAAGGGTTTTAGAAATGAGGTTTTATTTGACACATTTATTTTTTAATTTAACTAATCTGTACGTCAATATCATACATCAAACGTAAATTGATTTGAAACTAACCCGTGGAAGAATACCCTTCGTTGAGTATGTATATATAAATATATATATATATAGCAGGAAATATATTACAGAACATCCATTTTCAATCAAATGGTCTCTTACAGTTTCTCAGACCTGAAAGATTAGGTAAAAATAATTAAAAAAAAACGTTAGAATATAGTGAAGTAAGGCGATAAAAGCCTTGTATTGATTCTAAAACTGACATTACAAAACAACGCAATAGATAAGCGTGAAGTGGGGGAAAAAAGAGCAGCGATTACTACTCCAGGTTGTAGCCACTGTCACCCCCCCAAATTGTGAATGGGAGGACCATCTCGGAGGGACGAAAACAAAAGAGAAACTCGATTGGCGTTATGGCTATGGAAGAATCGGCAAATCATCAAGACGTAACAACATTTTTTTTGGGGTTAAAATACTGTTACTGAGTACTGATACTAAACTCAGTCAGATCCCCTTAGATGTCCATGACTCTGACGGAGACTTTCACTAAACGGCAGGAAAAATCACTACAAGAAGCTTAGGAAAACAGATCCGAAGGTGATTTAAACGAGGTATTTGAGCCCTGAGATAAGTTAAAATTGCTTAGGCAAAAACATAATTTCCATTACATAAAAATGAAGAATAGTTGTAAACATCTATAAACAAAACGTTAGGATCCGATATTCATATTTCAGTAATATAAGTATGTAGTTCATATTATTGAAATTCTTCTTATTGCTCATTGTAAATATGTTTTTTGGGAAATTTATGAAAAAAATATTAAATTGAATAGAACTAAATTCTATTTATAACATTTTAAATTTCTTGGTACTATATGGTTATTAATGTAGATAAATTAGTATATGAAGTTAGTATTGGAAGCACTAACAAAAACACACAAGAAAAAAATGTAAAGAAATCCAGTTCATATGATTTACTTTAAAGTTCCCATTGTACTTAGTTAAAGGTATTGTTTATATCATGATTGACTGACACCCATATCCCACATTCTCTGTGATAACCAAGGTAATTTTGAATAGATTGTATTTATTTGTTTTGATGAATAATGAGGATCCCTATTTGCTGACGAAATTTGAATACTGTGTTTACTAATGGTTTTCCTAATCGGGAAAAGGGAAATGGAGGCTAAGACAATGATGGTGTTTTTAAACAGGCTTTTGTCTTTACGCTGAAACTATTAATGGAAAAGCTGACCTGGTATTCACAAGTTTAGAATTCGTATACAAGCTACAGAGATTATATTTGTATGGAAAATAATAATAATAATTTTATGAAAAAAAAAATGATTATTGAAAGAACTTAACACATTCAAGANTTAATTAAAGATTATATTGTAAATTTTTATTCTAAAATTTATTATTCGAGAATGTTAGGTAATTTCAAGAGTAAATTGTAGATAAATAAATTATGTTTTATTTAGCTATGATTTATCTTGAAAACATCTATGGATCGTAAAGGAGTTACATTTTTACAATTAATTGAAATTCTTGTGGAAAGTGTAAAACTATAGTTTTTTTTAAAGAAAATTCGCTGAGGTTATGGGCATTCAGTTAAAATGATATACTTTATGAAAAACTTTAGAATCTTAAAATGTGCTGTTATCAGTATTTAACGTTTACTGTTAGGCTCTTTGTATCTCAGATGAACAAATATTTATTGGAGTTTGGAAATTTATATTTTTCTAAGACCAACCTATATTAAGTAAATAGATAAAGACTGATAAAGGAATAGCTTATATGTCGTTGGGCAATATTTTATTGTAGGCTATAATAGGTATAGGCAACATTGTTACCAGGTGTCTATGGCATATCCGTAAAAAACTCATTTTGTAAAAAAATATAATCTAAGGAAAGATTAATTAGGGAGACTAATAAATCGTTTATAACCTGCATAATTTTTGTACTTAACTTGTTACAAAGCAATAAATAATTAATTGCACTAATGCAGTGATTATAATAACGACCAAGGCAGATAAATTATGTTATATATCAGTTTGTTTAAATATACAGAAAAAACTCTCTTAAAAATTTACATTCAAATATAAATTATGGTTTATTTTTTAAAGTATTTCCTTTTTATTATTATTTTAAAACACTAAATATATTAAATAAGAATAAAATAAAGAAAAAATAAGGTACTACAGTCCTAAAATAGGATAGACCAGGATGTTTTTATATTCAAAAATTAAAAGAATAAATCTGAATAAAGATAATAAATGTTTTATAAATCAAACATAAGCAAATCAAAGAAAAAGAAGCTAGGAAGTATTGTAATTTGTTTAAAATGAATTTTAACACTTCCCGGAGATATATTTATTTGGCATTTAGAGGAATCATTGGCTAAACAAGAGTCAAGATGTCCTTGTTCTTCTTGTGAGGTGCTAGTTACTTGGACAGATTTCAAGGTTTTTTTTTGCTAAATATTTTTAATTATAAGAAAACAATAGAAACAGTAACACTACAAAATTACATTTAACTACCTTCTTCCTTGAATTTATGGTATTTTTATAGAAAAATTATCATTGAAAAATATACCAGTACACGTACCCATAAAGTATACATTGGAATAAATAAAAATTAAGTTTTAAATACGAACCATTCTAAAACAACCTTTAAAGGAACAATTTAATGTCCTTATATAAAAAAAACAAATAAATAACTAAGCAAAGTAGAAATGTCGTAATATAAGGTAAAATCATGGAAGTCAAAGTAATATCATAAGTTCGGGATCACAATGGTCAGGTGGTTAAGACAATGGAATCCTGAAGACCCCTATGTCCTTTATTGGGTCACATTCCTCATTGAATCAGGAAAATATCAGGTGGTCAGAAAGGTGTACTGACAACACACCTTCTCTAATGTATCCGTCTCCAAATAAATCCAAGTGGGACTGGTTTGTAGTAGACCAGAGAGAGCAAATTGAAGTAAGAGTCATTTTTTAAGGACATTATTGGTGATATTGCTGCAGGAATACGTAGTTCTAAGGAACTGGACAAATCCTGACCGGGTTTGCCTGATCGGTTTAACAGAATGTTACATGTCTTTCCAATGGCAAGAGATCCTTCTACTTGTGCGAAATCTGTATATATGTAAAATATATCTAATATCTAATGTTCGATTGTTTTTATAAAATATTTTGTATAAAAATTTAATGACTGACTAATCAATTTCGACATATAATTTATACTATTTGAATTTATAGTAGTAATATTCCAGTTTTATACGCCTATAGCTAAAACAAAGGTCCCCCTAGTGGCAAAGTCAAACAATATGAATTACAACTTATTTGATTCCTCAGACAGAAAGAAATATAGATATGAATAAGAAATGTCAAATCGATTTGCAATAATTTCATAATTGTCCGTCAATACTCAAACTCAAAGTAAGACTTAGCAATGAGATCCCGGGGGTAGGAGCGTGTTGGAGGGATGGTTCAATATCTCCTTCTCTCTGGGGGCACGAGCGCTTTGGTTGGCTGAAGGCGAGCACTTAATTTTGTAAGGAAAAAAGATAGAAAAAGAAGCTTTTTTCTGAGATATAAGTCCCCTTGAATAACAAAGAGTTCACTGCTGACAGTATAGCTGATTCTGACTTAATTACATAATACAAATAAAATGTACAAATAAACAATAGGCTAATAATATGAAATATTTTGAACAGAACTATGACAATATTCGAAAACTTATTTACAAGTAAGGAAATATAAGAAATAAGTAATAAAAAAATAGATGCACAAAAATAAAATGTGTGCTACGGCAAGAAAAAACAACGAGGCTCAAAACTAATAAAATAATAATAACTAATAAAATTATGATAAAAATAAAAACCGGTACATACATTAATTTTATTTTCATTTACGGACTTCAATAAATAAGGATATATATACATAGATAAATGGCCGGAATAATGTCCTGAAGTATATGACAAGAGCTAGAAGAGGAAAAGGAGAGTGAAGTGGCAAGGAGTGCGGGATGTAGGCCAGGACCCTCAAAGTCTAGTTCAGGGAGACACTGACCTCATCCTGGGCACTTTCACTGGCTCGATCCTGGCGTCTTCAGCTGGTACAGCTGCGTACGCACCACTTCCTCGTCTCGGACTTGGCAGTGAAACTAACTTCAGCTAAACACTTAGTTTAGGGAATGTTAGCTAGTGCGACAGCAGTGTCCTACCTCGTCTTGGACTTGACACTTGACAACGAAACTAACCTCAGCTAAACACTAAGCTTAGGGGACGGTAGTTAGTGCGACAGCAATGTCCTCCCTCGTCTAGGACTTGACAGCGAAACTAACCTCAGCTAAACTCAACTAAACACTCCCTCGACTTGACACTGGACAGCGAAACTCAACTCAACTAAATACTTAGTTTAGGGAATGGTAGTTAGTGCGACAGCAATGTCCTCCCTCGTCTAGGACTTGACAGCGAAACTAACCTCAGCTAAACTCAACTAAACACTCCCTCGACTTGACACTGGACAGCGAAACTCAACTCAACTAAATACTTAGTTTAGGGAATGGTAGTTAGTGCGACAGCAATGTCCTCCCTCGTCTAGGACTTGACAGCGAAACTAACCTCAGCTAAACTCAACTAAACACTTTCTCGACTTGACACTGGACAGCGAAACTCAACTCAACTAAATACTTAGTTTCGGGAATGGTAGTTAGTGCGACAGCAATGTCCTCCCTCGTCTAGGACTTGACAGCGAAACTAACCTCAGCTAAACTCAACTAAACACTTTCTCGACTAGCCACTTGACAGCGAAGCTAACCTCAGCTAAACACTTAGCTTAGGGAATGGTAGTTAGTGCGACAGCAATTCACTTCTTCTCGCGGCTGCATAGCATATCAATCCAAGTAACGTTATAATTTTAGTGGCGTTTTTGAAGAAACATTCAAAACTATGCCAAACTCAATTCCCTAAGTATCCCTTTTGTCATGAGCTACATGAAGGCCAGTTTCAAATACCACTGATTGAGTCAGTTAACCGTACCCTGGAGCTATCAATGAATGACATCTAGAGATTCCGAGTGGCAGCATATGCCGAAGTCGTACACAAACAAGTACTCATTGACATACTTTGTTAAACATTCTGTAATTCCATTAATACAAACGGTAAAAAGATATGGGCTAAGGGCACAGCCCTGGGGAACTCCATTTAATGGGTTATGGAGAATCCTTCTATTCATACTTTGAAAACTTTCATAATTGCAACAAACTTTTCGGCTATCCGTGCCAATCTCAAATGCACTGTAACTGTGAACACTCATTCTCGAAAGATTACAGTTTGTCAATTGCAGCCTCTCAAAGAATCTCTGCTAAACAAAATGAGTCTCAGGATGGCAATCATTGCAGAAAAGCTTCGTCCATGAGCAAAGGTCTTACCGTTTTACATTAAAAAAAAAAAAGCTTCTTAAAGCACAAAAAGTTCGCATGTCGAGTTTTAAAGATAACTAGATATATGTACTTCAATCATAGCATACTTAGGACAATATTCTTCAAAAGCAAACGCTCGCTTATTGATAGTAACTGGTGTGCTTATAAAATTTATTTCTTTCTTTTGAATTTACTAGTTGTTGAGTATTACTTTCTTCGCTTTATTTCACGGCTATTAACATAAACTGGTAGTATGTAAGATATACTCAATACTCTATCGTCACGTAAAACGTAAGTGATTTTTTTTATATGTTCGATACAATTCTTTCCTACAAAACGATCGAATGTAAACTCAAATAGTTTCAATATATTTTCATGACAGATTGATGTTTTAAAATATTTTAGTTTAGTTTCTAATAAATTTGAATATACTATACTCATGCAATTGATATATCCCAGCAATTTTATAATTATAAATAATAAACATAATATAATACATATGGCATTTACTATTTGATTGTGCACTTCATTTTCCTAGTGACATGAAAACATTTCATGCTCGATATTTTTATATCTGTGCAGGTAAAATTACTTTTAGAAGAATTTATTAATCTAAAATATTCCTTTTAGATAATTTTAGTTGTGGTTCGGTCAAGGTAGATCCAAAAAATAAAATACAAATTTAACGAAACAGTATTTTTTTAAAAGATTATCTGCCAACGTTTCGGCTTTCATTGTAAGCCATCTTCAGGGCTGCCTGTCATGAAGACGAGAGAGGACGTCCTGTCGCTAAGTTCACATTCTCTCGTCTTCATGATAAGAAGCCCTAAAGATGGCTTATAATGTAAGCCGAAACGTTAGCAGATAATCTTTAAAAAAAAATGCACTTTCGTTAAATTTTTTTTTTGGATCTACCTTGACCCAACTAAAATCACGGTCAAAAAACTCTACATTTAAAATATTCCTTGTCCCGAAATTGTCTTCTTCATATCAGTATAATGACATATCTAATTATAGAGTATATTTCTCGCCAAAATTTTCATATTATCAAATTTTAAGGGGACAATTCGTTTCTTTTTAAAGAGTCCGACAATTTTATGTTCACTTCAAAGGAAAAGAAAGCAATAAAATATCAATTTGTAAAAGTTGACAGTTCAAATCCTATATTTAGAACAGTTTTAAATCACTTTGAAACGTATTTGTTCATTGATCATTGACTGTAACGACACATTTTTCGAAAATTTTTCGATATTTTCATCTACTCTACTTACTTAACACCAAAAATTTATGTTACTAAAATTTATTTACATAACTTATTCAAGAATACCGTAGGAAGTGGGATGCGGGTGTCGGCCTAGATATTTAATATCTCTTTAATTTTCCTTTATTTTAACTAATTTTCAAACAGAATTCAATTGGCAGCTCTTAAAAATATGATTTTTTAAGTTAAAATATGATTTTTGGTCTAAACCAGATCCTCCAATGGAAGTTGAGCTTGAAGCATTAGCTGTGGTTCTTCTCTAATTTCAATCTGTAATACCCTTCCTTGTAATATATTTATTTTCTAATATATTCCCTCAACACAAAGTCCATGGAATATGGTCACAATTGATTAGGAACTCATTGGAAAACTTAGATAAATCTCTATTGAATCGTTCACTGAACTGTTTAGGTGAGAGAGGTGTTTTTATCCTCATTAGTTCTTTTAGGATCCCACATATATCACGTTATATGCTCTCTTTTGTTTCACTGCCTTTGCAACTAGCTTTCTCTTTTAAACTTAATCGCCTTGTCGGCTTTCTATCTTCAGATTCATTTTTATTTCAAGCATAACTACAGTGAACGAGTCTTATTTGTTTTTATAGAAATTGTCCCCCAAAATATTCTCTTAGACACTCATAGAACTCGGAAATTAATTGCTCTTTTTTTTTTAAATTGAAATCAAGAGTCAAAATCTATACCTGATTTGCAATTATTTATTATCTCTTGTTATCCTAAACCTGTTTTCATCTTTATTATTCAAAATTCTTAGTTATCAAAAATATCTAAGCTTTACAATCTTGTCTTTTCACTACAATTATAAATTACATATAATAAAATTTAAGACTTTCTGCAGTTCATATAAAAGAAAATTTTAAGTTAGAATTTGGATTTCTAAAATGATTTTTATTAAGTTTCATTATCTGTACTTAAAATAACCATTAATCCATTTAAGTTCTGAAAATTTAATAGAAATAAAATTATAATAGGTACTTATATATTTTTTTGAACTTCTTTTTTAAACGAATAATATATTTTCATAGCTGCATTTTATATAGAGCCATAGATATTTTAAAAGTTTTATTAATAAAGTTCCTAACAGTACAACTTGCACAGAGTTAAAATAAGTTTCTTCGCTGAAGCCAAGGAAATAAATATAAGTAACTGCTTTTTCTTCTCATTCAGAGTTGTGGCTAAGGATTAGGCAATTCTATAGTAATTATAAGGATTAGCAATAATACAACGCTGTTACAAGTATTATATAGCACCTGCCATAATAAAACGTAGGATAAATGTTATTTGTAAAATATTTAAAATCATAAATAACAACAATTGCCCTCATTCACAATCTAGCGTATCTGTTAAGTTTTAAAGTTCATTAGCATTAATTAAAAAAAAATTAAAATATGAGAAAGTATAATAAGGTTATTTGACTCGAATCTAGCTAATTACTTAAAACACAAGAGTACTGAAGTAAAAATTAGTGAGAGGTATCGAGTTATTTGGAAACTTAAAAAAAAAAAAAAAAAATGCTTTGAAAAGTTACCAAAACTGAAAACACCAATCCTCGCGCGATAACTTATTGTTTCTTACAGTTGAGGGCTTTCGAAATCATTCATCCCATCCTCAGAGATCAGGACCTCCATAGTTTGAGTGAAGGAGAGATAATAAAGAAATATATCTCATTCAAAAACATAAAGTATAATTTAGTAGAGAATTTAAATGATAGTTTGAAGATGGCTTACAATGTAATTCAAAACGTCGGCAGATAATAAAAAAATACACATTTTTCTGGATTAAACTTGACCGAACCCCAACAAACATTCTCGAATAATAATCTCTACGGTCGAAAATTCTCCACTTGAGCTTAAATTCAGGATAAAACACGTGAATTTATCGGAATCCTAGCCGTTGCCATATGGAGGTCAGTGGTGAATTTAGGGACCCACCGTTACTTCGACCGGGCTATTTACGTACAGGTCGGACCTCTTATTTCCTGCTTACTTCTTCCGCACATCATCAAAGAATCTCTTTGGTTCCATTTTTACGAACGAATGGAGATATTTTACCTTCGGAGTGAGATAACTCAGATTTTGCGAATTTCATTACAAAAACGAGGAACAACTTGCTTCATTGAGTATCAACATTAGTACAGCACTTATTTCGGAATAAACACTTATTGTTGAAATGTAATTTGCTTTAACTGAAAAATAACTTTATGAAAATTTCATGAATTTGAACTAATACCTTTCTGACTACAGAAACTTGAAAGAGAACAGTAATAACTTTCAACCGCTAGTACTTCTTCATGATCAGAGCAGTTCTTTGAAGACTACGAGATATACGTATTAAGAAATGTCAGAAAGTTTTTTCATAATCGTCTTTACCAAGATGGTCGACGTTTCTACGTCAATACATGGATCAAACGATCAAAGACACTCTCAACGTCACTTAATATTAAAAATTAAAAAAAAAAGTTACAGTTTACAGTTGTTAGGAACAGGACGTCCTCTCTCGTCTTCGTGATAGCCCTGAACATGGCTTACAATGTAAGCCGAAATGTTAGCCTCCATTTTGTCCAGTTCATGTTTTACACAACACCCTCATTATAAAATGGAAGCCCTAACCATCCTCATCCTAATTTATAAAGAGGTGGTTATGGTTGGCCATATATATAGTATAGTTGCCTGGTGGGCAGGATCTAATCAGGATTCAGGGGACCCTCTTTTGTTTCCTAACTCACCACCGACAGTCTTATGTCCTTTGCTGAAGTACAGTAAAATTTATAATTTCATTCGCATTGGACAAAAAAAAAAGATTAGTAATTCTATCCACGCGCCCCAGACCTTCGGTTTCGTTGTCTACACTAACTATACTAACCAACAAGAAACAGGAAGCCGTGTGAGTTATTATAATATTATAAGTGTATTTTATTGTCTCATTTTTAACGATAATATGGATTTGTTTTTTAATACTCATTTAAATAATTATAATGAGTGTTAATATCCCTTTCTCTAATTTTAATGCAATTTTTTTTTTCCTGTTGTGCTAACCGAAAACCTGTCAACCCTCGTCAACAGAGAGTTTAACATTATTAAAGACACTGGGAATTAGGGAAAAGCAACACAAAAATAATTAGTCTTTTAAAATCTTTAAAAGTCCTAAGATCTATAAAAAAAAGCCTTATTCTAATACGTATTAATGTCTTGAAAATACGTCATTCTTAGGTATTTTTTTAATATATATAATTTTCTAATTCCCAGAACGATCACATCAGTTAGTTTTGGTTAAGCCCAAAGTCTTCATTCAATGAATATAGAAAAACAACTCTTCTACTATTTACACTAATTGGGTTTATAATAAACTCAATGAAATTCTTAACAATGTGTGTGTGGTTGTATGCGCTCTAGCCTTTAAAATTAAAAAAAAAAAAAAAAGAAAAAAAAAGAAATCGAATTCAGCATTTTAGCTTATTTTTGCTTATGTGTTTATTGAGTTTAATAATGGCTATGATCGTTTAGGAGGGAGTGTTATGCGGGGGAAAAAACAAAGGATTTTTAGGCAAACAAATGACTAATTTTATAATTTTTAAAACTTAATATATACACATAGAATGTATAATTAGATCTCTTAACGGAAATGTATGTTCATGTAGTAGATAATTGTGATAGCTAACATTGAATCCAGACAAAGATAAAATCCAAGGTTTGGAGTATTTCCGATGGCACATGACGACACATTACAGAAATGCGTCCATAGAGGTACCTCAAGAAGTCTTTCATCTCACCGCCCTGACTCATGATCTTGTCCATGAGCCATTTTCAACGCCCTCTTCGTATTACAGCTGCTATCTTTAAGTTACAATATTCCCATTGGAAATATTAATAAAAAAAAAAAAAAAAAGTCTTCCTTCAAATTTAGTCATTTTAAGAAATGCAGTGAGTAGCCGAAGTTTTTTTTCTCGAATTTGTTCAGAAATTCTGAATTAAGAATATATTTTATCTTTTGTTGAAAATTGATATTTTCCATTCAAAGAAAAAAAACTCTCTGAATTTGTTAATTTTCTTTAGTTGCTATTGCAAACTGACAACAATACTTAAATAGTTTCTCACAATAATTCATATTTAAAATATTATAACATACACATTTAAAATTTCTCCAGAAGAATAACAGTTAAACCTATCATATGCAGAGCGATAGAGAGATATTTATTCTTCAAACAAGTTATTACATAAAAGATAACTTTCATAGAGGCCAGTAATATTCTAGCTTACTGTATGAACTATATATTTGTTATTGTATCTACTTTGATATATTTTGACAAGTAAATTTTATCAGATCAAATCGAATAGATTAAGTAAGGGGTTAAAGTCTTATATATTTCTAAAAATAGTAATAACATGAAGACTGTTAGTTCTCTGGGCCGGAACCATTCGATCACAGAAACGCAGTCAACTGAGAGACCTGAAGTCTGTTGCGGTCAGACCAAAGTATAAACCAAGCTTATCCCAAGCAATAACTTCTATTGATTTATCCTGAAAATGAGAAATCCTTTGTTGAATTTTTTTATTTATGTAAATAAGAAATATTATCACTTTGGTCTGAAATAAATAGAAATATATGTATATCAGAATAAATAAAAAAAGGCTAGGAACACATTGATGATTTCTTGGATATAATTTTGTAAAAAAAAAAATAAGTAAATCGTTCATGTATAGATTGAGATTTAATTTACCAGCTGAAGAGAGCATTAACAGTAAAAAATAACTAGGAAAAATAATTTTCAAAATAAAATAAATGAGAAAAAACGCATATTAAATAAGATATAGAATTCCAGTCCTCTCTCAAATAACCTTACTTTGTTAAATAGAATTAGTTAATTATTTTTAATAACACAGTTCCCAAACATGAGAAATCTGCTTTTGTGTTAACTGGACGCTAGAAGAATTTCCAATTTTTTTACATAAATTAAAAATTATAAATTATTTTCCAAAATAATTATTTCCTTTCATTATAAAGTATAAAATAGGAAAAGGACAATAACCATATTCTTTTTTTTTTAATGACGAATAATAA
>KZ807709.1:53542-64190 GCA_000696205.2 Oncopeltus fasciatus | reverse complement strand
TATATATATATATATAGGAGACCTGTTTCTAGATACCAGGAGTTCAACTAGGCTCAACTGAACAAATAACGAGTCCTGAAAAGACCTTCACATTTTTACATACGTGTACATACAAAAAAGAATATTGGTTGGAGAGACTGCAATTACAAAATTACTAAAGAGGGTTTATTAAATATCAATTAAAATACATTTAAAAAAACCTGTATTAGTAAGTCGTAGTGTGAAGAAAAACACTAACATATATTTACATAATTGCTATATTTATTTATTATAATCTTTTTGAAATAACCTTAGAAAAATTAATAACTCATTATATACTCTATTATTTGTTGAATTCATAATAGAATACACTGTGTTTTATATGTATCTAACGAAAAAAAACAAATAAAACATAATAACTCACTGAATCAAACCATTGTGAATATTTCACATAATTTAGCTGAAATAGTTACTTTAACAATACCTTTTAATTAATGGCATGTTTAATATACTTTTTGGACTTGAAATGAAGTTGATTTTCCTAAATTATGTTAATTTATTTATCGAAGACGAGACTGAATTAATTTAATCCTTTACATGTTTCACTTTTACTTATGTTTTTACTACCGTCCATTTTTTAAAGATAGACATCGGCCTAGAAGCTGCAATTGTCTGTTATTCTTAATAAAATTTTATATACACTTGTTATAAATTTATGATAAGCTTTTTAAACAGAGAATATTTTTAAGAGTCCATTTTTTTTCTTTTATCGTTTGGCGTAATTTTGTGATGTCAGTTATATTGTATAGTGTAGTTGTAAAGTGTATATGTCACTTAAGAAAATTCCCGGGCAGTCCTGTAAAAAATTTAGATAAGTTTTTTCGATCGTAAAATTTAAGGTTTTAGTTATTTTAGTAACGCGGCTAATTTTGTATTTGTTATATGATTTCATCCATAGAGCCACTACTTTATATTAATAATTACCATTTTTTCATAAGTTTGAATTAAATGACCGTAATTGAATTTATTTTCTTCCTGTCAAGTATTAAAATCAATGTTTGATGTACTAACGCTAAAGATTAGTCAGTATCTTCAAGCAATACTCCGTGAAGAAATGATGTTGAGGTCCAAGGGGACAGGAAGCACTTTTTTGACCGTAGATAGTATTATTAGATGTTTTTTTGTTGTAGTTCGTTCAAGATAGCCCCCCCCCCCCCCAAAAAAAAAAAATACAATTTAAAAGAAATGTATATTTCATAATCATCTGCGGACGTTTCGGCTTACATTGTAAGCCATCTTCAGGGCTATCGAAAAGGCGAGAGGGGACGTCGTGTCACCTGGATCCCATGCTCTGGGGGATTGAATCATCAGTCCTGAACATGGGATCCAGGTGACTCGACGTCCCCTCTCGCCTTTATGATAGCCCTGAAGATGCCTAATAATGTAAGCCGAAACGTCCGCAGATAATTATGGAATATACTTTTCTTTTAAATTGTATTTTTTGTGTCTACCTTGACCGAACCCCAACAAAGAAAATTTACTAATTGTAATTATTAAGGTTTTTTACGCGACAGTTTTAAATATTATTTCCATATATTCTTGGATCCTAACTGCTACAATTAGATAGAATTGACTAGTTGTTCATTTTTAGGACTTTAGCTGCCAGAACTTTTTTCTTATATTTCCTTCATTGTACGTATGAATCCGTCTCTTCTTCAATTTCCTTCCAGGTCTTTGGTCGGGCCACTTTGTCGAGGAATACGAGCAGGGCTATGAGATGCATATCGTTATTTTTGATTAGTTCACACGCTAAGCTATCTATTCCGGAAGCTTTTGGTATTTCAGCCTTGGGATTGCTTATAAAATCGAGGAAGTCTGTGTTATCCTGCGAATCTAGCTCTTGATCTGCCTTATCTAAAGTCGGCTTGCACACCTATATTATCCTTAGATTAGTGATTCCTAAAGTGGCCATTTACGATTTTTAATTGCTTCATGTTTCACCGCTGTTTAGCCTTCTAATTAATTTTGTAAGCTAGCTTTAAAACCAGTTATTTATTTTCCTAGTTTTATTATACAACTGTAATGTTTGGATATTGATATATAAATCCAATGATATTCTCCTATAAAAATTATTGTCAATGAAGAAAATTTTTTTCCATTTCATAATTTTATAAATTTTTGTGATAATTTATTGAAAACAATGTCATTTTTTATAATCCATAAACTATGCCAAAAATAATGCTCCTATGCTTAGATTTTTCCAATATTCCATAAATTCACTTCGTTTTAAGATACTTTTTTTCTGACTTGAATATGTAAATTCTTCCAACTAAGACCAAATTAAAATAAACACGTGTTCAAACTTGGCATTGTGTCTAGTTTGTTTATTTTAACTATAACTATATTGTTTTCTTCCAAATTTAATGCATTTTGTTTTATAAAGACTTAAAAAAAAAGGTATTTGTCTTGATAATGTCTATGTTCCTGATGTGAATTTTTACACCGGTAAAAATTGTCAAAACACTGTTTTTTGCTCCGATTTAGAACCCATGTTTAATATTTGGGTTCAGAAGAGGTCAAGCCTCTAGAAGCAATTAATTTCTTAAAATCTATTTGAATAAAAAAATACACTATAAAATAACCCAAACTAAAATCCTCTAATAATAACTATAAAATAACATCAACTTACAACATTATCCAGTTAACGACAGAACAGACATAGAACAAATTTCCTCAACTTATTCTAACATTTTTAATATTTTAGAAACCAACAACCCTTCGTCTCAATAAACCTGTCAAAACATTTTTCTCAGTTCCAAAGTCACTTATTCCCAATAATACCCTTCCCTTTTTTTTCCTTTGTCCTTTTATTGCCCTCTCTTGCAACAGGCCGCTTTCCATTTACACCTTCCTCCTGTCTTGTACCTGCTACCCCCACTCACCTTCCCATTTCATAACTCAAAACAAATCCATAATGTCCAGTCATGGAAATGTGAACCTAGGGACAAGACGTCCTCTCTCATCTTCATGATAGGTATGTGTGGCAAAATTACTGCTTTAATGATATTTCAATTGTTTCCTGTCAATTAGTTGTTGGTTTGCATGTTTTTTTCAAATTAATTCCTTTTTTTCAAATTAGTTCTTTTTTTCAATATTTTTTTCAATGTATTCTCATGACATTGTATTTCTACAGCCCTGAAGATGGCTTACAATGTAAGCCGAAACGTTGGCAGATAATCCTTCATTAAAAAAAATACATTTTTTTATTTGTGTTTTTTTGGATCTACCTCGACCGAACCCCAACAAAAATCATCTTAGAACTATAAAATAACTATTGTCATGTTCAGGATTATATAGTTGGAGGTTCGTTGGCTTTGGAGTATTATGCTGGAGAAATTAGTCAGGGCTTCGGCCAGGATCAGAAAATAAAATACTCCAAAATTAATTGGTAATTATTTTATTATTGCCAGATTTTTGGTAATAATAAAATAATAGCGTAATCATAATAAGTATCTAAATATAATTTGATCAGGCAATAATATAATATTTACCCAAAAATTTTTCAGTATTTTTTTTTCTGCAAGGGAACAGAATAAATTCATTATTTATTTGAATTGTGCAGGGAGCTAAAAAAAATCTTACTACCTCAGCTGGGAATCGAAAACGGATCCTCCACTTCGATTCCCGGACGAGAGAGTAAGATTTTTTCTAGCTCCCTGTACGATTCAAATAAATTTCCTTTTACTTTTCAGTAAGTTCAATGATATCTACTATCTTTTGATATAAATAAAAAGAAAATTCATAGTTGTATTATAATAAATAATATTTTTATTGTGGTATTTAATCCCACGTAAATTTTAACAATTTTTAGTGCAAGGGAACCGAATAAAACATTATCCCAGCCAAGACACGAACCTGGATCTCCTGCTATCCGGGCCGGAGCATTTTCCATTTATGCTACCGAGACAAGTCTGATAAGTTATTAAATTCCCCGCAATAGTTTCGAGAGTCTAACCTCCGAGGTAGACGAATATATCGTCTTATGCTCGGAGAGGCTGACATTGTCAAGCTGTTTAAATGACTCTCGTTATTTACTTTTTAAATTTAAACTAGTGCGGGGAATTTAATAACTTATCAGACTTGTCCTGGTAGCATAATTGGTAAATGCACCGGCCCGGATAGCAGGAGATCCAGTTTCAAGTCTTGGCTGAGACAGTTAGATTTTTTATTCTGTTCCCTTGCACTAAAAATTATTAAAATTATCGTGGGATTAAACACCACAAAAAAATACTGTTTATAAAACTAAATATTGATATTTGTCATTCAGCAATAAATGAAGTTTTGCCCGAACATTTCCACCTTGGTCATATTTGTATTGCTCTTACGCACCTGCTATCAGATAAAGATATCAGTTTCACTAATCAGACCAACAAAACGGAGAAATTCGCTTCGTTCACGCTGTTCTATGGCTAGGAGTCGGACATCATCCGAGTAGGAAGTGACCGGCCCTCAGTGCGAGGAGTTACGCCCTCTCAGACACAAGTAGAAAGTGCCATTAAAGCAGACGTACTTGGGGGGTTGAGTGGAGGGGGAAGATCACCTGGCATCTGCCATAAGTAAGAGCCCAGGGCTTCATCTCGGATCGCCCCATAATTTTCTCTCTTTTACGGGGAAGGCTTAAAATGTCTCTCCATCAAAGCTGTACGTGATGAGGATACATTCCGCCAGTACCGAAGCTAAGACTACTGTAGAATTAAGTCATTATCGAATACAGTATATGAGACAACATTATACTGTAAGTACATTCAATTAATACTAAGGTAGTCGCAAATACTAGTAAGGTTTGAGAATCAAAGGATTCGATCGTATATTATATATGATATATATGATTCTCATATTTCGATTTGGAAAATTTATCTTACCCACATACATCCATGCGAATCTAGGCTAAGAAAACATAGAGACGTTTAAAGATACCTTTTGAGAGAAACAAAAACTCTATTACGGGATAAGAACGGGAATATCGGATTTCCAAAGATATATAACATCTCTCTATTGATTTTTTTTTACTTATTCCTGCCTTTTATGAAATAATGGATACATTTTTATATTTAAAAACTTCAGCTGCAGTTTTTTTTAATAATTTGTTTGTAGGTTAAGCCAGAAACATTTCTGAAAACAGTTTCCATTCCACATATTGGAGGCCAACTTTGGAGGCCAAAATTCTTAAATTCTTAAATTCTTAAATTCTTAAAAAATTCTTAAATTCTTAAATTCTATTCTTAAAATCTTAAAAAAATTCTTAAATTCTTAAATTCTTAAAATCTTAAATTCTTAAATTCTTAAATTCTTAAAATTTAAAAAAGATATACTTTTATCACGCACAATTATGTGTGCTGTACAATCTAAGTCGACTTTTCATGATTCATTATAGATAAAATAAATAAGATTAAATGTGGTCCTTGTGACGGATTTATTAATTCAAATACGGTTTTTGTTAGGAAAATTAGAAAAAAAAAAGTTGTGTGAGTGATTTACACCAGATTTTTATGAACTGATTGGAAATATCCACATTGCTGCAAAGGACCACATCAATTATCATATAAGCCTCCTTAGCTTCCTTTACATACATAAGAAGACGTAGTGAGATTGACTGGGAAATTAACTTTTTTGCGTTCAAATTTCATATCCATAAATGTTCTTCCTAAACTTGTTTGAATGATAAAATGTTAATGGTTCATTCTAATGATTATACAAAATGGAGAGTATTATAGATTTTTTGAACTACTCCATATTAAAAAATAAGTATAAATAATTGCTTTTTAATATATATTTTAAAACTAGTTCCTATTCGTTAGGTTTATATACTTATTTGATCTGGTTTTGGAATGCTTGATGTTTCCCAATCAGAATTGTTTGGAGCTATTTTTGTTAAAATAAAATCTATCGTTGAAATATTCCTCGTTTTCTAAACTGAATTCGTACATTTGGCAATGAGAAGTGTCGGGATTATAATTAATTTACAGTTTTGAGTTATTAGACATTTACAGACAGAAAATGGGGAATCCAGGGTAGTTCGAGGTATCCGTTCGGGTCTCGCAATCCTGACGCTACGGGTTCAAATCCCACCCAGGGAATGCTTTTAACTATAAATATAAGCTTTTCCTGAGCCAAGGGTGTTTAGACTAGGGTGGTGACCTCTAGATAGCCCCACCTTACTGACTAAGTGGTTGAAAGGAGGCTATCATGTATATTAAGGGATCACTAATAATCACTAAAGTGGATCACTAAGGAGGGATCACTAAGGAGGATCACTAAGGGATCACTAAGGAGGATCACTAAGGGATCACTAAGGAGGATCACTAAGTAGGATCACTAAGGAGGAGGGATCACTAAGGAGGAGGATACTAAGGGATCACTAAGGAGGATCACTAAGGGATCACTAAGGAGGATCACTAAGGGATCACTAAGGAGGATCACTAAGTAGGATCACTAAGGAGGAGGGATCACTAAGGAGGAGGATACTAAGGATCACTTAGGAGGATCACTAATGGATCACTAAGGAGTATCACTAAGGAGGTCACTAAGGGATAACTAAGGAGGTCACTAAGGGATCACTAAGGGATCGCCAAGGGATTACTAAGGAGGAATCACTAAGAAGGGATCACTAAAGAGGGAACACTATGTATATATATATATATATATAAAACCAATGCATATTCACCGACACTTATTCACAGAACTTTCATTTGGTAAAGCTATAATATGCTTATAGATAGTATTATCATGTCTATACCTTAATATCTCCTGTCTCTATCCCTACCCCTGTATCTGGCATTTAAAGACGGCTTTGCAAGAGTCCAGCCTTGGGCACGGTGTAAACTGAGGACGTTCCCCCTCCCCCCACCCCCTACGATTGTCCTGAAGCGGACATTTAGCTAAGGTTTCACTCCGCTTGTGGGGAAGGCAAAGAGAGCAAGAGGCGTCTCATTACCGCGCCGGCGCACAATGAGAGAACTCCTGGAAGAGCGTGGAGTATCGGCCCTGAAAGGTGTCCTGGTGCGCGCCGATTCCCAGCCGTCCATCTCTATCTCGGCCTGTCTCTTCCATTCTCTCCTCCAGGATCTCTTCATGGCTAGGAGAGCGAGGCCATTCGGACCAGGACAAAACTCGCCTTCAATGAGCTCCTCTTCAATCTGGAGAGGACTGCTCCAGGAACTGTACCACTGCTTCCTCATTATTCCACCAGACAGGCATGTTCAATGTCGATAAATATCCATGTGTTACCGGAGGACACCTGTCTCAATAATATTCAGGCAAGCCGAGCGAGCGTTTAGTTTTAGGATTAAGATTGTAATTTTCTGATGTGAGCTTTCAAAATTATCTTTGTTTTCGTACATTGCTTTTATCGAGAACTTGTATACTGTCAAATATTTATTAATTTAAAAAAATTTTAAATTTACGAACACAAGTTGTGTTTTTACGGTCAAAAACACCTTTATTTTTTCAGTTATTAGCAGAATAAAAATTTTTACCCATACCTTGTCTATTACATTTATAAATATTAATTTAGTTGTGGTTTATTATCCAAATATGTTAATATGTATAAATTAAAATTAAAAAAAATAAATATCGAGAGTCGATAAATAGCTAGACAATGTCAGCATAAGAGCATAAGACGATGTATTCGTCTTTCTCGCGGGTTAGGCTATCGCTAGTGTGTTGGGAATTTGATAAGTTATCTAGCTCCAGCAGGAGATCCAGGTTCGAGTCCTAACTGGGACAGATAGATTTTTTATTCTATTCCATCTCATTAATCTTGTCTATTACATTATATTTTCAATGTAAAATCAATATCTTTAAAATAGCCCAAAATTGACCTGCTTCTTTCAGTTAGATCCTTGTTCACATAAATTATTCAAGTAATTGCCTCAAAAGAGGTCGTTCGAGGGAATATTAGTCACCATAGAAAAAATGAGCTCTGAAGAATAAGAAATTACCAATGCGTTTGAACTTTATAAACTGTGACATTTACAGATAATTATGTTTCATTTCAGTGTATCATTTAAAGTTTTTACCATACATAAGTCATGTAATGTTATAATTATTGTTGTAGTAAATCAGCCAATTAAGTCATTTAAGGTGGCTGCATATGAAAGTAGGTTATAAAATGCAAAGGCAGGGTTATAATGAATCTATAAAGTGCATCTCTACTGCATCATAAAGTGTAAACCACTGGAGCATTGTTTTATGTAAATGTTTTTATTAAAATTGTATTTATGTAAACAGTTTTCTTCACGAGGAACCCTGTGTTCTGTTGACAATAGTAAAAGCAAGAAAATAGTTTACTCCTTTGACCACCAGGTGAAATTTTTGAGTTTGAATTAAATTTTATTTATTATTTACTAATTGTTCAATGTTCCACATATATAATATCTTAAATATTAGGCAAAACTTAGGTTATGCCATATAATTAAATTTTTATTGTATTGAAAGTTTCCAATACATCACCGATTATTCTATGTTAGCGATACCTTCGGAATTTCCTGTAGACAGGGGTAGTTTCTGTTACTGAATCTAATAGAAACTTTTTATTGGTGATTTGTCTTAGAAAACTGATAAAAAAATATATATAATCTTTCAAGATAAAAATATACTTCAAGAGCTGTTTTGAAGCAGGCTTTCTTTTTTAATGTAAAGTATACAATAATCCTTTAACCTTAATGAATTGTTGAAAAATGCACTAACATTGTTGAAATTCATATTAATACTTGGTTGAAAACTTTTTTTAAAAAGTTATCTATAAACATTTTAATTAATTTTTTTATTACAAAATTAGATTGTTCAAAGGTCATTACTTGCGAGTGCTGGACGAAGTGTCATTGCAGAAAGAAAAAAATACATTACAGAGATGCAAACTGCACGCAAATCCATTAATACCGGGTTCATTATTCATTTTTTAACATTTGTTCATCAAGAGGAGTGTCCATTAATCATTTTGACCATTTTTTCCGTCAACAAAAAGTCAACAAATTCCATCGTTATATGACGTGATTTATATGTGACAGGTCTTCACCAACCCAGCATTGGGGAAGCTAAATAAAAATGTTAACATAAATGTAAACTGCTAAAAATGATATGACATATGTGGGTGTGGGTGTGTGTGTGTGTGCGTGTCATGCTCCAGCGTCCGCAGTCTTTAAAATAATAAAACAAAATTCGTTATTTATTGGTTGAAATCGGTCTCGACCCCTCGGGGAGGAGAGATTTTGAGAAAAAACAAAACTTAAAATCTTAAAACATTTTCTTTTTGTTTTACAAAAGAATTTAAAGAACTAAAGTGGTGTAAAATATAGTTTTATAGCACTTTAAATATATATATAACCTTTTTTTATATATTACATTCTGTTAAAAGTAATAAACATATAGCACTTTAAATAAAAAATTTTAAAATTTAAAAATGTTTAAAAAAAGCTTAAGAAGATATTAGAAATGATGGAAATTTCGAGTGTTGGTCTGGCCTTTCTGTTTAAAAGATGTAGAAACCTCTTCCTTTCAACAGCAACGAATACTTTTTTCTAAGGAGGACTAAGAGGAAAATTTATAATATTTTTTTTTCATAAACAAAAAGTATATATTATGTGAAAAATATGATTTTCTAATACTTGTGTTCCGTAAAATTATAATGAGAAACGCTTATTAAAGAAGATATTTACGAATATAATCAAGATGGCTGAGTATTTCCCACACTTCCTTCCAGAGTCAGGTTTCCTTTGTTAGTTCAATGTTATCACTATCTCATAAGACACAATTCGTTATTTACTCTCTTTACACCCATCTTCGTTAGAAACGGGAGATTCACTGATTTGTGCAGCTTCATCAGGTTCAGATCGGCATTGCTGAAGCCTACAGGGTATAATGAACACTTCACAACTTCCTGGGGAGGTTTCCACAGCCTGGAGAAGAGGTCGCGATTGGTTGGTCGTCCCGCTCCACAAGAGCCGCCAAGATGAATTAAAAAGCCATCCGTACAACTTGTCAACATTTGTCTTAAACCACTCTTAAATCATTAGAAATAAGGGAAAAGCAACTTGAAAATTGAATGCAGGTAAGTAAATGCCATAATATTATATACTCCA
Source organism: Oncopeltus fasciatus (assembly GCA_000696205.2). Taxonomy (NCBI): domain Eukaryota; kingdom Metazoa; phylum Arthropoda; class Insecta; order Hemiptera; family Lygaeidae; genus Oncopeltus; species Oncopeltus fasciatus. The sequence continues at coordinate 54,072 of KZ807709.1, read as the reverse complement.
CAACTTCCAACTGAATGTGAATAATTAATTAACTAAGAACATTTTATAATTTCTACTTATAACAAAAACTGTGTTTAATGATACATAAAATTTTTCATTTAGAGTGAGAGTGAATTTATTAATAAATTTATTATATGAACTGGTCGTTAATATAAATCTGTATATATAAATATACTCGTATAAACTAGGGGACAAAAAAACCGGCGCACCTGGAATTTTACCTGAAAAATGCATATAAACATTTTTATAACACGTCAAAGGTCACAATTTGCTCACCTTTATTTATTGTGATATATTCTGTTTGTTGTAAACCAAGAATAAAGGGTAAAAAACACAACATGAGTGGGTAAAAAAATCTTTATTGAAAAAGAAAAGAAAAATGGTCACTTTTAGAAAAAAATAAACACACTCTAAACGAAAAATAACACTCTATTATTAAGAAATGTGAGTCATTAGTACCGAGTGTTGCCTCCCCTTGCTTGAATAACATCCCGGGTTCTTCTAGGCATACTGCGAATCAGGTTGGCTAC
>KZ807709.1:20522-42597 GCA_000696205.2 Oncopeltus fasciatus | reverse complement strand
TATATATATATATGGATATATATCCTGCATCATTGTCATTTAAATTCATAAAATATAAATCTAGTAAAACGCAAGCTCTTTTTGCTGATAACCACTTTTAAACTAAAAATTACCTTTGAAATTTGTAATTGCTGTATGTTTGGGATAATTATTTTTTTCTAATAATCTGTCTTTGTCATTAATTTATTTCTGTAAAACTTTTGTTCCGCCCTTTAGATTTGGAGATTGTTTTTAACGATTGGAAATCATGTTTTTATTCATTATTCATTTTTTATATGTTTGGGTTCTCAATGTAAACAATCACTTGCAGAAGAAGAAATAAATTACCATTACTGGATTAGGCATAAAACTCTGTTACTTCAATATTCATATAACACATAATTGCTACGATATTAGTTGTATTTCGTATATACATATCAAGCTATTGTTTGAGCCTTAAATGTCACTGAATGTAACTAAAATCTGGTCAGCACTGCATGGATCTATCAGATTAACACAGATTTACAGTTTTATGAATTTATAAAAGTATCGATAGATTGATGTATAACAGTCTTAAAAGGATATTCATAAATGTTGACAAAGAATAATTTATTACATACTTAAATTATTGATTAAGACATTTTTGGAAAATAATTTTTCATTAATATATGAAAAGCTTTATTCAGGAATAGTTTCAAAGATCAACTTATACTTGTATTGTCATAAATAATATAATATTCTGTTTTATACCTTATTATAATTTTTTTAAGGAATTACATTAATTTTTGCTACATTCTTTAGCGAATACTGTTCTCGTGAAAGATGTTTTGAAAATTTTTTTCAAAAATTTTTTTCCCTACCTAGTAAACAATAAAAATGATAATCTTTTTTTTTTTTACTATTTTTTTTTTCTTTCTTTCTCATTATAACCTAAGGAGTAGGGCGTTTATTCATCGAATGGAACATGTTGCACAAGATAAATTACAAGNATATTACTTATTTCTCCTCATATATTATTTAAAGATGTTCAAATAAAATTCAAAGAAACACAATGATTTAATGAAAATTAAAATGATTTACACAGAAGTATAATGACTGTGAGAAGCTGCTTAGTTATTGGGTGGTAAGTTTCTTTACATTAATTTTTTCCAAAATCTTTGCTCTGCAGAAAGTTAAACATTAACATGTGTTGTTCAGATTGTGCTGGCAGGTCGAGTATACTTGGGATGCATAGGTTAATTGTAACAGGCCTCAGTCGAAGATGTATTGTGTAAGTGAGCAATGTTCAAGCACCCTTGACCAGTCACAAGTCAGACTTGTCTCAGTATAAGTATAATTACAAGTAAGTACTGATTTAAGTGAGAAGCTTAATTTATTCTTTTAGGAGGCGTACCGAAAATAGTTCATCCTCTCAGACCCCATAACATTGAAAATTAAAAAGTTTCTTGATACACCAGGTTGGTCAAAGAGAGGATAGGTAAAAGAGAAGTTGCAATATCCAACTTTTTCGGCACTCATATATTATTTATTAATGAAAATAGCTTAACAGATGCTTTTATGCTTAACAAGCTTAAGGAACTTTGTCACATTTAGTAGATTACTATAATAACCTGTATTATATTTATTGCTTAACATTTTAGTATGTTTTAATTTTTTGTTTTATTTTTATGGTAAATTTATAATTTCATTTTGTGAAAAGGCTTAAGACATCATATGTCAACAACATATAGCAATACACCTGTCAATGTTATATAGCATGTTTATTTATTTTTTTTTTTTCATCAAATCAAATATTATTTTTGGATAATCTCATTTTTATTTTCAATTCAGGTTCTATAATTAGAGTTAATCAGTTAATGTTATTCTTTACAATTTCCTATTAAGTTTAGGCACTAAGACAAATTCACAATGGTGTCTGTCTTTAAGGAAACAATGAAACGACAAGTAGCAAAATAAAACCAAAATGTACAGACTAACTAACCTGAATAAATTCTAAAAAATATCTAACTTAAAATGTGAAACAAGATTTAGAACAAGATAATATTTGGTGAAGATACGGTCAATGATTGAAAAAATGCAATTAATAATTCTCATACTAGTTATTGGTACTGCAATTTAATAGGGAATGATATTTATGTATTATGTTACATGTAGCTCATTAGTGTTGGAAGCCTTCCGTTTAAGGATTTTATTCATACATTAGAATTTACTTGCTCAAATCGTTCAGTTACACTTCGATCCTGAACTACTTACACAAGTTGCAGAGTATGCAATAGCAGTTTAGGGGCTCCCTGTAAACACGTTAGAGCTATCCAAGTCATCAAGGGTGGGAATCAAAAGGAAATTAACCCTTACGGTAACCAATAGATAAATAGTTCAACTGTTGATATTAGATTTCCATTAATTATAATCTTTTTTTTGTATTTGTTATGGCTTGGGATAAACGTTCTATATAATTCACACAAATAACTTTAGGATTTAAATCCCCCAAAATTTTTAAATTGCATCTAAGTCTCACAGTAATTAATAACCTATTATTTGTCTAGTTTCTATGAGAAAGTCAACATTTCCTGATTTCTTTGATAGTTTACTAATTTATTTATTATTTTTTACAAGTATAGTAAAAAATATTTCAATATATAATAAGACAAAATTTACTTTAATTTATTCGAGTATTATTTACATGTAATATTTATTCAAGTAAAGTAATGTTTAAACAGACATTAGATATATTTACAGAGAGATAAAGACAAATATTAGATAATGTCAGTATATGATTATGTGGTTGTGGGACAGAGAGAAGGAGGATTTGGCCGAAGCCTCTGACAGCTGTAGTAAACAGCTGTTCCAGTAGTAGTGTAAGAGGAAGTCATGAATGAGATGTAAGGTAACTACTCACGGCCATTGACGAGAAGACAGGCGAAGAGGAAGAGCGGTAGGACGAACATGTTACCCGATGGCGAATCGCCGAACTACTGGCTCGAGGAGTCGCTTTCCCCCGTCGTCGTCCTTAACCTTCGTGGTCCCCCACCGCCGGGTCAGAGTACGACCGCCCCCGCCCCTCGAGACCTTCGCCAAGACAACTCCTTCTTCGTCGGCACACCTGCAGCCGGTCGTCCTAGGGTCGGCCGGACAGGGTTGTTTAAGCTCTTGTTCCGTTTCTTCTGAATAAGGACTCACTGAGGATGTTCTGTCTTTCGCAAGAAATCAAGATTTTACGCCAGGATATTCTCCTTTGTTTCGCATAGTATATCTCTTATGAGAACCCTCCCCCTGCCTACTAACAGTTCTTGGCCAAAACAATTACAATTAATACCGACATTCTGTTTAATGAAATAAATAAGACACATAGATAACGCGGAAAAATCATTCACGATATTTTATCTATTCGTCAATCTGAAGATTTATTATTGATTTTAATTAATTTATTGGGTTTCTACATTCTGAAAGTAAATGTACATTTCAATGTTGTTCAATGGTTGAAAAAAACTATATAATATATATATATATANCATACAAAAAAACAAGTCGTCTGCAATATTATATATATATATATATATATATGTGTGTGTGTGTATGTATATATAGAAAATGAAACACTCGCGGCTGCGATATGTAGCAATCAGGAACTCAGGAACAGGTGGGATAAAGAGTGCAGTGCACACACAAAAAGAAGAATTTACAAGGAGCAAAATTTTAGGGGATCTTTCGCCCTCCGTCAGTGAGAAGTCTTATAGTAGTCTTCTCCCTGAAGAAGGGCGAGAGATCCCCGAAAATTTTGCTCCTTGTAAAATTTTCTTTTTGTGTGTGCACTGCACTCTCACCTGTTCCTGATTGCTATATATACAATATATGTATATATATATAAAAGAAAGAAATTTAACTAAGTTCTCTTGTTATAGAAGATCAAGGGGCCATCTCCTTTTAAGTCAACGTGTAGGATTATCGGGATGGGTTTGGGAGGATAGCTCGTTGGCTAAGGAATTAGGATGTTGTATGAGGCAGAAATGGAATTTCGGGAAACGAATGGGAATTAAGTCTTTGACGAGGTCGATTTTGAGGTCATTGTGATAGTGGGTGCGTTGGATGTTGGAAGGTTTAGCGGTGCCCCAGAGTTCTATACCTTATGTATAAATAGGTTTAAGAACAGTTTTGTATAGTTTTGCATATTGTTAATTTGTTGTGTACTGATAATTTCGATGTCCAAGTAGTCTATATAATAGTCCGAAGTATCTGTTCAGGTATTGTCTCTTTTGCCTTTTGTGTTCTTTCCAAGTAAGTCTTGAGTCAAACCGAGATATCTTACGGAATTGGATTGGGGAATAGGAATTTCATTGAAGGATAGATTAACTGGAGGCTTGGAGCCGGGAGGGAATGTGACTTGGACACACTTGCTTCCATTTATTTTTATACGCCACATCCTGCATCAAGCGGCTCTATGGTTGACTATAAATTTATAGAGAGAAAATAGATCAACTTCCATATGAGCGGTCCAATACAGATCGGCTTCATTTTTTTTAACACAGTATAACAACTTACTAAAATAAAGATATACTAAAAAAAAGAAAACCTTATAAAGATATACTAATGTTGAACAATAATCTCATATTAGGCATTTATTGCCTAAAACCTTCATCCCCAACATAGAAAAACAAAGTTTTACATAAACAATAAAATAAATAAAAATATACAGCAATATGTAGCTTTATATTAGAGCTTCAACATTTTTAGTTAAACTGTAAAATATATAGATATCAGAGAATATATAGACTCGATAAGTCTGAGTGTTCAAATTGTGAGAATTAGAGTACTTAAATAACCCTTAAACTATTTTTTATATATTAGGAATCTATCCGTCTCGCAGGGGCTGCATAAACTCAGCAGGTTTCTCAAGTTTTATCTGAGATGTATATAAATAAAATTTGTAAGAATGGCGAGAAAATCCAGGGAGGACAATGCTAGTAAAAGGTACGACCACTAAGGTTCGCTGTAGACTTGTTGGGAAGGTAGAGGAAACAGCAATTAATATCATCCTTAACCAGCGTTTTTCGTAAACAGCATTTTGCAGAACGTAAACGTTAAACAAATAAATTATACGCCTATTAGGTACTATAAAGGTTTTCTTAGGTCAAATAACAACGAAGATAATATAGGAATAAGATTTTATGATATCATAAGATAATATAACTTATTAAGATAATATAAAATAATAGATAAGATAAGATATATAATAATAACTTATACTAATAACAATTAGTATAAAATATAGTTTTCCTTTAAACCGCCCTTATCACTAAACGATTTCAACCAAAAACTATTCTTTGAAGTGAAAAGCTGAATTGAGTTTCTATATTTTAAAATAAAAGATTAACGCAGTATCCTTATGCGTAGTTTTAAAAAATGTTACAAATCGTATATGATACAAAATTACATTTCACACTTATTTTGTTTTAAAAATTTTTTTGCAACTCTAATAAGAACGAAGAATTGTGAATTTAAAATTTGTTATCCCTTAAACCCCCTCCCCCATTCCTTTCGAAGGATTTCAGATATTTACGAACTCATTTATCATGATTATATCACATAAATAAATAAGCATGAGTACATGAGTACAGAAATAAGCTAAAATGCTGAATTGGAGTCCATTATTAAAAATATTTCAGACACTAGGGTAAGTACATATATCTATACAAACCATTTTAAATATATTATTAGCATCATTAATTTAGGATTAGAGAAGTTCCGAGGAAATTTTTGAAAAGTCTTACCTAACTACGGGTACTAACATGAAGTGTTTCATTTCATCTCGGGAAATCTACAAGAAGTGTTAGTCTATGATGTGCTTATTCTATTGCATATTTTGCTAAAATATTTTTAAAAAAATTGTTAATGGTATGTGAATACTACTAATTTTATATGAATGCGAAAATATATATTATGAAAAAAAATTATTGTTGCAGCCGCTAAAAGTGAACCAAACTCGTAATATAGAGATTAGGCTGATAAATGAATACAACTTAGTCTTTTCCAAATTTGATAATATATCAAACGCAAATTGTTTTGATGGAACTGGAATTTTGAATCTCTCACTGTACCTTATGTAAATATCATTCGCCGTTATGCAGGGTGCATTGTCCACAGGTGGACTCGCCACCGAGCTAATAAGCAATTGTTTCCGCCAAAGAGGACCATCCCCTCGCCGGCCTGTGACGTCACACTCACACACAGTCCTCCCACTAAAGAGCTGTTTAGCGGTTGTGTAACCTACCGGAGGGTTATCCGCAGGAAACAGGCCGGAAACTCGGGAAGGACCGTGCAGAATAGGAAAATTGTTCGGACATCGCCGGCCGAATCTGCCTTCTATTTATGCAAGAACCCCCCACAGCCTTCTATATAACGTCTCACGAGTTTATACAACCCCTCGTAAAACAAGGTTCTCCAGACTTTATTTCATTTTTCATTATGAGTATGGTTTGTTTTTCATTTTGTAAAGCTAAAACAAAGAATAAAATTGTGAAAGAAATAATTTAATGAACTTCAAAGAATAACATTGACATACCGGAGCCTAAAAGATTCTTCACGTAAAAGTAACGTAAAGTAAGTAGCTTTATTCGTGCTTATATATCAGCAGAACAATTTATACATTAATAATTAATTATACATCATTAATTATTTATTCGATTAATGATGGTGGTTCAACATCTGAAGACTTTTAGCTCCAGGAATAGGTTTCCAGGATGGAGCATACAAATAAGCTCAAATTTCACATTTATAGATTTTCCTCAGCATGAGTTATTTCTAAAATGTATATATATACANTATATATATATATATATATATATATATATATACATATCCAATATATCCAATGTTGTGCTAAAGAAATAACTAGGATCAAAATCTACTAAGTCTACTCATTTATTAGTCGATTTGGACTCATACAGACTTATGTTGTCATAATATATAGCTTTTTAAGTTTAAACTTCCTTTTTTTTTTTTTTTTGGTCACGTATATAAAAATAAATTGTAGACAAACTGTAATTTTCACAATTTTAGCGCAAGTGAATAAAAAAATTTAACTGTCCCAGCCAGGACTCGAACCTGGATCCCCTGCTATTCGGGCCGGTGCATTTACCATTTATGCTACCAGGACAAGTCTGATAAGTTATTAAATTCCCCGCACTAAATGTCGAGGGTCTAACCTCTGAGGCCGACGAATATATCGTCTTAAACTCGGAGGAGCTGATATTGTCAAGCTGTTTAAATGACTCTCGTTATTTACTTTTAAATTTAATTTTATAATTTTGTGGTATTTTATCCCACGTAAATTTTAACAATTTTTAGTGCAATGGAGCAGAAAAAAAAATCTAACTGCCCAGCCAGGACTCGAACCTGGATCTCCTCCTATCCGGGCTGGATAATTAATTTATTGATAATGTTTTAAAACAAAACCCATTGCAGCCTTGCTTATAATTAATGCATCTCCATGACTCTTTAGTTCACATTTAATGAGGCGTCAAGAGCCTAAAGTTGGACAATGCTCATTTCTAAGACATTAAACTCAGTCTTCCACTGGAGGATCTGCAAACCATTACAAAAATCAGACGTACCCACAGCCCTAAGCTGTACGCAGACGTGACTACTTGGACTACGTTCTCACAAGACTTATCCAGATAGACATTGTATATTCCAGCTGTTTGAGGCCGGGTATTCGCCTCGACCTTGGGTCGTGCCTGGAATCTCCAGCTGCCACGGTCGCTTCACACTTCCTATCTGACAGCTTAGTATTCTTTGTCACTCCTGGACGGTAGAGGATTTGCCACTGCAAGGACTTCCACTCTCCTATACTTTTTAGCCAGAATGACTTTTTGCCACATTTATGTGTGCATGATGATTAGAAGTAATAACTTTCTAACCATAATTTCAATCCTTGTTGGTATTTGAACCATAAGAAAGACATGGTTGGTGATTGGTTGGCCGTCGAGTATTATGCCATAGAAATTGTTCAGGGTTTCGGCCAGGGTCATAAAAATAAAATACTCCAAAATTGTTGGGTTTTTATTTTATTATTGCCAATGTTTTGACATAACTTTTACTGTGACCGTAAACCTGCCTCGGAGATCTCTCTATTGATCATTATCGCCCTGATGATGACTAACAAATTGGCAATAATAACTAACAAATAATTTTTGAGTATTCTAATTTTCTAAACCTGGCCGAAAAAGGAATTAAGGAAATTATTTTTAATACTTGGCTATTCATTGGAAAAGGTTTTGTGTACATTAATGAAAATACTTCAGTGACAAGTGGGCCGTATTACATTTTTTTAAATTTCCTAGTGCCCTTGAAAGAATACTTTCTTCTGACGAAAATAACTAAAATTCTGTAATACTCCAATAATTTAGGCAAGCTTAGCTAGAGAGATTACATGCAATTTTAATTAAAATATATCTGGTTAATAATATAGGAAACATTATATTAACATAGACATATGGCAGTTGAATACAGACAGAGACAGTGAACACATGTATTCTTGGTCCAAGAGGATGGATAATGTCCCAAAGCGCTCGCCAACAGAAGATGGTTTGCAGAAACCAATGAAGACGGATAATAGAAGGTATGATAAACATATAACTTTGGAATATTTTTTTTTTCCTACAAACGTGATTTTCTTGAGAGAAACCTGGCAGAAAGTGAGATGGGCGAGAAAGAAAAAAAAAATATTTGCTTTTACTAAGAAATCGCAAAACTTAACTTCCTGCGTAGAGCATTGTGGTTTCTTGTGGATCGAAGCAATGCTGTCTCTTTATCGAATCCTTTGTGATGGACTCTGCTATTGAGTGTCGGTCGGCAAACACGAGGAGCCACGTCCGGGGCGAAAGCCGACCGGGGACCACACACTCCAGGAACTTCCTCATCGCCGTTTCCAGCGGAGATCGCCTCTCTCCAAACACTCCAGTAGGCAGTATATCTTCCAGTATGCGACCATAAATAAGCAAGCGAACACCAAAAAATTTAAATAGCCTTCTTACGGTAGCTATCGTACCAAGATTACCAAAAGTTATTAGTAGCAGCGTTTTCATATGAGATTCAAGAGAGTTTGATAAATCTGTGAGTTAACATCCCATAAACGCGGCCTCTTAAATATTAATTGAATTACCATTCAACCTAATTTTATTCTAGGAAAGATTCTTGTTGGATGTGCAAGTAAATTGTAGTAGTAGTAGTAGTAGTAGTAGAGTAGATCATTGAAAGGCAATCAACTTCTAGGTTATTACACCCTATAAATGCCCTTTAATATGTTTACCATAAATTGTAAATTGTAGTATATTTAACCCATTGAGTTAGACTTTGTAATTGTGTGGTTCATTAATGAACCTTCAGAATCCTGTGAATCGAATAACGAGACTACGAAACTGTGTAAATCCCAAAAGCGCAATTCATTTAATTTAAATTGGTTCACATTACCAAAAACTCACTATGGGAACTAAACAAGTCTTAGGACGGTCAAAAATACTTCCAGTGACCAATAAATGTTGGACATCAATCTAAGACAAATCCCCCATATACGTAAAGATCAGCTGGAAATGATCCATTCTGCTAACTTGGGAATAATACAATCAACTATTCTATTTGGTGAGTTTTTGACCGTAGATATTATTATTGGATGTTTTTTTCTTGTTGTCCGGTCAAGCTAGATCCAAAAATTTAAATAATTAAAATTTAAAAATGTATATTTTATAATTATCTCCTAACGTTTCGGCTCACATCGTAAACCATCTTCAGGGCTATTAAATAGAGTGTCATAAGAAAAACAAAAGAAAAATTAAATGATTTACATAATTATTACATAGAATTGCTATAACTAAAAGTAATGTGATATCAAATGTTGATTTCAACCAGACTCGAACTTTCTTGTTTTCGAAATATAACGTAATATAGTGAATAATTGTTAAGCTTAAAAGGCATATTACTACGTTAGGAGATGTTTTATTAAATGAAATATGATTAAAGGTATGAAGATTTTTAGAATTTTTTTTTTATTTATTACATTCTGTTAAATTAAAACATTTTGTAATTTGATCACCACAATGAATTAGAGAAAAAAAAAATGACATACAATATCAATCACATGAGGAGAGAAGGTGACCAATGACACCACTCTCAATTTATTTACAGATTATGTCCCCAGGAGGTCACGGGGCCATCTTCTTTTTAGTCGTCGGGGTGGATCATAGGGGTTGGAGTCCGATGACAGGGAGTGGGCATATGGATTAGGGTGAAATTGGAGTTTACAGTGGAGGAGCTTGAAGCGAGTGGAGATGAAGTCTTGGACGAATGGGATATTATAATCTTGATGTAGGGTAGAGTTCGAGACGTAGTATGGAGCATTTGCAATAACTCTTAGGATTTTGGATTGGAAGGATTGAATACGTTGGATGTTGGAAGGCTTAGCGGCACCCCAGAGTTCTGCACCGTATGTCCAGATCGGTCGTATTAGTGTTTTATATAGAGTCAGTTTATTCTCTGTTGTGAGCTGTGAACGCCTGTTTATTAGTCTGTATAAGAGTCCGTAGCGCCTGTTGAGTTCTTGTCGTTTGATTTTTATATGTTGGCTCCAATTAAGTCGTGAGTCAAGGTGGAACCCAAGGTAACGGACTGAATCAAGGAGGGGTATAGGTATACTATTAAATGTGACATTAGAGGGGGAATCTTTTCTTAGTTGAAAATTTACCTGTACGCATTTGGACTCATTTATCTTAATTCTCCATTTGCTACACCAGTGCTGAATGGCATCTAGGTGGTTTTGTAGAATATTGGAAGCGGTTTTAGGATCAGGATGGGAAGTGAGGATCGCTTTGTCATCTGCAAATAGGGCCAGTAGGGTATTAGGATGGGTGGGGATGTCCGCAGTGTAAAGGGTGAAAAGGATAGGTCCAAGCACACTGCCCTGTGGAACGCCCGCTTTCACAGGGAAGTGTTCGGAGTAATCTGATCCTTGCCGGACCCTAAAGAATCGGTTAGAGAGATAAGATTTAAGGATTAGATATATGGTACTTGGGAATATGGACTTGAGCTTATATAATAGTCCAGAATGCCATACTCGGTCAAATGCTTGAGTGACGTCCAAGAATGCACCAGGACAGAATTCTTTTCGCTCAAGGGAAGAGGAAATGTAGTCTACAACGCGAAACACCTGCTGGACGGTAGAATGCTGGGAACGGAAGCCAAACTGATGATTGGGAAGGATATTTGAGGAATTTATGATAGGCATCATTCGTTTTAGAAGAACTTTCTCAAATACCTTGGACATTAAAGGAAGAAGGCTGATTGGTCGATAGGATGATGTATTGTGAGCAGGTTTACCGGGTTTGGGAAACAGGATTATTTCAGAGAATTTCCAGAGAAGTGGAAAGTGTGTGGTTCGAAGGACACTATTATAGAGGTATGTCAGGAAAATGATTGCTTTTTGGGGTAGGTTTCTAAGTATTAATCCGGTGATTAAATCATAGCCGGGTGCTTTGCGTTTAGGCAGATGGTTAATAATATACTTGACCTCAGATGGTGTTACTGCCCTAATCGGCAAGGACATTGGTAATGGTGTGTCCAGTGAATCCTCAACCTCTGCATTATTGGACAAACTGTTAGGATCTGGATGAGGAGTAAATGTTTCTCTTAGATGTCGAGCAAACATTTGGGCCTTGTCTTTGTCGGAAGAGGCCCAGGAGCCATCTTCTCGACGCAAGGGGGTGGAAGGTTCATGGTGTTTCAGAATTCTGCGAGTTGCAGTCCAGAGGGATTTGTCTCCTACTGAGAGGCTTGACAGGTAGGCATTAAATGCCTTATTTCGTAAATCACCTAGTTTTTGTTTTACGAGACGGGATAGCTGGTTGAACTTCCTTCGATCTGAGGGATGCCTGAACCTGTGAAACAGGGCTCGAGCTTTACGCTTTGCCCGTATAAGGTTTTTAATTGAGTCGGGGATGGGCTCTGGTGAATATATAGTGGACTGGGTGCAGTTAGATTTTGAGTTTGCCTCCCAGAGACACTGCTGAATAGTGACAGTAAAGAACTGGACACTATCATCCAGCTCTTCAGGAGTTTTCAAGGAGACTCCGAGGTCAAGTGACTCTTCAAGTAGAGTTCTGAAAAATGGCCAGTCAATGGGACCATTTATTAGTGATGGTGGCAATTGTCTAGGGATGGGTGTGAGTGATAGTGTCAGGAGTACAGGGCTATGGTCAGAGGAAAGATCATTTAACGTAGTTACGGAGTGGTGAAAAGGAATAAGATTTTTACAAATGAAAAAATCCAGGATATCAGGAAGACGGTTAGTATCAGTGGGCCAGTAGGTGGGGGAGGAGGGACATAAAGTAGAGAAATTGTGAGAGGAAATGACATTATACAGAGCACGGCCACGGGAGTTGGTCGCTCTCGTGCCCCACTGAAGGTGTTTCGCATTATAGTCTCCGCCAGAGAGGAAACGGGGACCTAAGGATTTAAAGTGCTCTTGGAATAGGCTTGAGGTAACAGGTTTGTTAGGTGGACAATACACTGCGGAAAGGGTAATTGGAGAAGTGGTAGTATGGATAGACACTGAAGTGGATTGGAGGGAGTCTGTAGGAGTGGAAGGTAGCAAATGATGAGTATGGAAAGTGCGAATGAGGAGCGCTGTTCCACCATGAGCCCGTCCGTCTGGGTGATCAGTTCGGTAAGTTGTGTAGCCTGGTATGTAGAGTTTCTTATTTTTAGTTAGTCGTGTTTCAGTAAGTAATAGTACATCTATACCTTTATCTTCTAGTGTCAGTTTGAGTTCATTTGTGTGTGTTTGGATGCCGTTAGCATTCCAAAGGAGGACGGAGAAGGAATTAGAATTGGAAGGACTCATTTTAAGATAGATGAGGAAGTCAATTTATCCAGTACTGTTGTCAGTAGGGTTATAAGAGGGGTGAGGAGGGCGCGGAAATCGGAGAAGAAGGAATGGAGCATGGCTTGGAGATCAAAGGAAGTTGGTGATGGAGGAACATGGGAGATGGCAGGTCGCTCTCTCCTGGGTGGCTGTCGTTGAGGAAGAGGCGCTTCTTGTCTGGGTTGGTCCGCCTGTGGCTGTTGAATCTGAGGTTGGTGTCTGCCCCGTGACAACGATCTCAGCCTAGGTTGTGGCTCCTGGTTGGTCGATTGTGGGTTAGCTCCCTGTCCTCTTAGTGCGGCTCTGTAGGAGATTCCAGACTGGATGGTCCTTGAAGTGGGGCGTGGGTTCCTGGTTGGAGGTTGTTGTGATGGCACCTGAGGGTTCATTACCCTCTGCTTGACCTTCTTGTATATGTCACAGCCCCTGTAGCTAGCAGGGTGGCTTTTCCCGCAGAGGGCACAGGTTGCAGGTTCCTCTCTCCTCTTTTGGCAGTCAGTACTGTGGTGTGTGCCACCACATTTTACGCACCTAGGACTGTAGTTACAGCCAAACTTTGTATGCCCAAATTGCTGGCAGTTATGGCACTGAACCACTTCCCTTTTTACGTAGGGCTTTTCAACCCTTATTATTGTGCGGCATAGTGCCGGAATTTTGTAAATGTCTTTAATATTGGGCGTTTTTTCGACGTCTACGAAAAAGAGCGGTAGTGGTGCCTTGCCATTTTCTCTTCTAGGGCTTAATACATTGAGAATATTTTTAACTACGAACCCTAAGTCAGTTAGTTCTTCCCTAATGTCTTCGATCGGTGTTGTGTGGTGGAGATTTCTAATGACGACTCTTAAAGTCCTTTCTTCTTGTAGTTGGTAAGTATGGAACTGGGCGCTTACCGATTTCAGATAGCGTACTATCTCCCTGTACGTATCTGATGAGTCTGGGATTATTTTTGTATCTGTCTTTCGACTGATACATGAGTATTTCCCTCGGCCTACTTTCTCATCCAACTGTCTACACATCAGGCCGAAGTTCGCTATATTTTTTATAAATATTGGAGGGGGCTTTGGTATTCGTGGGGTATCTGTGGTCTCCATGTTCTCCTCATTAGAGAGAACGTTAAATGGGTTCGCAGTAAAAAATGGCGATGTTTCTGTTAGTTGTGTTGTATTCTGGGCGATTTCTGGGGGTGGGATTGTTGGTGGTGATGGAGGTCTATTAATGTTAGAGGGTTGGCTATTCTCATCGGTATTTTCGCTCATATTGGTGGCTGAAGATGACTTCGTGACTCTGTTATTATTTTCGTGTTTGGGCTTGTTTTTGGGGGGCGACATTTGAGAGCCTCCCGCTGAATGAGGGCGCTTTCCTTTCTTCGCTATTTTTTTGTGATGGTAAGCATCACTCATTTCGTAAATATAATATAAGAGAAATAAAAACAAAAACAACAGTAAATGTAAATATTTACTGCTCTTTATCGCTAAGCTGGGGGACCAAGCAGAGATTACTTAATCTGCTTAGCCGATAGTGTAAGCCGGCCGATAACAGCCGGCTGGCTGGGAGCTGGAGGGGACGCGCCTGACCTAGCACGTCTGCCTGTATGCCCCTCGCTAATAAATAGAAATGAGTATTTAACTCACTTGCTGTGGGCTTGTTCCTCGGTGAAATTCCTGGAAACTTTGTCAACGTCTTCAGGCTGGCTACATCTTTAACTGTGACCAGTTTGGTAACAGCTGAACACTTTTAATCACTTCAAAAGAAACAATTGCAGAGAGCTAACAAAACACGTCCTCTCTCTACAATGGCTGCTGTCGAACTTATGTATATATAATACTATATATAATATATAGGAACCCATACAGGCACATCACTAAACTTAGTGGCAGTAATAATTCAGTCAGCTAGCTATTAGACTAAGACAGTTATTTGAGAAATAATATGTGGAAAATATTTTTTCTTTAAATAATCTTGATAAAATTTCTTATTGTGTTTTTAGAATATAGTTATATAACAAATTTGATTATCCGGATATCATTATTATTTATCCGTAGCTAGCAATAATACATGTGTATGAACAGAAAATTGAAAATGGTGGTCCGCTCAATTTAATTAAATTTTTTTAAATTACTTTTATCAAAAGTAAATTTGTTGTAATAACGTACATTTATTTATGATTTCGAACGAAACAGTAATACATAATGTCAGAGAAGTTTGATTTTAGCATCGTTTAGGAGCTAAATAAAACAAGTGTAGATATATAAATCCAAGTTATTGCAATGCCCCAATTGATATCTAATAAATAATTATTAGTAAAAATCTCATATTTATATTTTTTTGAAACTAAATTTCCAACTTTAAAGAGAAATTTATTTTTAATTAGACTAATGCTCAAACCTTAAGTAACCTTAGTTTTTACCTTTAATGGATTTTTGGTTCTTGGCACTCTCACTCAAAGAAGGATGGGAGAGAACTGATTTGGGCCTGTTTCTATCCTTGTTTGTAGTACCCATAATATCTGTAAATATCAATGAATTACTAGGAAGGATTTGCCGGGGAATTAAAGAAATAAAAACCAATTTGTAAACAAAAAATTTTATTTTGATTATTTCCTTCATTTTGGCCTTTTTCAGGGCTAAAGAGGTGATGGAGGGAGAGAATCTCCTAATAATTATTAAACATTCATTTTTATGTATATTTATCTTTTAGCTGAAACGGATAGTCTACCATTTACTGTTTTTTTTTGTTTTGTTTTTTCACAAAGTAAGTTGTCATACTTAGATGATTTTAGTTGGGGTTCGGTCAAGGTAGGTCCAAAAAAAAAATACAAATTTAAAAAAAATTACAAATTTTTTTTTAAATTTGTATTTTTTTTTGGATCTACCTTGACCGAACCACAACTATAATCATCTAAGAATAATATCTACGGTCAAAAGTAAGTTTTTATAGTTGTCTGAATATGAATAACACAAGTACTATTCGAATTTCTCATCGTGAAGACCCCCAGTTCTGCGGAAATACCTCTTTGGCCGACTCCAAGCCTCTAAGTTAGAAATCCCAAAACAGTTTGTGGTGGACACTAGTGCATTTGTGAACATATCTCTGTGTGCATTACGAAATCTCCTAGGCCCATTGACCGAGGACGGCATATCAGTGTGGTACCATTTCCAAAGAGGACTGTCACAAACGCTCACTTTATCAGGACTCTTAGTAACTATCTCTTTCTTTTTAAGAACTGTTACGTGCTCGGCTGTTCACCATCAATCACTGGATCGTCATGCCTGCTACCACGTTTATCTCTCACAGCTGTGGCTATAAATAAATGAATCCTCCTGTACACAAAGGTACAAAACTACCTGATTCAAATAAGTTGGTTATTAATAGAAAGCAACCTTTATTTGTTATGCTGAAAGAATAATTGTGAGACATGAAATATTTAATACTTAATCAAATTCAATCCATATTGATTATTTTAAAAAAAACATTATTTTTCAGAAAATTATATATTTTTATTAAAGAATAATTTAAAAGTACTAACTTCTCAGAGCAATAAAAATAGAAATATAGATTATTTTCCTTATAACACCGGTGAAAAATATTGTGTGGTCTCCGTTAAAATTAAACAAACTATAATAATATTAATAATATACAGGCTTTGCAGAACTTGCAGATTCTTTGGTGCTTTTATTACGCTTTCATATCACGCACATATAACTATTTTTCACAAGCAGATTTCCTTAAAATCCCCGTTTCTATGGAAGAAGCAATTCACTTTGTTACCGTCCTGCATAAATTCTACATTGGAGAAGATGTATATTTACTATGGATTCCTGAAATTAAAAATCATAAATTAATGCCCGGAGATTGGCTTAACAGGGGTAGTTTAAGAAATTTTCAGGGGTGGATTTTCTTATCATTCATAAAATTGAGATAATCATTTCATTAGAATTTTTTTTTTGAAATTAGGATGGTTAATAACACTGGAGAACACACTTTTAGTTGAGTTGGATCTGACACTGTTTTTTCACTAACTCTTGTCGTCTAAATTTGAGATTTGAGAATAACCCCAGATTTAGTCAATCACGTCAACTTTTCAAAATACAGAATATCCTCAGGAATCATAAAAATCATGCATTTAAAAGAACATAAAGTAAAAACGTACCAAATATACAGTTTACAAAACATTTAATCGAGTTCATACATTTAAAATTGTTTAATTAATAGACAGTACTTAAAATTAAGATGAAAATTTACGCTTGTAGCTTTTTCTGGAGTGTTTAGTTTGTGTACATTCTCGCTTGATGCTTCAACAATAGTCAGCCATCATATGTACGTCACATCTACCTTGATTCCTTCCTTGATAGATCTGCTTGAAATCTTAATAGAAACGCTCACCCTGCTCATCGCACCAAGATTGTCCGGACAATTAGCAAGGTGGCTGTGTAAAAAATGCAATTTATTGCATATGTTGCAACCTAGCTTTTGGGAGCTTTCCATGAGTTTCTGGACAATTTCGAATGCTTTATCTTGATCATCAAGTTTTACTATAAAATAGGCGAAACATGCTTGTCTGACAAATGAACTGATGTTTGTCCTTTGACTGGGAATGGTAAAACTGCAACATATATAACAAAACGAATCGGGGCTGTTTTCGCACTTTCGACGTGTAGGAGCAGAGGTAGCCATAAGGAAACGTTTCCGTTCATACACTATGTTATTCAAATTCATACGCTATGTTATTCATATTCATACACTATATAGTTCTGTACATTTCCGTAGCAAAATACTAAATACTGCTTATGGACACACAACGTTTCACCACAGTATAACAGACGAAACTAAACAGGCAGGTCTAGACCAGCATGCGCCCCACCTACATAGAAACCGAACGTGACGTGATAGAAGAAAACTAAAAACAATTTTGAAACCAGCATGCCTAATTCTATAGCAAACAGCTAAAAAGTCTAACTCAACAAAAATTTAGTTTTAAATTATTCCCTAGTGTTTTTATTCTCCAAAGAATGGTTTCTACAGATAAAAATTTTGCTGTCCTTAATAAAATTATGGCTCGAGGAAAATTGTAATCTATGATCCGTTTAGTAAGTGTATTTAGATATTTATTTTGAACCACGAGGTTCATTATATTCCCAAAATATATCTAATATTTTTTACATGTAGATAGATTATTCAATTTGTTTAAAAATTGGGATTATATATTTTATATTTGAGGAGTTTGGAGAACTTTTCTTTGAATTAAATAATAATTGGCATAACTGTTGTTGGCTACTGCTACTGATCATTTGGAATCATGGACCGATTTCCGGGAAAGGAAAGTTGGATCTCCAGCAGTAATCCTGGTGGGTGTATTTTGCCATTCAGGAGGGCGCAATTATTGTGTAGAAAGAACTCCTCAATCTGCCCCTTGTATCGGTACATGAGCGCAACCCGACGTGTGGGCGTTCAATTCTCCACAAACAAGTGTTTGGCCTTCATTTATTTAAAAAAAAAATTAATTTTCCATCAGCTCGTGGTGCCGGCATGAATAGCTTGATTTCCCTAAGATGAATGCTGACGAGAAATCCGCTAAAGGAAAAAAAAAAAAAAAAATCTTCGTGAAAATTATTCAGACGAAAGCGTGTTTAAGCAATAATAACCAATGTGAAAATGAAAGTCTGAATATAATGTAGATTAAGCAACTGCTCCGAAGAGGGGGCTTTTGATGACACGAAACCACTGAGATCGTAAGCGACAACCACAAGTCGTGTAATCTTTCAATCCATCGAAGGATGTTCATACGCTTACTTCTTGCGGTCACATGAGCCGCGGTGGCATACTCCATTTTGTCTTCAGACAGCGGCGATCACTTTGTCATTATAAACCGTGCGATTTTATGGTGATAATAAGTAATATTCTACAAGTCAAGAGATTGTAGGTAAAAATACAAAAAGTTAAGAAAAGTTTTTCTTTCTTTTGTTAAAAATGAAAATCATCCATTTATGCTGATGTTTCTTCTCCTTCAGGGACTACAAAGTTAACAAATTTTTATAAACATATTTAGGTGGTTTTTGAACGTGGGAATATTAGTGAAGAATTTTTAGGGTTCGCTCAAGGTTGTCTTCTGGCTAGTGGTATCCACTGAGTATGCATCCATTGGTGATGATGTGATGTGATGAGAGTTGGTGTAGTTTTGTGGTGGAGGTGTGATTAAAGAGGCGATCCGGGATCTCACCAGACTCCAGGCCTGCAACATTGCCTGGAGTCTGGTGAGAAGACCATGTGAGAGGCTGAGCACCCCAGGTTGTGATTTTAGTTCAAATTGATAGCTTTTGGAACTTGGGAATATTAGTAGAGAATATTTTGGGTTCGGACAAGAGTGTACCAGTCCTGACCAAATCCAACTAATTTTCTACTGGTTAACCAAATCATGTTTTGTTTGTCAGAAGTGATAAATAATCTATAATAAATATTAATGTTAATTTCATAGCAAATTTGTTTATATCACTTTTAATAACAAACGAGGATGTAGTAAAAAAAAATACAAAAATACAAAAATAAATATAAATAACAGTAAGCAACAATGAATGCCACAAAACACACTGGTTGAGATTCCTAGTGTAACTGAAGAACTCATCTGCCTGGATTGTCAATACCACCCTCATCCCCTAGCTGCAATCTCTTTTCCCCTGTCTGAAATTCTTATTAACTTTCTAGATTAAAAATGCGTCCTCCTTGAAGTCGTCTCGCAGGAAGCCATCAGGGTATAACCTATACCGCTGTCTTACATAACCTTCGCCGTCCCTTTTGCTTGTCTGTTTATTGACATGTCCTTATGCCAGAGAAACGCGGGACATCGGATCTACAGGGAAAATGTTTGTCCTGGTTCCCTTACACTATGTGAATACATAAATATATATTGCTCCTCAACCCTGGAATTTCAACGGAATAGTTAGTGTGTCCCAACTTTTTGGATCGCTCAAAAAATAACAGTGTAGTAGTAAATGTTTTTTTCGGGGATTCGGATAAGATTGTTCCAAAAAATATAACTTATAAAATGTGTACTTTTGTTCACGTAGGCTTCGTCGGTCGTCAGATGTATTTACCATTTCATCTTCCGGGTTGGACCGAGTCAAATTGTTCTTTTTTGCCGAGCTTTCGCACATCATGTGATGGCTTCTTCAGGGCTGAAAAGAGAATGAGAGTTGTAAAGAGAGATTTTTAAAATTCCAGATGGTATATATTTACCATGTATAAAACATGGTAAATATATACCATCTGGTGGTGTATAATCCCGGCGCGGTCTTGTCCTTGGGCGAAGTCTGCCTTCCCATTGGTTGAAACTGTGTTCTGGTGGCTGGTCTCTGGAGTAGTCAGGTAGCTGGTCACTGATTGGTTGGATCCTCTTGTCAATTAGCGCTGGTTTCCAGTTTTTGCTCAATCTGTATCCGTCTTCTCTGTTGATATTTTTCGGATTCTTGGTTATTTCGATGGCTTCTCTGATGGTTCGTCGATAGTAGTTGCTTTCCCGGGCCAGTATTGAGGCGTCTTCGAATTTGATGTGGTGGCAGGTGTTGGCGAAGTGTTCTGCTAGAGCTGACCTTTCTGTGCGTCCGTGTTTGATGTCTGCGATGTGTTCTTTGAGACGTGTGTCTATCGTCCTTCCGGTTTCACCGATGTAAGAAGTTCCGCAGGAGCAGGGAATCTTGTAAATTCCTGGAGTCCGAAGTCTCTTTTTTTTTGTGTACTTTTTTTTTTTTTTAAATTATCCGCAAACGTTTCGACTTAGATTGTAAGCCATCTTCAGGGCTACCATAAAGACGAGAGGGGACGTCGTGCCACCTGGATCAAGTTTTCATGACCGTCATGATTGACTTTTAAAATAGCAAAGGATTTTAACTGCTTTCGTAAAGAAAAGAACAGTTAAAATGTTTTCTGACCTGATGCTTTATCTGGTGTGTCTTAGATCACAATTAATCAAATACTGATATGTGTTTTTTTCTACGCCTTTATGGCCTATAGCGGGACTGTAGTGAAAAAGTCAGTGTGAGGATTAATATCAATCTTTCATTGAAACATTCCTTTACTTTTAATCATAATTTTAAATAATATATTTATATAATTATATTTTAAATTGATTTAGTATTATTAATGCGTTCATTATATATAAATGGTAATTCATCTCCCAAATATTCATGTCAATGGTTTGCGCTTCTTACACAAATGGCGCGCATTCCCACATGAGGCCAAGGATAGTTTACCTCTTTGAACAAACAGCAAGCGTCTTGCGTAAACGCACTCATCGGTTTCTCTGTGTTCGGCTCCGAGTTCCCTGCCCATCGGGAGCCAAGGTAATGCAGCTGTCGAAACGGCTTGGCTAAGAGGTCGTGCAGGCTCCAGTGGAACACGATTGTCCGGTGTGACCTTACCCCCTGGCCAGTGAGAGGCGAGCTCGGCCTGCCCTAATTGCGCACAGAGAGCCACGAGCAATGGCACCGACTCTGGAGTACTGGAAAACTGGCGTACATATCCATCCTAGGATCTCTTTCTCCTGCAACATCCTTACCGAGTACGAAATCCGTGGCCCAATGACGACAAAGATGCAAATGTATCAGAATATATGAATAATTGGTAAGCTGAAGGAAAGAATCAGCCTACTACAAAGGATTACTATAGTTTGCTCTTGAATGTTTTGAAAAGAAGATGGGAAAAAGCGGTCAACGCTTGTGTGTGTACCTTAACAATCTTCAGTAAATACCGATGCTCAATTTAAATAGAATAATGTTTATTTATTGTTACATTCCACCAAAAGAAACAAAGTTCAAATTTTTTCTTTTATTTATTTATTACACACATTTGATTACTATGAAAAATAAAGAACAAAATTCAAATAACATTCAATGAAGTTAGTTTCAAACCAGAATAATGAGAACTTAAAATAACCTCCTGTTTTTACTAATAAGTAAAGAATGGTTCGAGTAAGGGCTCGGTATTCTAAGGACCATGAATTCTCTGGATACCTAGAAAACGAAGAAAAGATAGAAAGAAAAAAAAACTTGCTTCGTACTGTTAGTATTGAACCTGAGCTTTTTGACCAAAATATAAAACTATAATAATTTGTTTATAAATATTAATTTAGTTGGAGTTTATTTTCCCATGTAAATTTTAAACAATAATTGCGAGGGAATAGAATAAAAAATTTAT
>KZ807708.1:344741-360465 GCA_000696205.2 Oncopeltus fasciatus | reverse complement strand
GTCGGTTGCCAGAAAATGTTTCAAGCAGGCCTTTCGGATGTACGACGACCCTTTCATCTCATGTGGCAATGCATTTAGCTCCCTTGTTGCTGCGACGTGGAATGCACTCCTGAATATGTCCGTTCTACAGGTAGGTAACTGGAGCATTCCGGCATGCCTTTCTCCCCTAATCCATGAGGAATTTTCGAAGAGAGGGAGATTGAGAAAGAGAGAGACCATTACTATTTACATACTAAATAATAGCTAAATTGATATAGCCCATATCCTCAGTGAATCATTTAACAAACATCATCAATCCATTTATCATATAGTAAAATTGTATATTTCATAAATATACATAATGAAACCAATTAGATGATTTGTCTAAAATCTTTCAAGGAGAAGAGTGGGAGGGGGTATAGAGAAAGTCCAAAATTTAAGAACTTCGTTACTATTAGCGTAACGGAAAAAAAAAATTTGTAACATGAATTATACAGTAAAAAGATTTGCTGCGTTATTACTAAATATACAAGTAAAATACAAGTAAATCATAAAGTGGACCCATTAATAAGGAAAGGTTCACTTCATAATTTTAGTATTTTAAATGCCAGCTGAAGAATGTTTATCCCCTGGTGGCTGTTTACTACAATGTGGCTCCCTTGTTGGAGGATCCTGATGGAATTCCGGACGCGCAAGGCCCACCGGTGGATAGTGAAGGACAAAGACCTCCTCAAGTACCTGCTTGGAATGGTGCTTGTGATGCTGGGCTACCTGACCGCCTGGACCGCGACCAACCTCAACTTCATCAAGGAGGGCTTCACTATCGTCACCTTCGGAGAGACCGCCACCGGGGAGTACTTCCAGACCTGCAAGCCACTCTGGTGGGACTATGTAACCCAAGCAGGTACTTACTCCTCCATGTACTTCTCTATGCACGTACTTAACAACGCTATCTTATCTACTATATGCCTTCACTTAAATCCCTCAAACTTTAATTGTCATTTCCAGTTCTTAAATACCAATATATTTATTGATATACGAATTAGGTATTAAGTTCTTGTTCACTGATTCGTATTCTTGTGTTACTGCTAAGAACTTAAATCCCTTATGGCCAACATTTTTTACTCATATATTAATATTGAAAGTAAGTAACATTACATATTGTTATTAATATATAATTACAATAAATACCACTAATAATAATGTGGGTTGCATATAAGCCCCCTCTTCCTCTTTGTTGTGTTATTTAATTATAAAACATATGAATAATTTTTATTGCGATTGGCTTTAGATTATATTAAGTATTAAATTAAATATTCTGACTTCTAAATCGCAATAACTATTTTAAAGTACTCAAAATATTTAATAAACACTGTTAAAAAAACACTCTTTAAAATATCCAATTCACTGTTATTAACAAAATGATGCTTATTAATGAATTTATATCATTATACAAAGTATGCGACTCTCCCCACGTATAATGTATTGAAAAAACCTATAATGAGATGAAAAAAATAAATAAAATAGCAAAACTGAAATAAATAAACCAACATCTGTAATATGTTCAAATGGAGAGTTTTTTGACCGTAGATATTACAAGATGTTTTTTTTTTTTTGTTGTGGTTCGGTCAAGGTAGATCTTTTAATATTTTTTTAGTAATTTGTTTTCTTCATGTTGAATTCTCCTACATAGCTTACTACATTCATACTTTTGATATCACATTACATTATGGCAATTCTATATTATAAAATTGTAAATTATTATTGTATTCTCATGATATTGTATTTCAACAGCCCTGAAGATGGTTTACAGTGTAAGCTGAAACGTTGGCAGATAATTTTTTTTAAATACACTTTTTTTTTTAATTTGTATATTTTGGACCTACCTTGACCGAACCCCAACAAAAAAACATCTAACAACATCTGTAATTTTCTTCCCTAATACACTATCTCACCAATTAATAAATATAACCAACGTTAGGTGGTTATATTTATTCAAACTGGATACTGAACATATTGGAGAGAAAAAAAAATTATAATATTCTGAGAGTTACACTATCTGTTTAAAAAAAAAAAAAATTGATTTGAGAGCTGTGGAAGGGAACAGGAAACGGATGTAGAAGTGGGTTAAGGATAAGACGGATTAGATGGCTTGAGGTTCGCGACAGATTATTTTTCTTTTTGTTGATTTAGGGAATTTACATAATCAGTTAGACAAGGGATCGTTTTTAAGTTTGTTATAATCGAACGGACGATTCCATAAACCTCATTGTGGTAACAAATATCCAAATACACTTGAGCATTGACACACATAAAACATTTTTACTAATATGATTTTTAAAAGTTATTTGTTTAAATTTTTTTTTTTTTTTTGGCAGTTTTTTATGTGATTTACTCTAACAGAGTAATCAACAGAGTTTTTGTAAAAATAATTTTAATAGCAGAGGGCCCATACCAGTCTGATGCCTCGAATTTCAGTATTGTAATAGTTTTATAAAATACTAGTCTCCAAATGTCTGTCATTGAAGAGTTAAGACAGTAAGTGACACGAGACAGGGGAGTCTCAGGAAGTATGTGAGGTGTAATTGGGATCCGGACATGTACTGCCTGACCTCAGTCCGGAAGGACGAGAACTCAGCTCCTCCGACAATCATACCCTCCCACTGTTTACCTTAACCCGGAGGACACATCTCATTTTCCCAGAGAAATGATTAATTATTTTTAGTCAGTGTGATTTCATATTTTTTTTTTTTTTTTTTTTTTAAGGAGAAAAATAGTGGTCCAAATCTTTGGACTAGTAATCTTCTCAGAAGGAAGTCAAAATTCACGTTGAAATATGGAATGGCAGGATTTTTAATTACTTTCATCAATGTATGTCTAAATCTACGTAAGAATTAGAGACTGTTAAAAAGTTTATGAGTGTGTTTAAGTCCCTTTTCCTTCTATAATCCACAATTTTTAAAGGAACCGAACCCAACTCATTATATTAACAATACTATATAGTCTCATAATATTAAAGCATAGCCGTACAAGTAAGATGTACAGTTGTTCACGTAGGCTTCGACGGTCGTCAGATCTATTTACCGTTTCTTTTTCCGGGTTGGACCGTGTCAAGTTGTTGAAAGTTGCCGAGCTTTCGCACATCATGTGATGGCTTCTTCAGGGCTGTATAGAGAATGAGAGCTGTAAAAGAGAGATTTAAAAAATCCAGGTGGTATATAAATTAAATAAAATAAAAAATATACACCACCTGGTGTATAAAACCTGGATTTTTTAAATCTCTCTTTTACAGCTCTCATTCTCTATTCAGCCCTGAAGAAGCCATCACATGATGTGCGAAAGCTCGGTAACTACGTACAGGTAACGGTAAATACGTAAGATGTACAGTACATGTAATGCAGTAATACTTTCGCCGGGAATCATGATCGAATAGGGAATAAGTCTAATGGTTCTATTATTACGTATGTATAATTTAATTACTATCGAGCAAACTATCAACTCTAAACATTAACTGTTCACTTTTATTTCACAATAAAGATAAAACCATGAAACTAATTTCTATTTCGCCATCTTCTAAAACCGACTTTCTCAATCCGAATTTCATTCTTTATCATGCTTATCAGACTTATTGAAGAAAGAAAAATCCCAATACCAAGTTTAATTCTTTATTTTAAAAATTGTGGACATAAGAGCTCAACAAGATGCAGACAAATGCACACACACACATACACTCCATTACTCATAACGAAATTTCATGTATATCTTATATATGATTTTTTTACATACATCCATATAATCATGATTGGACCCTTATAATTCTCAGCAATTTGAAGCTTAAATTAATCTAATATTGAGGAGACGTTTGTTTTTATGGTTCTTGCTTGATAAGTTATATATAAAATTATTATTGTTATTATTATTTGGTTTTATTCATTTAAAAAATTAACTTTAAACTAATTACTTGTTGGTGGAAATAATGAAGTTATTTTCATTGTTCAGTATATTTACAAGTTTAGTTTGGATACTGAAGTGATCCAAGGGTTCTGATGGTATTGGGACTCACATACTTTATTGAAAATAAAAACCTGACCATTTTCTATTCTATTTAGAATAGGGTGATAACTTACAGATAGCTCCATGATCTTACGTTGAAATATAACAGGAAGAAAAAAAAATTGCAAGCTATAATAAAATAATATTTAACATAAGAAAATTAGTAGTACTTGGTAAAATAAAAATTCATTACATGAATGTGTTTTTTTAAAGGTACGAGTGTTACTGAATTATTCGAGTCGAGCTAAAGGTGTTAATAAGGAAGTGTATAAAAAAATAGAAAAAAAAAAGTTGAACTTTTTCAACCAATTATTTGTTTTATTATATCTTTGATTTAAAATACAATTAATACGCAAAATATAGTTCATTGTTATCTACCGTCATTAGCGATCTGCTAGCCAAGTCTCGTTCCCACGCTGATACTCCCTTGCAAAACATTTGGCCGCGATCTAACCGCTGCTTAAGGGATTTCAGATTAGGTCAGGAAAATCACTTTTCAACAAAAGTAACAAATTTTCCGGTGAAATCTCATATCAGAAGGGGTTTTCAATAAATTTTCGCTAACTTATAACCTCTTTACTGATTGCTTAGGAGTGAGTTCGTGAAGTAGTGAGTCTACTGCTGGCACCTTCCCCATGGAGAGTAGATGGCGACTATCAGTATCTTTCGTTACTACACCACACTCCCTGGCAAGTTCGTGAGCAGTTGGAGACGGATTTGACTCAAGAGCTTCTCGCAGAATCTTATCGATATCCATTAATTGTCGCCCGGAGCCCTTCTTCCTTTCCAACATCATATCTCCACTTTTAATTTTTCTAACTAACGCCGCCTCATATTTAATAATTTCATGAGTTGTTTTAGCTGTGAAGTTTTTTCTCCAGTAATGCCTTAAAACTAAGATCATTTAGTAGAACACTGTCATATTTCTTCTTTGAAATACATTACTAAACTGAGGATTTTTTTTTTAAGAAGTCGAATGATATTTAATAAAGTAAGCTTAGAGAATGTACTTAAGGGGTTATTAAGCATTGGTAAGTATTAAATATGATTATTATTATATCATTATATGATATTTTAATCATATTTAATACTTACAGGCCTTTATNATATTAAAATTTATTTATATTTTAAACTCACACTCAACATAAATAAAGATGGATTAATCCAGAAATCTTCGTATGTTTTCCGTTTTTTAAATTTAATTACTGACATACACCTTTATATATGAATACAGGTATTTTTTTAACCTTCCTGGTGGAAATAATGCATATATTTTCATTAAGTACTTGCTTAAAATAAACGTATCTTACTCTTGGATCAAAGAACAATGGACTGATTAGGACAATCACCTTGACTAAGGATCTTGACAATGGAGAAAACGGAGACGCACCAATCACGTGATCTCAAATCCCAAGGTATCCAGATTAAATTTATTTACTTGACTTTTTACGGAAATTTTAGAAAATGGGCAAAATTCATGATGCAATGTTGGGAATTGTAAATATGCAAAAGAACTTGGCGAAATTACTTTGGCAATAGCCTACAGTATTGTCCTATTAAATCTTCAATTATCTTCAAAGGTATGCATTTTTATTTCTCTCACCATCGTATAAGCAAAATTGAAATATTATATTTTTAATGTAAACATAGTTATCTGAAATTTTATTTTACGTGGAAACTGTTTTTTTTTTTCTTTGTGGTGTGAATAAATTTATTGTTTGAAGACATATCTACAAGAACTTCATTCATCTTCATTCATGCTACTTGTTGTTTCTTAATTTTTAATGTCAAGATAATTTCATGTAAGTACATTAATGTCAGTAACATTAATTAATTAGGTTTGGTATACTCGCCATACGACTTTATAGGGACAACTGCCCTTGAGAGATAGAATTTCAGAGATTTCTGATCTGCCGTGTAGTAGACACAGCTTAGTGAGAGGAGTGTCTCAAGGATAAACATTACATAAAGGTTAAAATCGTGTTTGTAATATATAATGTTGACATTGAATCGGTGAATGTATTAATTTTTTACATGAATTGTTATTGCTATTCGTTTTTATATACTTTAAAAAAAATCTTGTTCAATAATTAATAATAACTGAATCAAGATGCAATTATAATATTTTATTATATTAGTAAGGATTATTTACTTAAAATATTAATTTAAAAAAAAAAAAAAAGTTAGTACAAAGCAGGAGATCCGGGTTTGAGTCCCGGCTGAGGTAGTAAGATTTTTTTGTTCTATTCCCTAGCTTTATTGTAAAAAAAATCTTTCGATTACTAACTTAAGTGCGGTTTGAAACCAGGGAATATACTCTTATGTTTTGTGGTGAGTGAAAGATCTCTAATAATAATAAAATGGTTAATTTTAGTGCGATGTGTTTTCATTTGAACATTGGCGGTTTTTAAAATGAAATTTGATAAAGTATAAATTGAAAACATGCATTATTCTCATTGTTTTATCAGTTAAACCAGACTTAATTTCTTATCGCCGATTGTTAAAACAGTTATTAAAGTTTAAAAATATAAGTATTAAGTCCCTGATAAAGAAATGAGTTGAATAATGTATATGGTATATATAAGTCCCAACCTTTTCTTTGGCAATATCTTTACATTACATTAGAAAAATTTGCTTCTTCACTCTGTTCCAGAAGCCCCTGAAATCTATAATTCATCTAAAATATCGACTAGTAACGCTAATTATCTTGAATGGGAAAGACAAGCTCGATTCCACTGCAGCACTTAGGCGTTAAGTAAGCACTGAAAAAAAAGCTGTTATTCAGAGATCCGAAACAGATGGATCTGAAGAACTCAGAAAGGCAGACTACTCAGGATTTTGTTAGAGGCTGACCACCTTACCTTCATTATAGTGCCATCAAAGATTCATTAACCCTCTAAAATCCTGGACAAGATTTCAGACCTGAATCATCATCAGAGATGAGTAGCAAATCAGAGGAAAAATGAGTTATGACTATCCACTCACGAGAAAAAATTGGACTGTTTTGATTTTTATTTCACCCAACTAAATAAGGAGTGTGCACCAAATTTTTAAAAATTATTAGTTGATTCTAGTTGGGGTTCGGTCAAGGTAGATCTAAAAAAATACAAATTAAAAAAAAAAGTGTATTTTTTAAAAAGATGATCTGCCAGCGTTTCGGCTTACATTGTAAGCCATCTTCAGGGCTGTAGAAATAGAATGTCATGGGAATACAATAATAATTAACAATATTATAATATAGAATTACCATAATGTAATGTGATATCAAAAGTATGAATGTAAAAAGCTATGTAAGATAATTTAAAAACATGCTGACAATAACCTATTAAAAAATAATTGAATAAATTTAAACAGTAATTGACCCCACCTGCCTATCATGAAGACGAGAGAGGACGTCCGGACAGTTTAGGGACACTAAGTTCACATTTCCATGACTGAGAGGGGAAATATAATTTTTCAGACAGACACCATGGGTGGTGGAAGGGAAGGGGGGGGGGGTAAGTAAGAGAAGGAAAGTACAAAGGGAGAGCGGCCTGTTTCAAAAGGGGGCAATAAAAAGGACAAATGAAAAAAGGAAGAGTATTATTGGGAATAATTAACATTGTAATATAGTATTGCTATTATTAGTATTATTGGATATAAGTAATTTAAATTCTATATTATAATATTGTTAATTATTATTGTTACCGTTGCATGACGTTAAACATGACTTTATAACACAATTATTATTGAATTCTCATGACATTGTATTTCTAAAACCCTGAAGATGGCTTACAATGTAAGCCGAAACGTTGGCAGATAATCTTTTAAAAAAATACACATTTATTTTTAAATTTGTATTTTTTTGGATTTACCTTGACCGAACCCCAACTACCATATAATCATCTAATGATAATATCTACGGTCAAAAAACTCTCCATTAAAACAAATTTTTTAAAGTTCAACTCAAATTATTCTAAGCATTTTTTTCTTCTTTATTTTTGTATTGCATCTTACCTGACTATACGGTAAAAGTATTACAGTTTGAATTATGTTTTGAGATCAAATTTAAAAAATGTTTTTATTCCATCAGAATCAGAATTAGTAACATTGGTTTATAAACCTGGCCTATTTACAAAATATTAAAGGCTATTCAAAATTGACTAGAAAATCAAATGACGTCCATATTAGTTGTAAATACAACCTTTTTTTTTCTAACACGGAAAGCCTAGAAAAATGAATTATTGGTTCCCTGTATGTTATATTTTACTGCTCTAAGAGAGATGGTTTTGAAGCCCAAATTTTATAAGATCGAGTATATAGTTTGTATTTTAAATCGAGAACAGGGAAATATGCCAATGTCGACATATTTTTAGTTTTTAGTACAAAAAAGGCTCCATCTAGATATTTAATAAAAAATTTGTAGACTAATTGAATTGGAATAAATGGAAATTTTAGCCATTTATTCGAAGAGAAAAGCTTGAAAATGCGTCGTAACTAGCTTATTTTTTTTTTAATAGAGAGATTTTGTTTTAAATTAATTTTGAATTAAATTTTGTTTTGAACATAAGCAGAAAAAAAATCTAAGAGGGGTGTGAATCGAGTATGTTAATTTTAATTTTCGAAATGTTAAAATTGGATGCATATTTGTTGTATTGTGCACTTGCAATAAAATAACGTTGCCTCAGAAGTGCAAGAAAAAAACTCACTTTTCCCCAGAGATCACAGGCTTATTTTTAAATACAAAGTTGACGCTTCCTTGTAAAACCAAACAAATCAAGTCTTCAGGAAGTACATCGGAAAGTCAGAGATCAGAGCGAGAGACTGGGGTCATCAATATTCCGATATTACAGATCGGTTCATCCTTAACTGGCGCACTTCTCAAAGTCCAGTTTTCATAATATTTTTTTAGTAATCTGCCTTTTACGCCCATAAATATTTTTATTAAATTTTCACCGGGGCCCAAGGGAGTCTCCCCCCACGATTTTAGAGAATTTACTACAAAAAAAAAAAAAAAAAAAAAAAAAAAAAAAAAAAAAAAAAAAAAAAAAAAAAAAAANAAATCTGCGGAATTTTACCCTATATAGTGACATAATAATCTTGGGTATTAGGAGTCGAATATACTAAGGATTTTCCAAATTGATCCTATGATAACGGAATTGAAACTCTCAAATAAAATAAAAAATAAGCATTGATATAAATTATTTTCTTTTGTCCATCTGAAGTTTCTCTATTTGAATTGACTAATAAATAATGAAGTTTTAATTTATTCCTCTACTTATATTGTAGAATGGGTTCCGTCATTCTCTCCTCTACATTTACAATCTCATTTCTCTCCAGCAGTCACGTTTTGCTGGAGAGCATCATAATCGATTCCGGACCTGTCAACTGGAAGCTGGAACTGCGCTACCTGACTCTCTGGCACTTATTCATCAAGTTGACGTGCCCCGGCTGACTGTTCCAGGATTTGGTCGACTGCCTTCGAGTGTCGAGTGTGTCACGGGTATTTTCATTTATAGCGTAGCCACGCCTTGTCTTCCGCGCCACACCCCTCAGTGATCTCTGCATTTGTGACCTTGTCTACGCTCCTATTAATAACTAACTTAGAGTAAATTATTATTCATTGAGTTCTCTCTGGGAATAATCGTCAGGTTATTGTTTACCAACTGTATCTAAGAAAATAAAAATTGCAATGTTCAAAAGGAAAGTTTTTTTTTTTTTTTTTACCATAGATATTATTATTAAATGATTTTAGTTGGGGTTCGGTCAAGGTAGATCCAATAAATAAAAAAAATACAAATTTAAAAAAAAGTGTATTTTTTTTAAAAAGATTATCTGCCGGCTTACATCGTAAGCCATGGAAATGTGAACTTAGGGACAGGACGTCCTCTCTCGTCTTCATGATAGCCCTGAAGATGGCTTACAATGTAAGCCGAAACGTTGGCAGATAATCTTTTTTTTAAAAAATACACTTTTTCTAAATTTGTATTTTTTTTTGGATCTACCTTGACCGAACCCCAACTAAAATCATTTAATAATAAAAATTGCAAAATTTTTCCAATATCAGTTGTTATTACGGATTTTCCTTCCCTGACTGAAAATTAAATTTAATCCTGTTAAATGGACAATCTGATATGAATTTTAACGGGTGGAAATTTATCGAGGTGGAGAATTCATGATATCTACCCTATTTTTCTCTATTGGATGCATGTATAAAAAGATAAAGTATATCTTTAGAAGAGGAAATATATTTGTTGTTATTAGTTATGTAGAAATTTCATTGTAAAAGTTGAATTATATCTTAAATGTTCTATGGAAGAAGACTTAAAAGTAACTGAGAGAGATAGAGTGAGAGAGGAATGACGGTAAGCACATGGAGTAAGCAACAACCTTCGTCCTCTACTTCCCTTTCACTTCATGTGCAAGAAGGACTTCCTTCATTACTTAGATGTACGACATGTGGGAAGGGCCCCTACAGAGAACGTCCTTAGTTTACATAACCCCTGCGTGGTAAAATCCTAAACAGAAGGACACCTGTTATTCCTTGCGAAATATAAATAATGTCCAGCTCATCTCTGTATCAGAGTTGCTTTCATTCTTTTTTATTTAAAAGAAGAATGAATTTTACTGAGTTGCTCGCGGGGACTGGCCTCGCGGCTTGGAGCGAAATAGATTTGCCGCGCCGTGACAGACCAGCTTCTCGGATTACATGGCCTATGAGTGTTCCTAGGGGAAGGTGAAGATCAGAAGAATCCTTTGTTTTCCTCCTGATTTTCTCCCTGAAAAACCGTATAAAACTGAAAATGGAGAAGTAGTCATTCAGAAGCAGAACACCCTCGCTCCTCTTCTTACCCTCCACTTTTGGACTGTGAATAAACAAACACCAACTAAATCTACACCAATATAGTAACATCCAATAAATGTATTCATATTATAATATCATTTATTATTTAGGCTTAATTTTTATGGTATAAGAGTGAAAAATGAGTAATAAATAAGTTAGATATTTATTGTGTTAGCTAAAGTTTCGATTTGATTTATGAGCCGTCATTAGATTTAGAAGAATTAATAGAAGACTAAATAAGTGTCGATAAAGATACGTCGGCTTAGCCGAAGTCCCATCCATTCTGATTCCTTAGTCCGAACCCAGTCATGGTTAATATCTTATTCAGAAATTAAAGGTCCATCACCCCGGTACCTATAACCTATTCTTAGCATTTCGGAATAAGGATATGTGTGTGAACCTCATTATGTATTAGGAACAATTGCAATTGATTGACATATTTCAGGCAATATACAACTTAGAAATATTTATTACAAATAAATAATAAAATAAAATAGTTTAAATGGCGTTCAGTTCTTGTGAAATCAAACTTTCATATGCCACTCTGATCATTGATCAATATCCTGATTATCTTTTTATCTCACTAAACATATCCTTTTCTTACGATGCATTGTTTTGTTGTATATTTACAATAAGTGATTACGTCTGGATCTGTGACGCTAATGGGATATCCTTTCAGACGAGAGAGATCTATTAATTCATTCATATTCATAATTGTCGATTCTTAATTGGTTTTGCCAAATTCATGTAAATATTCAAATTTTTGTAAAAAAAAATTGCTCTGTCTCTTAATTTTAACCCAATCATAAGGTTTGTTCTGGTAAGCAGATAAGTGTCGGAAGCCACTGGTATGGGCTCATTAAAGGAGGCTGGCGGAAACCAGGCCCGCAGACATTCACAAGGTCCCACCCGCATCTGCTAGTCGTGCCACCAGCAACGGGCTGGAACGTTATAGCCACACGGATATATATATATGTGTGTGTGTGTGTGTGTGTGTGTGAGCGCGCGAGTGTGTGTGCGTGTGAATCATGCCGAAATGAGAAAGGTCAAAACTAGCGAGAAGGTTAGGTATAATATGTACTATCGTGATTCTATTTTGTTGAACGCCCATCTAAATGCAGAAATATATACATTATGTTTAAGATTCAACAAGTAGTTGTTATTAAAAATTTATATCAAATTTTTAAAAAGTTAAAATATTTAGCGAAGTTTTCAGGTTACCCGCTAAACAGATAAAGTCCGGCACGTACGAGCTGCGTAAGCTAACCGTTTCCCATTTTCTCTATGATGCACATAAATAAGTGTAAATAAAGAGAATATCTTACAAGCCGAAGGGAGTAAAAGCGTGAAAGGAAAGACAACTAAACGTGGTTCTAAACTCCCCGAGAAGGAGGAGTGGGGGTGGGGGATTCCTATAGCACCGTAAATATCTTACTTAATAAGCGTTTTGCATAAAAATTTTATAGGGTATACATTTTAGAAAAATAAGTTTCGTACCTGTTTTGCTCAAAGACTTTTTTGTAACTCAAACGAATGTATAAACTAATGTAGGATCGGCGATCTGTTTAAATTTTTCGAAAGTCGCGTTATAGTACCAGATTGAATAGCTGGAATTCCTTACGGGAAAATTGCTAAAAGGAAAAAAAAAAAAAATTAAAAGGATCATATTAAAATTTATTTATATTTTAAACTCACACTCAACATAAATAAAGATGGATTAATCCAGAAATCTTCGTATGTTTTCCGTTTTTTAAATTTAATTACTGACAGAAAAAAAGAAAAAAAAAGTAATTGACTCCCAGTAATAAGACATCCATATTGAAAAGAACTCGTCAATAACGAGCTATCCACGGCTAGTTCAGTTTATAAATAGTCCCAATGGACTGTTGATAAAGGATTCTCGCCTCCCTTATCTCAATAGAACAATGAAAAGTTTAGGCGCCTCCGGCTGTTCGCAGATGCGTGGCCAGTCATTATTAATGATGATTTATGAGGGTAACAAGGCCTTACTAGACTGCTTGCTAGGAGATCTGATAGTGAGCGTTGGATAAATCTCTAGCTGCAGAAAGATCTAGAAAGAAACCGTAGAAAAATGAGGCAGTCGTTTCTTCCATAGTCACGAAAATGGGATCTTGGTGACACGACGTCCCCTCTCGCCTACCCTGAAGATGGCTTACAATGTAAGCCGAAAAGTTGGCAGATAATGTAAAAATAATTTTTTTTTTTAAATTTGTATTTTTTTTGGAACTACCTTGACCGAACCCCAACAAAAACATACAATACTAAGGAGAAGAGTTGGGTGTATACCCATACAAAACTCACCCGCGTTGCGCTATCTCTACTGATCCCAGAGATATATGAATCTCAATCTTAATGTGGTTTTTTTTTAAATTTTTTTTTTTAAATTTGCATTTTTTTTTTGGAACTACCTTGACTGAACCCCTACAAAAACATACAATACTAAGGAGAAGAGTTGGGTGTATACCCATACAAAACTCACCCGAGTTGCGCTATCTCTACTGATCCCAGAGATATATGAATCTCAATCTTAATGTGGTTTTTTTTTTTAATTGTTTTTTTTAAATTTGCATTTTTTTTGGAACTACCTTGACTGAACCCCTACAAAAACATACAATACTAAGGAGAAGAGTTGGGTGTATACCCATACAAAACTCACCCGAGTTGTGCTATCTCTACTGATCCCAGAGATATATGAATCTCAATCTTAATGTGGTTTTTTTTTTGTTTTTTTTTTTAATTTTTTTTTCTTGTGAGACCCAGAGGATCTTGTACCATCTCATGAGGTACTTCGTTCGCTTGGCGAGAGCTAGGCCAGTACCTACCTTACAATGACTCACACGCACATTCGTATACTATACATTAAATCTTTTTAGTAATTAGAGGAAAGCTTTTCAAAATGCTTTTATTTGGCTCAGAAAGAATTGGCGGTTAGATAACAACCAAATTAAAATTTATTAACTGCATAGATTAATTCTCCCACTCTTGAGATTAATAGTGCTTTAATATGTAACCAAGGGGACCAAGTTCAGTATATAATATAACAAACTGCAAGAGACGTTTCGGCTCATTCCAGTCCAACAATAACCAAAATTATAATATATGTCTTATACATAACAGTTCCTTAAAATAAGAACATGCTCATAAATAAATATATTATACCCACATGCACTTTATTTATTATTCCTGGTTAATTTAGCATTATTCCTTTTAGTGAATAATTGTTTATCAACATATTTTAAAGTATCTTTATCCAGGTCCCCGAATTTAGGCAAATTAAAATAATTTTATCAGGAATAAATCACCTGACAGACATATTATTTAATCATGTAAAAACATCAACATACTACAACATCAACATACTTCCAAATTATAATATATTTATATTGTACACATCCCAACAAGCCAGCCCAAGAAACAGGAATGCTCCAAGACTGTGTTTATAATATTGGCTACCCACTGCCCTTCATATTATTATTCAATTTTTTGTCTATCCATTAAAAAACCAATTGTTAAATTATAACACAATCTTGTAGATAAAATAAATAAAGCTTTATTCCTATTGCCCTCTTTTTCTTCAATAATGAACTTACCTTTCAGCATGTTTCCAGTAAGAAAACCAAGCTATTCACATTAGTATCATGATGCTATTTTTTTTAAAGTTTTATAGATTTTACCAATTCTACATAGGAGAAGCTTGAAGTATGGACCATTCAAAATGTTATATATANTTAAATCTATTATGCGAATTTATTCGCAACCTGTAGTAGTACAGTATTGAAGGTGAATGGTCAACAAACCGTTGAAAAATCGCCTGATTTTTACCCATTCAATGAGGAATTGTAGCCAATTAATGGGTTTTTTCATTACAAACAGAAGCATAGAAAGAATAAACTAATTAAGCGCTTATGAATTTTCTTAGAGTTCGAATTATTGATAACACAATTATTTTGTCCTGAAAATTAATAATATTATATTATGTATATATTATTAAATTTGAAAAGATGTGATATTTTTATTTTAAGAGCTTGTTTATCGAAGGATATAACTCTTTCTCAGCCTCATCCTTTTGCCCAATGCACGTAATTACCAAAGGAGGTAAGGCAAAAACAGCAAGTCACGTCCAAAATCCTAATTTAAAAATAATTGCGGGTAGAAGTACAATATAATTGCGAATTTACAATCAAAGATTTATTATGAGCTACATCTCTTGGGAGAATAACAAGTAATCTTCGCTTCCATCAGGACAATCAAGGGATGAAAAGAGGGAGGGAAATTACTTATCCAAGAGCAAGGCCGTACCCCAGGACAGCTTTTACTTTCCACCAACTTAATCTGAACGTTTTCTTGGCTTTTGGAGCTTGGGGAGAATAAGATTTCTCAATAGAACTGATCTGTTTCAACTATTTGTTTTCAAAATTAATTTTAAATAATATTAAAAATCCTAAGAATCGTAGTTGATGCACCCTATTACGTCGCCAACTCCTTACTCCACAATAACCTTAAAATCCCTTTTGTAAAAGACGTTATCACAACCTGTTTTAATAAACTCCATTCTGACCTTCCCAAGCATCCCATTCCTTTAGCCCAAACTCTCTCTATTATTACCCATCCTAATAACCCACCACGCCGTCTGAATAGGAAATGGCCCCGTGAACTCCACATTGCCAACACTTCCTAATAATAATTAAAAAAAGAACGAACAAAACAAACAATTGTAAATAGTGATTTAGGAGTACTGCCATTGGGCAGCTTCTTCATCAAGCGTAGTACAAGCTAATTTAAATATTTATGTTTTACAGTTTTTTTTTTCTTTTATTTTTTAATTTGTTGTATATTTTATTATATTAA
>KZ807708.1:323250-338369 GCA_000696205.2 Oncopeltus fasciatus | reverse complement strand
TACTAATATCAATTATTATGGAAATGTTATTGTATATATCTCTAATGAATACAAGGTTTTAGAATGGAAAGCATTGAATGCTGCTTACATTCTTGGCAAAATGTTTAGTCTTCTTAAATTATCTAAAATTGCTATTATTCATATATAAAATAAGTAAAAGTAAGAGATATTAAATTCTGTTAAACGCAATTTCCATTTACACAGGAGACTAGATTAATAGTCGAAAGGAGTTAAAGAGGTGGGCGAATTGCGGGAGAAGATTGTAAAATTGTGGGTCCACAGGGAAACTAGAGACAATAGCATGTAAAAACAAACAATGTCTGATATGTATATATAAGCCACTTATACTATTCTATTTCCCGAGACTGCTAACTTTTCTACCTTGGAGCATTTGACAGATGACAACTGATTTAAATGTTATCTGTGGGGCGCCAGGCTAGCTCAGGGGATCCGTGCGGGTCTCGCATTCCTGACGCTGCGGGTTCAAATCCCGCCCAGGTCAATCTTTTATTTATAATATAGAAGCTTGTCCTGAGCCATGAGTGTTTAGAATGGGGTGGCCACCTGTAGATAGCCCCTCCCTCCAATGACCCTTAGTGGTTGCAAGGGATGCTAACCCAGCAAAAAAAAAAAAAAAATGTTATCTGTTTAGTAGTAATAGTATAAGAAACAGCAAATTGACTGACCACCAGGCTCTTTTACCCTTATTAAATCTAAGAAAAACAATTTAACTTTATTAAAAACTAATTTTACAGTTATATTTATATAATGTTTGATTATAACTAATTACATTATTACCTGATTAATGCGCGACATGGAATAAAGAGGAATTGCATAAGGCCTTCCTAAGGGTATCAATCTGACTCCTTAAATCCTGTAAGTCGTCGGCATATATTTATTACTAAAGCTTATATTGCAACGGCCATATATATATGGAGAAACGTAAGTTATACTATTTCTCTGAGAAATAATTTAGAACTATTGGTTTAAGAAGAAAAACATTCAGATATTTCATTCACTATTTTACCACCAAAAATATAACGTTCTCTACATAAAGAAGTGTGAGTATGGTAACCTGTTAACAGCAGTATTCCGCAACTACTCTCATTCGAACTTCTACAAAGTCTTCATACTGTGCACTCAACTCAAGTCACAAAAAACAACAAACAGCATATCATACATACAAGGCATGATAACTACAGACACTTTCTCGACTGTTTGGGAGTAAATCAAACTTATCAGAACGTACATAAAACCCAAGGAAAACTATACTTTTTAGGGTGTACTGCATAGAGCTATAGGGCTCGTCTAAACCCTCCCAAGCGTTCACTATGGTTTTAAGAAGTTTGGGGTAAACTTCTTAAAACCATAGTGGACGCTCCTTACTATGTATTCAATTCTACCCTTCTACCCAAGCACAATTCACAATTGACCGCGGCCAATGCATAATCCTCTTCTCTCCAATTTCTATAAATTCCATTAATAGTAGTCTCTCAAAACATCCTAATTATAGCAAACACACTATTCCCATACCCATCCACTTGATAATCCACCGCAGCTATTCAAACGAAGATTTAGTGAAGATTAGTTACTGCACTGGGCGTTCTCTCTCAATACAAAAATAATTTGGTTTAACAGAAAGCCAAGAAATGTTCACTAACTTGTTCACAATTCTTGCAAAGCACATATCATTTTTAGGGAATGAGGCATTCCTCGAGATGTATCGGTAAACAGTAAACTGTTACCGACCTTGAGGGAGATCCGTATCTCGGATCTCGTGGTGGCAAGGTTAACAGGGCGGGAGTAATCAAGTCAGCTGAAAATAGCCTCAGGATGAAGTACCTCTGATTGGCATTCGTCACAGATATTTACGTTGCTACGAGTGAGTATCGGCTACGAGGATACACTGTTCCCTCGACACGTCATTTAAATGTTGAGATCCGCATTTCATGCTGGTGTAAAAAAAAATCTACAGATGAAACAGTACTTCTAACTTTTTACACGTCGGTCCGGAGGTTAAGGCACCTTAAGGACTCCAATGCTATTATTATTAAATATATTATTTATTTTTTTACGTTTAAAGATATTGTATGAAACAGTAAAAGAGTAGAACATATAGATTAATTTTCGGAAAGGAGATATAATTCTACTTTTATCTTCAACAAAACAATAACTTAAAAAAATAAATATCTAAATTAACTAACTAGTTGACCGTCGAGCTTTATGAGGAGAGGTTACTCAGGGATTCGGTCTTGGGAGCTGAATAATTAAAAATGATTTGTAAACAAAAAAGTTGTTTTTATTTTGTTTGTTTTTTGGCCAACGCTTTGGCCTTCATCAAGGCAAAAGGGTGTGTGGGTAGAGAGAGACTTGCTCGACAGTCATGATTTAGTTACCGCTTCACACATTTTATAATAAAAACTCTTGACAGCTATAGACCTGGGCTTTCTGGCATAAGGAAGAATTCGTTCGTTCGCGTTTTCGCTATATTTGAAAATTGAAGGTTTTTCTCCCTCGCTCTACGCAAGTTAATAGCCAGGTGTTCGCTGTTACATTTGATTCGTAATTAACCTACTCTTGTAAAATTATAAACCGAAATGTACTGGATTGATGATCCCTACGAGTACCTAATTTAAAGTAAGCACGATCACAGGACACTGAAAGGGTTATATTAAATTCAAATGTTCAAATAAGTATAAATTCCAGACGGTTGCACTTATTAACACCCCCGGGGTTTACAGCCTTCACAAAGATGTTGGAAACTATGTTTTTTCTTCTAATAATTTCTTATGGCTCTTTTTACTTCTGCCTCAAATAGATGGAATTCCAATTCACATCGCTAAAGTAATTTTACTTAATTTTTAACAATTTTCTATAGAAAAATATTATTGATTAACTAAAACTAGTAATTTAATAGATCATTAAATATCAAAGAAAATATCCTATTGTGAAATAGTTTTTAGTGTTTCTAACTATGTATAAAAACTTTTTTTTATTTATGATATTGGAATCTATGTTGTTAATATCCGTTTTGAATTTCGGTAAAAAGTTTTGATATCGAAATTTTTGGTATTATGTGTTATTATAAATTTTTGTTTATTTAAACATATTTTTTAATGGAAAAAAATATTAAATTTACGACTGTTAAAAATTATTTTGGATTTATAAATTAATAGCTAGGCTTTAAACGACTCTATACGAGCGGAAAAAAAATTCATTACCAAAAAGGCCGACAACTACAGAGGTTTTAGCTTCATAATTTAATAGCTTTAATTTTCCTAAATTTGGTATTCCTCTTGTACATTCAAATTTTTATGCGGGTTAACAATAGGATAATGACAAAGACATTTTACATGCAAAATTAAGTATATAAATGTATTGCATATCGTAAAATCCTTGACAGATTCTATAATATAAAACATTTATTGAGATATTTTAAAGAAAAATTAGTCAATAAATTCTATAATAGATACAATATGTATGAAAATAATTTATGTCTAACGGAGTTATATTCTCGGGTTTTTTACTGTATATAAATAATACATTTATTATACCGTATATAATAGTGCTATTTACTGTAATTTATTTATTTATCTGGAAGTAACACTGTTGGTTGTAGTCAAATTCATTACAAAATATATAAGCGCAAACTCTGATCATATACATCTGCGTCATATATGTCACTTAAGTCATATGTCACTTAAGTCATATGTCACTTAAAAACTTCTGTTTACATACAGTCAATAGCCCGACCAAATCCTTGAGGTCATTTACAATCCTCAAACCAGTTTTAAAATTCGGGCTACTTAGAGGAAACAAAATAAGAAATAAAATGCTCATTCATGCGGTTTAATAATTTTTAACTAATTAGGTAATAAAATAAATGTATTTAACTGTATCAAAGAAATATTACGTTTAATAAATGGTTTTCAAAGTGTTTCTACCAGATCAATAAAAATACTTTAGAAAAACTAATTTAAAAATTTGTATATATAGAACAAACATTTCAATTAAAACTGCCATATTTTATTATAAGTTCAAATAGAATGAAATATTTTTATGATGGTATAATTTCAAAATTTATTAATAGTTTAAACTTCTTAAAGCTATTAAAAACCGGAAATTTGTAATTATTAACTGTTAAATAATATACACTCACACTCCGCAGAATCAAAATAAATGTAAATTATATAATACTAATAAGCTTTTATTATAATAATTTACTACTTATATCTTAATTGCTTGTGTTTATACTGATATACTAACCTTTACTAAAAATTACTAACTAAAAATACATAATTTATGTTCCTTACTAAATAAAATGCCTTAAATTTGGAATTTTTCCTACCTATCACGAAAAACAAAAAAATATGGAAAAGGCATTTATTGTTTCTTAACTTATCGTCCTGTTTTACTTCAATGTCGAAAATTGCCTTTTACTTTTCTAATATCTAGAAAATACTTTTCATCTCGTCACTGAATAACTTGATTGCGAAATATAACAAAAACAAGTTTAGCATATGTAGTAATTAATACAATGTTTTTTTTTTAATTCATTTTATTACCACAAGGTGGAACGAAAATAATAATTATACAAAACATGAAGTTATTTACTTAAATAAGAGGCCAGTACATTAATTTATATTTTCAATATATTTTAACAAAATTACACACACAAACACACACACACACACACACACACACACACACAAACATATATACACACACACACACACACACACACACACACACACACACACACACACACACACACACACACACACACACACACACACACACACACACACACACACACACACACACACACACACACACACACACACACACACACACACACACACACACACACACACACACACACACACACACACACACACACACACACACACACACACACACACACACACACACACACACACACACACACACACACACACACACACACACACACACACACACACACACACACACACACACACACACACACACACACACACACACANTATATATATATATGAATATAAAGTTTACATATTTCTATGCTTTAATCATGAATAATTAACTACACTACAATACAGAAAAATGTAATAATAAAGAAAAACCTGTAATTATGCAGATGAGAAAGATAATAACATCTAAAATGAATGTATTTTAATTATATATGATGTTTTATACAGTGATTATTAAGCAGCACATTACTATATACAAAACATGTAGAAAGTAATAATAAATAGTAGAAATAATAAAGTTTAAAAAAAAATATATGATGTAATGTAAATAACCATTTTTTGAGAATTTTGATATGTGACTAGCTAGCATTCTAACTATTTAATAGGATTTAACGTATAAAAGTATTTGGGTACGGAATATATTTATATGTTTAATATTATTGTAAGCATCATGAAATCATTATTATTATATTACTTTTATTGTTAATATATTTATGTTCATGAAATTAATATATTCGTATTCTACAGAGTCCGACAAGGATTAGATTACTTTGACAGAGGAGGCGGGCAATCCTTTCTTCCGATGCCGACTCACATACTGCCAGGAAAAATTTCCAACGGCATCCCAAAATGCTTGACACCGTGCAAAACGTTACAAAATAGAAACTTCTTTGTAACATGGG
This sequence comes from Oncopeltus fasciatus, assembly GCA_000696205.2. Taxonomy (NCBI): domain Eukaryota; kingdom Metazoa; phylum Arthropoda; class Insecta; order Hemiptera; family Lygaeidae; genus Oncopeltus; species Oncopeltus fasciatus. The sequence goes on along the minus strand of KZ807708.1, from coordinate 332,716 downwards.
ATATAGTCGAAATATTGAAATGAGTATAAATATATATAAATGTGGTGTTTGAGTTTGAATGTTTGCGTATATACGTACAATATATAAAAGTCATATTATAAAACTATATATATGAGTGTGTGCGTATGTATTGTCAGACTGTTGGGGGTCCAAATATCAATATTCAATTCAAGTATCGATAGAGAAATGATACCAGTTCAACATTTCATTAGGAAAAGCTTACTAAAATGGAAGAACCCAAGTCAGCTTCACACGAATTCCCATGACCTCTCGTTAATAAACCTGATCATCCAGAAGACGCGGAATAAGAATCTTCAAGAAGTAGGCTGAGGCAATGATGGCTTAGCCGATTGGTCGGGCTTTAATCCATAAATGTCATATGTCCTAAGTCATATGTCTTGAGGTAAGTAAACTACTTGACGGTCTGTAAATGGTCCTTAATAGTTCATACACGAGGTTAATTAATAATTTCGTAAATAAATTCATTTCGTATAAAATGAACAAATTAAAAAAAAAAAAGAAAAAGTGGCCAGAGAATAGCTTGTTTCTTGTGAGTGACGCCATATCAAGGAAGAGATGTTGGCAGACCGAGGTAAAGTTCTCAGGGACTTGGTCGGCTGACATTCAGCTAGAGAGCTGATGTTGTAGTGATAAAGTCAGAGGACTTTATCACTATAACTTCGACTTCGCATCATCCAACACTTTCCCTCTCTATATAGAATATTGTAAAATAATGCTTTGCAATTATATGGAATCAGCTGGTCGCAATAGACGCATTTTCCTTTTTCATTCATAATTACATGATATTCGACTCGGCAGGGAAATCTCAATAAGTCTCTCACTCATTTCAGTCTGCTTCATCATTACATACACTTCATGTATGTAGCACATATATCACATTATAGGGACATACTGTAACAGGGAATATAAATAGAAATTAAAATAGTTTGATTTTCAAAAATTTCATATTGAGGGTTTAATTAATTTAATTTCCAATGTAGACTAACGCAATAAGACTACATGTTAATCAGGTCATTCAAAACAGTATCGGGATGACAAGAATAGATTTAAAAGTAAAAACTAGGCACACACTTAAAAATCTCTTAATCAGTTTTTGACAATTAAAACATTAGAACTAGGGGATCTTTAAACGAGGTCAATCGTGACCACGGATGGATGTCACTCTCACCATGTAAACTGTTTTATATTTTAATTTCTTCTAGAATTCTTATTAAAAAAAAGTATGAAAGTAAACCATTTTGGGATAAACAAATAGTATTATATTACTACCATATACTACGTTACTGTAGCAATGGGTTAGTCTTATATTGGTCGTATGTTAAAATTACATATTAATAAGTAATTCTTAAATAATGCTGTACTGTTTTGGGGTTTTCTGAACCCATTTAAAGTGTTGGTGAAATTCATTACACAAAATTTATTTTAAATTAGCTGCATAAAACATTTGCTACTAGACTATGATTTTTGTTATTGTAAATAGTACAACTAAGATTTTTATTATATCTAATAATATATTATTATTATATTGAATGCTGCTTACATTCTTGGCAAAATGTTTAGTCNTCATAAGCAGCCGATAATATATTATTATTATAGTATACATTATATTTTTACAGAAGAGAAAAGTATCGGAGTTAAGAATATTTTGAAAATATGTTTATTATAAAATCCTCTGGCATTATTGACAAACTATTAACAATTTCGTTTTTATCTAAGCACAAGGAAAATAGTATAGTCAGTCAATTTTTTATGTATGCAGTCCTAAAATCAGTGCTAAGTAATTAAATCCGATACAAATTGTTGTTTTTTAAATTTTATTTCTGTGCTTCTGTTTCTAATGACCCAGAGGACTCCTGGTATGCTACTAGGGGACACCTGGCCCTAAAATCAAATTGAAGATTGCCTTCACCTGCAAAGAAATGAACTTGTCTCTGAAGAGGCATTGGGCAAAAAGTCTTAGGTCCTTTCGGTGAATGACTGTCAAGGAGGGGTGAAGGAAAAAAAACAACTTAATTCTCGTGCGGGATTGTATTGTATCCAAAGTATATGGCTCGGAGATTTGTGGATTTACAGATCAGTGACCAACGTAACACTTCGCTTGCAGCTTCAGAAGAAATGCCATGTATGGATAAAAGTCAAATTTCTTAATTATTTTGTATAACAATAATTTTATTGTTCCAACTTCAGGCCTATCACTCATAAATTTCACACTAGCTACTGGGAATTTCATTTACAGATGCTTGATTAATTGAATGGAACCCTTGATTCGTCATAATAGTTTGTGAGTAAGCAGGTGAAGAAGCTTGTAAAGAATTTATTAATTGAATTAAATAAAAACTAACAAGTTTAAGCAGTTACTTACACAGCAAGGGTAAATATTTGATTCTTTATCATTTAAGAGTAGTTTCTAGAGGCGTCAGCTTAGCTGAGGGGATCTATTCGCGACTATGTCTGGTACCTCCACTAGGGGCAATCATTTGTTCAGAAAATAGAAGCTTGCCATTGGTGCTTAGAATAGGGCGGCTTCCTGTAACTTCCTGGCAACCTGGCTGTTGAAAGGGAAGTTAAAAACAAGCTGCCGGAACGGGGTGCTTGTTACGCGCCTTATCTAGTGTACATAGGTCAAGAATAAGCACATTGGAAATCGAGAGTTTCCTACGAAGCCTTCATGGCCGTGGGGAGTTGTTATGTTAAAATGTGGGGTATATAACAAAATGCAATATTAAAAAAAAAAAAAAAAAGCACAAAGCTTTATTTTTTACATGACACTCTTATTTTTATGCAAATAAGAGATGATGAAAATCAGCAAATATGGAAAATTTTTATTGACGATCTGGAATATTGCAGAAAATAAATTAAATCATTTGGGTCTATGGAATTTTGTGGTTTCATGGAACTTGGAAGGCAGAGCTTCATGGATGAATAAGATGGCTGAAGATGCTTACTCTGAAAGTTAAACTTAATAAATGAACTTCAAAATAATTAAGTGACTAAAACCTAAAAAAGTTGTTTAATTTAAATCCTTTACTCATCTTATATTATTTAAGGACAGTTTATGTATGTGTTTGTGTTGGAAGACATAATGTTGCAGGCAGTATTAAGGAAGACTGTACTTACTGCTAGGCTGTCCCTGGTCTCCGTGGATGTCTTCAAGCGAGCGTCCTACACAGACTGACCGATGGCAGTCCGCGGCCAGCAATAACCCTTCAGCCGCCCCCCCCCCACCCCCCGCAACCCCCTCTCTTCTGCTGTCCGGGCATCCCCCGCCTTTGAGGGACCGCACTTTCCGCTTTTGCCAGGTGGGCTTGTGGTACTCCACGGTATTCCCCTGTGCTGCTCTCGTCTCGTCCAGTGGCTACCTTCGATTGGTGTTCGCGAACAGACAGGAGCCACTGATTTCTCTCTCGCAATCCGAACGATCTGAAGTAAGCGACTCTTCAGTGTGCACGTGCGAATCTGCCTTCATTTACGTGCCAGTAGTCCACATTCTTCACATCCAGAAATATTCAATTTATTAATACGTAATTAATCTTCATGCGATCTTTCCTTGTTGAAGTTTCATACTTCGGCAACATTCAATTCTGTAGACTTTCTACAAAATGTTTTCAAGAATCTGATAAAAAATAAATAATATTTTAAAAGAAACATTCTCAAAATAAATGGAGAATTGATTTCACTGTCCACTACATGAACTTTGGAAATTTGTGGGAAATACATTTTAATAATTTTTTACTTTAGAAGGAATTTGAGACTGTTTTATCCAAATTTTTTATTCGACTTCATGCCTCTTTATATGACTCTTCTCATTTTTTTTTCTCTCTTTTTCCTATAACCAAGCTACAAACGTAAAAAAAAAAAAAAAATGACTTCAATATAAATGAAGAATTGATTTCACTGTCAACTACATGAACTTTGGAAATTTGTGGGAAATACATTTTAATAATTTGTGACTTTAGAAGGAATTTGTGAATGTTTTATAAGAATTGTTCATTCGACTTCATGCCTCTTTGTATGACTCTTCTCATTTTTTTTCTCCCTTTTTCCTATAACCAAGCTACAAACGTAAAAATGAAAAAAAAAAAAAAAAAAATTCAACTGACTTTTTAGTATTTCAGTATTTTTGAGTTAGCTGATCTTTATGGCCTCGCACAATTTGTATCTGGTTTGAATGAGATGAATTTCTTCCCGTATCCATTATAATTGAATATTCTATTTTCTTTTTCATAAGCAGCCGTCATTTTTTCCACATTAGTCTTGTGACTTTGGATAGTTCATTTATTTGTCTGCAAGTTTAAGGAACATGTCACTAATATGTCCTTGACGATTGGGTCTCCTTTCTGTTAGCGTCTGGCGGATACATTTGTGTGGAGTGGAAAGAACGGAAACGTACTCTCTCCCCGTGGAAGAGTGTATCTTCCCCTTGGAAGATCCTTCTTAAGTTAACTAACTCATGGGGCGTTTGCTGTATCAATGTCAACCAGTGCAAAATGATGACTTTTGTCCGCAGAAAAAAAAAGCCAGCTGAATTTTGTTCTTTGTGAACTATGGTACTCACCAATACATCAGATGAAGTTTTGCATAAACAGCTATGTGCTCAAAGTTGATAAATCATACTATTCTTCTTTTTAAAACTGTTCAGCCTCATCAACCTTTATGCCCCCTCGTACACCGAAAAATTTGTGTTACTGTCAAAAACCATAGAGAAAATGATCTCCTCATTAGAGACTGTTTGTCAGTATAACCTGCCTATAATCTTTCTATATTCAATTAAATGAGGAAATAAATGTTCGTATTATTGTAAGGTGAGAGGGAGTTTTTGATTAATGGTCAAAAATAATTATCAATAAATGTAACAATTAAAACAAAATGACAAAAAAAAATAATATACGTATTATGACAGATTTTAATCCAATATTACGCCTAAATATATAGCAGAGTATAATAAATGCGTGTCCCCTATTGTATTTAATCTCAAATTAATTTGAAACCAATTATGTAGCTACGAAAGTAAGCTTCTTGGAAGTTAGAATTTGCGAAATTACATTTTATCCGCATTTTATGATAAATTGCGAGAAATAATTTAATTCATAACTGTTATTAGATCAGATTAATTTCTTCTTAATTGATATGCAAAGAAAACCTTTGCATCGGAGGATATAGTGAGATGTTAGAGAGGTGAGATTGGTTTTCTGAATTTTTTAAAATGAGGATTTAGAAACAAATCTGTAAAACACTTATTGATAGTTATAACTAATAACTAAAAAAACAATATCGTATACGGCTTTAAAGAAAAAAAAAGCAATAAGCAGTGCAGTGAGACTTCTTTTCTTCAGTAGGTCTTCTTTGGTGATGTGAGCGATATAAAACTTCTTCTATGAAAACTTAGTATGAATTACTCTACAAAACTTTCTAAACGTCAGATTGAAGATGAGCAATAGGAGAAACATCGCCTTAGGGAGCTCTAAGGATTAGAATGATGTTATTTCAGTTAGTAATTGTCAGTATACCTAGGTTAAGGTAACATATAATTGATCAGAGATTTATTTTTTCCTAAATTGTGGATCAAAAACAATTTGTGTATTGTAATTACTAGTCGATAAACTCATCTTTCTTGTTAACAATACTCATGAAGGTAGTAGTCGTTACTACTCTTCTGTCGTAGAAGATGTTCCTTATCGTCCAAGATTGAAGAGTAGATAGGAAAATGTAACTCTGCTAGTGAGTGACCTTGGGAGCTACAAGAGGCTGTTGGGAATGACTAGTCACTTGGCGGCCGTTTCCTCACCCTTCTTTAATTAGTCCTCAGCCGAATTATATCTAACTTCATTCACACACTCTTTGTTTTATAAATGTGGGAGTGAATATATAAATTACATAAACATATTTGTTTAGATGAGATCGTTAATTACGGAAATCTTTAAGAGAGTAATGAAAAATTTTGGAAGAAACTCAATTTAAAAATCGTAAAATCTTCGTCATATTGGCACGGTGACAACGTGAGCTAAAGGTTCCAGGTTCAATGCTCACAGTGCACACTTGTTTTTAAAATTTTATTTCTGTGTTTCTGTTTCTAATGACCCAGAGGACTCCTAGTATGGTACTAGGGTGTCCCCTAATTAGGAACCATTCTTTACTTAATGGGAAAAAATCAAGCGGCCAGAACGGTGTGTTGACCAATGAAGTCTCTAGTGTACCGTGGGTCGAGAATAAATACCCTTGGGTGTATATGGAATGCTAAGGGAGTGGTTTAATATCTTCATTATATTTAATAATATGGAAAAAGTAGAATATATAAGTGTTTTTTCTAATATTTAGATTCTAAAATAATTTGATGAAAAACGCGAAGATAAGAAGAAGAGGAGGTTTAGAGAAAAACTAAACTTTATAATATTGATATTTACGTTTTATTTGAGTTACGAAAAAGTTTATAGAACATGATAGGTGCAAAATGTGATTTTATGAAATTTTAGGTTCTATATAATTTTTACGAAAAGCATTGATTAATAAATATATTTATGAATATAATTACGATGGCTGAGTTGGTAAACGACTCTTCTTTCTCGGCCAGTATAGGAAGAGTTTAGCTGTTTAGTATAGGAAGAGAACGCTCATTCTCTCCGGCTTATAAGATAATTCGTCATTTATTCTCATTTATACCAATATAATGAAACATGAATGGTATGACTAATTTTTAGTGCAAGGGAACAGAATACAAAATCTAACTGTCCCAGCCAGGACTCGAACCTGGATCTCCTGCGATCCAGCACCGGCCCGGTTATAGTTAGGGGATAGTTAGATTTTTTATTCTATTCCCTCTCATTAATTGTTACTCTGATACATACCTTGCAGACCATAAAAGTAAAATTCTTGTATACAGGGTATTTCATATGATTTAGAAACTCTATCATAAGTAACAGGGAGACGAACAACTCTCAAAAATCTGTCATGTTGTTTGCCACTGTAATTCGGACTAATGACGCATGAGTCAGTTGCAAGCACAAATTTGAATGAATTTATAAATTTTTAAATGAATTTCTGCACCACGGCAATACTTTTACATACTCGATGTTTTATAAATGGGTGAGCGAATATATAAGTTACATAAACATTGAAGCACATAAGAAAAATTTTGGGAAATATTAATTATAAAACTTTTACAAATTTACTCGCAGGAAAAAAAAAATTGTAAACATTAAACAATTATGAGTTGAACTTTTAAATATGTAAGAAGCATATAATTAATAATAATCCTTGTTCAAAAGTATAATATGTAAAATATAAATATTCCAAAACTCATTAATATGTATTTAACTCTATAACATTTTATATCATTTAGCCTCTAGAATATTTAAACATATGACAATTTTTGGAAAATTGGTGAAAAATACCTTGAGATGAATCTGCCTAATATTGAAAAGTGTGAAGTGTAACTAAATGCTGGGGCACTGTCTGCTTCCTCAAAACCAGGGTCGTGAGTGGGGACGTAGAGAAATGTGATGACGCATCCCCCCCCAAGTGTGGATTCCCTGTAGCGGGTAATCCCCACAACACTGTGTTTTTGAACCTGCTTCAGTGAATTGCTTCCTACATTCCAGCTTGCGGTATGTAACAGCGCACCCGTTGAGTCGCACAACCAGTACTCACAATTACTCTCTGTTCCTCCCTTACTTTCATTATTATATCTGTCTCCTCGCAATCCATTCATCTTAGAATTACACATAATGTTAAAGACCAGGAAAGTAGGTGATGTGAGGGCGAGAGAACTGTACGGGAAGGGGACAATTGAATAATTGACACACCTGCTTTCTTTCTTTAGAGGATGGAATTAAGGTTACTTACAAATTGCTATTATAATCTTCTAGACCTGCCTCGGCCTTTCCCTGAAGATAAAAATCAGCTCGCCAGAGGCCCCCGAGTAAGTGTTCAGTTTCCGCGTCAGAACTCGTGTCCCAAAGCGTCGGGCTGGTCGTAGCCTTTACAGTGCCGTTAGCAGTGAAGGGATAAGTAACAGTAATAATCGAGTTATTTTGAGACCTTTTTGTAAATAAGCACATTTAATTAATTTGTATATATTTGTTAATTAAATATAAGTAATTTATATTTTCTGTTTATTTATCTATTTGTTAGTAAGAACAGTAGGTTATCTTGTAATTCATAGATATAATTATTTGTTATAATAAAATAACATACATTTATCACGGTTCTTAAATTATTATTGATCCGTAGCCCATAACAATAATTACTGTATATATCTTACATGTTATCATTTAACATGTAAATATACTTAATACTTAAGGTATTTTTTTGTATGTTTTTTTGGTAAAATACTATTCTAGTATTTCAGTTTTTCTATGTTGATTTTTGCTTCTAATTTATAAATATTGTGATTTACCAAGGTTCAGAAATGAAAATATTTAGGACAAAATTTATAAGTGTACTTATATCTACCTATTCAAATCAGTTTTTTTCATTTAAGGAACCCACATTGACAACTTTTCCATGATGAAACTGAAAGTATGCTAGAAAAAAAGAAGGAAACAGTCGATTATAAAGGAACCATTAATATATTCCAAATTTATCCGAAGTGCCTCTTCATTTTGCATTGAAAAATTTAGTTTTAGTTTTGGGAGTGTCAGGATTATTTTTCAATAATTCATTGACGAGACAAGCAAAAATACCTTTTAAAACTAATTAAACAGATTATTACACCTCCTATTAGGGTTAAGAAACCATAAGAAATTTAAAGAAAATAAGGTAAATATAATCGTATATTGAGTAAATAATAAATCCTTTTAACATCCTTAAATTCCTTAAATTATAGGGTCTGACTCTGCATCTCAGGCTCACTAACATCCTCCAGGGTTTTCCCTCTAATCAATAAATTATCTGGTATTACTGTAGTAAATTATTAAGAATTAATAGGGATTTGGTCAAACACCAAGTTATCGTAACAGCATAATTTAGTGAGAAAAATGACCATAGAATCCCCAATTCCTCGAGCAGTAGCCAGCTGAATCCGCGACTAAATATGTGTACATGTGCTTGCCCCTTGAGAGACACGTATTTCTGAACGTATTCAGTTTCCTGCCCGAGAGAGTGTTAACCTTCAAGACCTCTCCACGGAGTAACCTGTAGGATAGACTCCGCTTTCTTGCAAGAGCTTATCCCCTTCGAGAAATCCCCCAAGACTTTTCGTTAATGGCTGACCCTAATACCTTCCATCGCCCCTGTTTACAAATAGCTTAAGCTGCCAAGGCATTTACATCACAAGTAGCTGTACAAAGATATATTATTGCTGTGTTTAAATTATCTTTTCTATTGAATAAACAGATTAGTTTTGGAAACCATACTGATTGAAATGCTATCTCTAGACTTATTTTTTACAAATAAGAAAGTAACTAATAATAACTGATATATTTATTATATAAGTTTATTAATATAATAG
>KZ807708.1:201177-211300 GCA_000696205.2 Oncopeltus fasciatus | reverse complement strand
AAAAAAAAAAAAAAAAAAAAAAAAAAAAAAAAAAAAAAAAAAAAAAAAAAAAAAAAATAGCAAATACTCCAGGGAATTAGGGATGAGACGAAAGATCACTAACTGTAAATAGATTTCATTTTTATCTGCCTAATATTCAATAATTATTAAGTGTAAGAGATTATGGAGAATTCCATTTTCTTCTGTTTTATTTTATCCAAGTAGTATACTATTTCAGCTATAATTGACTCATATTTATTATGTTTGGATAAATGAGCTTAAAAATGAACAGAAACTTATAAATATAAGTCTCCGTATCAAAGAATTGCGAAGGTTTATAATTTAAGCTACTTCAGAGTGTGAAGGGGAAAGGCTTGAGATTCTCAAGAAAAATCTTCTGCCGTTTAACAATAATAATGTGAAAATTTACATATATATACAATCTGGCTGTTTAGTACGGGAACACCGCACACTGAAATAGTGACGTGAAATTTAAAATGTACATTGCCAGCATGTAAACCCCACAATTATACATCTGATAAGGTCGTAGGGAAATATCCACGTTATCTACACCTCACTCCTTGGGACCTTTCTAAAAGCTACATGAAGTAGGCCAGATGGTCACGCTTCCTTTGTTCCACTCCCTTTTTACCTTGTAAATTGTTTTTGTTGAAAAATTCCGATGACTAATAATGTTCAACTAAAAAGGTTCTCTGCTTGATAGACCACTTTTTGCCAGTCTTGGGGAATGATATCGATTTAATAAACATGTACATGGATTCACAAACATTTACGCCCTATAAACTAGTATAACTGAATGGAATAGAATGGAAAAGAACATTTATTTACAGTATTGTAAAAATACATAAGAATTTGAATACGTAAGGTAATACAAGGTTGTTTTTTTTTTCATACCCTCTTTTTTTGATAGTTAATACATGTAATAATAACCACCAATTGGCGTACCAATAAGTGGTTAGGTAAGAGGTGACCTTATTTTATTAAATTTAATTAATAATACTTGAAGGTATAAATAAAATGAGAAAAGGTAATATTAGGTACAGAATATACTTATTCTAGATTTGACAAAATAAGGAGTCTGAGGTTAAGTAATGTTTATACATTATTTATCTATATCATTAATATTATATCAAAAGTTTAAATTCCACATACATTATACCTATACTAATGTTTATACATTATTTATCTATATCATTAATATTATATCAAAAGTTTAAATTCCACATACATTATACCTATACTCATAACATATTCATTTGAATATAATGNGTGATTGAACAACTTCCCGACACGGCTTCAGATTTGCAACTGAAGACAAGAGAGTGCTCCTGTATCCACATTCTCAAAGCCACTTTAAGACCTGGCATCAATTGCAAACAATAGGAAGATTATGGAAATCTCAATCGTCTTCCCCATCCTTTGAGTTCTTTCGGCAGTATCAGTCCTCATTGACGATGGGCGAGAAATCCCGCCCAAAGATAATATATATATATTACTAAAGGAATAAAATATTATCAAATTATTGGAAAAATATAATTTCATTAAATGCTTTATGTAATTATTTGTCTACATTGAAATTGGAAATATAAAGATGCGCAATGGAAATTTTCTTCAAATTATAAGTATGCCAGGTTGTTTCTCACCACTTCAGTAATATACATGCACGCAGACATACATTACTATAACGCAGAGGGTGAATTCTCAAGGCACTTCTAGGACTTCCTCATAATTCCACATTCTGGTAAGTGGGGGATTAATAAAGTTCGAAGAAGACGAACGAGCAAATACATATTGGATGTGAGACTCACCCCCTTCGTTTTCTTCTGAAGACCACACAGGGCTGCCAAACCTCTTCAGTCGTAAACAATAAATCAATATCGCTGCTTTTATTTTATCACTGTAGCTCATATTTTCCTAAAATAAGCATATATATACCTCATTAACATATTCTAAGACCACACAGGGCTGCCAAACCTCTTCAGTCGTGAACAGTAAATCAATATCGCTGCTTTTATTGTGACACTGTAGCTCATATTTTCCTTTTATAAGCATATATACATATCATTAACATATTCTAAGACCACACCGGGCTGCCAAACCTCTTCAGTCGTAAACAGTAAATCAATATCACTGCTTTTATTGTGACACTGTAGCTCATATTTTCCTAAAATAAGCATATATACACATCATTAACATATTTTAAATCACAATCAATATCATTGTGCCTTTGAATAGGTTTTTATTATTCATTTATTTTAAAACATTAAACATTTTTTAAACATTTTTTTGTGATTTCCAGTCGAATATAGCTATGGATATTGTTCACATTAAATAATTTTATTAATATTTTTCAATATTAAGTTCTCCGATCTTAACAACTGCATTCCAGAAATTATCTTCACTAAAATTTCTTTGAGTATGTGGGTGGGTGTCCACACTCTAGTAGCCAAAACTGTGGGTTTGTTAAAATAAAATTCTGGACACGACAATAAATTCAAAAGGAAAGCTAAGTTTGTTATTGAGAAAAATAAAATTAGTATGAGCATGACTTTGCCAGTTGCCTCAATGCCTATTAGAAATATTATATGTAGGCAAAATATTTAGTTTAGCCCAACGGATCTTAGCGAACATTTTTATTTATTTTTATTATTAGTTAAATAAAAATAAATAACTTATTCTTGACGTAATATATTAAAATTGAACATTTGAAAAAGAAAGTGACCAGAGCCCTAGAATGTTACCTTAACATTATATTAGCCACATTCTTTTTCTCTTTATGCGATTCTTAAATTTATTTCAAATACAAAACAAAAAGTCTCTTGTTTATTTCATTAAACTTTTACTATACAATTTTGTAGAACGAAATTTAATTTCAAATAATGACAGTATATTAAGCAATATGAATTATAAAGTTTTGCTGAGAAAATGTTTTTTTTGGGTACTGTCTGAGGCTTAACATTCTTTCTTCTTTAGTTTAACAGAACTACATATCCTAACACTATTAATAAGCAGACCTATGAATAACAGTATTGTAAATAGCTACTCAAAAAACAATATTTTCTGTTTTTGTCCTTACTAATACTTTTTGTATTCCTCTATTCATTTCTTAATCAGACCCATATGGTATATATATACATATATATATANGAGAGAGAGAGAGAGAGATAGAGAGAGAGAGAGAGAGAGAGAGAGAGAACAAATGAAACACTTGCGTCAGAATCTTGTTTGATAGTAAACAAAAACAGGTGGGAAAAGAGTACAGTGAACACACACAACGAAAAAATCACAAACATTAAAATTTTCTGGGATTTCTCCCCCTTCGTCAGTGTGGAGTAAATATATATAAAGATATATATCAAAACCACAGTCCTCTCTTTCCATAGCAGGTTAAGCTCAGAGTCATTTAATGTGTTTTAATGACGTTTAATGAAGTTCAAGTTATTGAACAACTTCCCGACACGGCTTCAGATTTGCAACTGAAGACGAGAGTGTCTGCCTTTATCCTCATTCTCAAAGCCACTTTAAGACCTGGCATCGATTACAAACAATAGGAAGATTAGGGAAATCTCAATCGTCTTCCCCATCCTTTGAGTTCTTTCGGCAGTATCAGTCCTCATTGACGATGGGCGAGAAATCCCGCCCAAAGATAATATATATATATTACTAAAGGAATAAAATATTATCAAATTATTGGAAAAATATAATTTCATTAAATGCTTTATGTAATTATTTGTCTACATTGAAATTGGAAATATAAAGATGCGCAATGGAAATTTTCTTCAAATTATAAGTATGCCAGGTTGTTTCTCACCACTTCAGTAATATACATGCACGCAGACATACATTACTATAACGCAGAGGGTGAATTCTCAAGGCACTTCTAGGACTTCCTCATAATTCCACATTCTGGTAAGTGGGGGATTAATAAAGTTCGAAGAAGACGAACGAGCAAATACATATTGGATGTGAGACTCACCCCCTTCGTTTTCTTCTGAAGACCACACAGGGCTGCCAAACCTCTTCAGTCGTAAACAATAAATCAATATCGCTGCTTTTATTTTATCACTGTAGCTCATATTTTCCTAAAATAAGCATATATATACCTCATTAACATATTCTAAGACCACACAGGGCTGCCAAACCTCTTCAGTCGTGAACAGTAAATCAATATCGCTGCTTTTATTGTGACACTGTAGCTCATATTTTCCTAAACTAAGCATATATACATATCATTAACGTATTCTAAGACCACACTGGACTGCCAAACCTCTTCAGTCGTAAACAGTAAATCAATATCGCTGCTTTTATTGTGACACTGTAGCTCATATTTTCCTTTTATAAGCATATATACATATCATTAACATATTCTAAGACCACACAGGGCTGCCAAACCTCTTCAGTCGTAAACAGTAAATCAATATCGCTGCTTTTATTGTGACACTGTAGCTCATATTTTCCTTTTATAAGCATATATACATATCATTAACATATTCTAAGACCACACCGGGCTGCCAAACCTCTTCAGTCGTAAACAGTAAATCAATATCACTGCTTTTATTGTGACACTGTAGCTCATATTTTCCTANGGCAGATATCACACTTTGGTGGCTCATCTTTAGTAACCAGATAAATATGGATGAAGTTCCTGAGTTCGATGCACAAGCGACTTAACACAATATCCTACCCTCTGTTCCCAGTTGTTTCCTAGACATTCCGATAGTTATTTCCACATTATATCTACAGATGTGAAGTGACAAGGCAATCCTCGACAATATACTTCACTACTTGTACTCGGCAGATATCACACTTTGGTGGCTCATCTTTAGTAACCAGATAAATATGGATGAAGTTCCTGAGTTCGATGCACAAGCGACTTAACACAATATCCTACCCTCTGTTCCCAGTTGTTTCCTAGACATTCCGATAGTTATTTCCACATTATATCTACAGATGTGAAGTGACAAGGCAATCCTCGACAATATACTTCACTACTTGTACTCGGCAGATATCACACTTTGGTGGCTCATCTTTAGTAACCAGATAAATATGGATGAAGTTCCTGAGTTCGATGCACAAGCGACTTAACACAATATCCTACCCTCTGTTCCCAGTTGTTTCCTAGACATTCCGATAGTTATTTCCACATTATATCTACAGATGTGAAGTGACAAGGCAATCCTCGACAATATACTTCACTACTTGTACTCGGCAGATATCACACTTTGGTGGCTCATCTTTAGTAACCAGATAAATATGGATGAAGTTCCTGAGTTCGATGCACAAGCGACTTAACACAATATCCTACCCTCTGTTCCCAGTTGTTTCCTAGACATTCCGATAGTTATTTCCACATTATATCTACAGATGTGAAGTGACAAGGCAATCCTCGACAATATACTTCACTACTTGTACTCGGCAGATATCACACTTTGGTGGCTCATCTTTAGTAACCAGATAAATATGGATGAAGTTCCTGAGTTCGATGCACAAGCGACTTAACACAATATCCTACCTTCTGTTCCCAGTTGTTTCAAACGAGGCGTCCCGATGTATGGATAACATTGCTTCTTGTGTAGCAAGAAATCGGTTCTCCAACCAATCTCCCAGTCTCGGTTGCTTAAGCCAATCTATTAAGCCGTTTGATCCAAGACTAGTTAGTGGTGGTACCATCAATTCAGCTGCTTCATGTTCAGGAACACCTGCATTTAAAGGAAGATTCTAAATTTAATTTGAAAATTATTTAAAATTTATAAGTTAATAAGAATATATAGAAATTAAAATTCAACAAATATTAATAACATAATAGAAACATTTGAGTTGTGTTTTGGAGTGCTATTTGGTAACACTCCGAGAATATAATTTTTAATTTCTAATGATGCGTATATAGACATACTTATGCAATCAAGGTGATATATGGTAAGGTCTTATAAGTAGGTCTTATTTATGTTTTATATAAGTAGGTCATATTTTATGTTTTCTATTTTTGTACTAATGTATAATGTTAAAGTTACTGCAAAAGAGACAATCAATCAATCAAACTTTTAAAAGTAGGTCTTATTTTATGTTTATGTTTTCTATTTGTATACTAATGCGTGTTGCATTATCTGCTTTAGACAATCAAACTTTTATAAGTAGGTCTTATTTTATGTTTATGTTTTCTATTTTATCTATTTATTATTTATTTATCAATCAAGGTGATAAATAAAATGTGTGACTTGATGCCTATATCTTTTTAAATAAGTCTACTTTTTATAAATATATTTAATTATTTATCAACTAAAGAGATGTTGTTTCCTAGACATTCCGATAGTTATTTCCACATTATATCTACAGATGTGAAGTGACAAGGCAATCCTCGACAATATACTTCACTACTTGTACTCGGCAGATATCACACTTTGGTGGCTCATCTTTAGTAACCAGATAAATATGGATGAAGTTCCTGAGTTCGATGCACAAGCGACTTAACACAATATCCTACCCTCTGTTCCCAGTTGTTTCCTAGACATTCCGATAGTTATTTCCACATTATATCTACAGATGTGAAGTGACAAGGCAATCCTCGACAATATACTTCACTACTTGTACTCGGCAGATATCACACTTTGGTGGCTCATCTTTAGTAACCAGATAAATATGGATGAAGTTCCTGAGTTCGATGCACAAGCGACTTAACACAATATCCTACCCTCTGTTCCCAGTTGTTTCCTAGACATTCCGATAGTTATTTCCACATTATATCTACAGATGTGAAGTGACAAGGCAATCCTCGACAATATACTTCACTACTTGTACTCGGCAGATATCACACTTTGGTGGCTCATCTTTAGTAACCAGATAAATATGGATGAAGTTCCTGAGTTCGATGCACAAGCGACTTAACACAATATCCTACCCTCTGTTCCCAGTTGTTTCCTAGACATTCCGATAGTTATTTCCACATTATATCTACAGATGTGAAGTGACAAGGCAATCCTCGACAATATACTTCACTACTTGTACTCGGCAGATATCACACTTTGGTGGCTCATCTTTAGTAACCAGATAAATATGGATGAAGTTCCTGAGTTCGATGCACAAGCGACTTAACACAATATCCTACCCTCTGTTCCCAGTTGTTTCCTAGACATTCCGATAGTTATTTCCACATTATATCTACAGATGTGAAGTGACAAGGCAATCCTCGACAATATACTTCACTACTTGTACTCGGCAGATATCACACTTTGGTGGCTCATCTTTAGTAACCAGATAAATATGGATGAAGTTCCTGAGTTCGATGCACAAGCGACTTAACACAATATCCTACCCTCTGTTCCCAGTTGTTTCCTAGACATTCCGATAGTTATTTCCACATTATATCTACAGATGTGAAGTGACAAGGCAATCCTCGACAATATACTTCACTACTTGTACTCGGCAGATATCACACTTTGGTGGCTCATCTTTAGTAACCAGATAAATATGGATGAAGTTCCTGAGTTCGATGCACAAGCGACTTAACACAATATCCTACCCTCTGTTCCCAGTTGTTTCCTAGACATTCCGATAGTTATTTCCACATTATATCTACAGATGTGAAGTGACAAGGCAATCCTCGACAATATACTTCACTACTTGTACTCGGCAGATATCACACTTTGGTGGCTCATCTTTAGTAACCAGATAAATATGGATGAAGTTCCTGAGTTCGATGCACAAGCGACTTAACACAATATCCTACCCTCTGTTCCCAGTTGTTTCCTAGACATTCCGATAGTTATTTCCACATTATATCTACAGATGTGAAGTGACAAGGCAATCCTCGACAATATACTTCACTACTTGTACTCGGCAGATATCACACTTTGGTGGCTCATCTTTAGTAACCAGATAAATATGGATGAAGTTCCTGAGTTCGATGCACAAGCGACTTAACACAATATCCTACCCTCTGTTCCCAGTTGTTTCCTAGACATTCCGATAGTTATTTCCACATTATATCTACAGATGTGAAGTGACAAGGCAATCCTCGACAATATACTTCACTACTTGTACTCGGCAGATATCACACTTTGGTGGCTCATCTTTAGTAACCAGATAAATATGGATGAAGTTCCTGAGTTCGATGCACAAGCGACTTAACACAATATCCTACCCTCTGTTCCCAGTTGTTTCCTAGACATTCCGATAGTTATTTCCACATTATATCTACAGATGTGAAGTGACAAGGCAATCCTCGACAATATACTTCACTACTTGTACTCGGCAGATATCACACTTTGGTGGCTCATCTTTAGTAACCAGATAAATATGGATGAAGTTCCTGAGTTCGATGCACAAGCGACTTAACACAATATCCTACCCTCTGTTCCCAGTTGTTTCCTAGACATTCCGATAGTTATTTCCACATTATATCTACAGATGTGAAGTGACAAGGCAATCCTCGACAATATACTTCACTACTTGTACTCGGCAGATATCACACTTTGGTGGCTCATCTTTAGTAACCAGATAAATATGGATGAAGTTCCTGAGTTCGATGCACAAGCGACTTAACACAATATCCTACCCTCTGTTCCCAGTTGTTTCCTAGACATTCCGATAGTTATTTCCACATTATATCTACAGATGTGAAGTGACAAGGCAATCCTCGACAATATACTTCACTACTTGTACTCGGCAGATATCACACTTTGGTGGCTCATCTTTAGTAACCAGATAAATATGGATGAAGTTCCTGAGTTCGATGCACAAGCGACTTAACACAATATCCTACCTTCTGTTCCCAGTTGTTTCAAACGAGGCGTCCCGATGTATGGATAACATTGCTTCTTGTGTAGCAAGAAATCGGTTCTCCAACCAATCTCCCAGTCTCGGTTGCTTAAGCCAATCTATTAAGCCGTTTGATCCAAGACTAGTTAGTGGTGGTACCATCAATTCAGCTGCTTCATGTTCAGGAACACCTGCATTTAAAGGAAGCCAGAAAAATAAATTGTTCTTCCATGAATGTGTACGTAAAGATTGCAGGTGGTGTAGAATTTTTGAAGTCAGAATTCCTTCGCTGTAGAACTTGGCTATTCTTTTCAGGAATGACAGGGAATGTACATTTGAAATATATTTTTCATTGGATGTTATTGCGTAATACTGTTGAGATTGCTAGAATTTCTGTTGCGAAAAGCAAGGCTATTGGGTTGAGCTTTTGTTTCATGATGGTATTGTTGTAAGCTATTGATGGTCCGATATTCTTTTCATTTGTTCAACCATCCGAATAAATAGTTATTGTTGTAGGACTTGATTATTTCTTTTGCTTTTAGAGCCAGTTCGTTTTCGTGGATTTTTTAATTTTATTTTTTATTGCAGCAAATCTGAAGTCAATTGCGGCATTATGGTGATTCCTCGAGATAATTGACTTGTAAAAATGAATTTTAGCTGACCATTTATCATAAATAAAATAATTGACAAAAATTTTAATGAGATTATTTAGCTGAAGAATAGTTACTGAGAGAACCCCATTAGTGAACGAACCAGTTTTTTTAAAAATAGATATTGTAAAAAAATAGAAAAAACAACGATATAGATATGTTTTTTATAGATAATAGAGTTTTAAAATCTTTAGAAGTTAATAATAGTAATTAAGCAGCTGTTTTGTAATATATCTTTATTTAAAAAATCTAGGTTGCGCTGATAAAATTACATTTGAATAATTAATAATAAAATACTTAATTCTAGGGAATATAAATAATATACAAGATAGAGCATTGTCGTAAGAAATGACTGAGATTTTATAAACAGCTATAATGTGTGCATTTTTATATTAGGACAAGTCCGTATTATATATCTTCAAGATCTGAAGGACAAGTCTTCCTGGATACCTATCATGCAAAATAATTAAAATATACTATATTAAAATATAAGAACTTCTTCTAAGCAAATTTTCATCAAATCGTTGTTTCGAAATATCAATTGTTAAAATAGAAAGAAATTTTAGATTGTATTCAACTGTTACTCAACTCAACTGTCTTGAGATAATATTTCTGCTTTAATAAGGGATTTATGAGTGGGGTCGATGGGCCCCTTCTCCCTGCACAATGATTAACATTTATTTATTTATTGTTAATTTTATTTTTATTTTATTATATTT
>KZ807708.1:87050-111652 GCA_000696205.2 Oncopeltus fasciatus | reverse complement strand
TTTTTTTAGAATCAGTTATCTGGCTCTCACGGTGGCGTAAGTGGATAACGCACTTGTCCGGATAGCAGGAGACCCTTTTTATTCTATTCCCTAGCATTTAATCGTTTAGTTATTTTAATTTTAAACTGTATTATATATATTTCTACACACATGCGCGCATACTAATATGTAGATTAAATGATATTCTAAGCTCAAGTCCTTAACATTAGGAAAAGGTCATATACATCATTATTTATATATATCTGATTCCCACGTAAAACGTAAAATAATAATATTACGAAATAATTTTTTTTTTTCTTCAAGTCCATCAAATTTCTTAATGTTTTCGAAGCTTAAATACTTGTAACTTTGAGGGGAGGGATAGAATTTTCTCTAAAACCATACATGATCTATTCCTTCAGAAAGCTGGAACGATCGTCTCAAAAATGCTACGTCATTTTATTATTTCATTATAAAATTATGATTGAACTGTCTATTCTAACCTTTAGATTTTATGAGATTGTGGAACATCATATTAAGTAAATTGGTTGATGTTTTTTGTTGTTATTAGGTCAAGGTTGAAAAAATGTGTATTTTTTATTATCTACCGTCGTTTCGGCCTAACGACACAATCAAATATTCATGAACATTTGATCCAGGTGGCACGACGTCCCCTCTCGCTTTATGATAGCCCTGAAGATGGCTTAAATTTTAAGCCTAAACCTCGGCAGATAATAAAAAATACACATTTTTTAAATTGTATTTTTTGGATCTACCTTGACCGAACCCCAACAAAAAACGTCTACGGTGAAAAACTTTCCATTTGAATTTTTCATATCAAGTTAGTTTAGTATCTATTATTCAGAAAAGCCTGCGTTAACATTTAAAAGTCACATATTATATATAGCAAGGGAAAGAAAGGAAGATATTTGTGAAGTGTGGTCTTCACTTCTAGTGCTAGCTAGCAGTTTTGCCAAAATCTTGACCATATCGGATAGAGGCCGCTAATAGTATTATCTATCAGGCTTGGTTACTATTTTATTTATATATTATACGGCCAAGTTTCTTAAATAGTTTTGTTGTAAATAGAATCTTTCAGAATTCCCTTTGATTCTTCTAGTCATTAAATCTTTCCTTAAATTTAAATTTTTACTCCAAAAAGATGATGGATTCATCCCACCCTCTTCTCAAGACCCTAGTCACCCAGATAACCTTGGCAGTACCTGTGAACATCAGTTTCTTAAACTCTCTCGATAATTACAAGTATTTCATCACTTCAATGTATTACGAAACAGCCAGTTTCATTTTTTATTGGATTCATACCATTTTTTTTTTTTTAAATATTTGTAATCGTTAAAATTATAAATCTCTTTGTCAATTTCATGCTTAGAAACATTGACATTTATACTCCTTAAAAATCGTAATAGTATCTTCTCTAACCATGGCTTTCTTGTGTTGATGAATTTTTATTAGTGTGTGTGTGTGTGTGTGCGTGCGCGTGCGCGTGCGCGTTCGCGTGTGCGTGTGCGTGTGCGTGTGCGTGCGTGCGTGCGTGCGTGCGTGCGTGTGTGTGTGTGTGTGTGTGTGTGTGTGTGTGTGTGTGTGTGTGTGTGTGTGTGTGTGTGTGTGTGTGTGTGTGTGTGTGTGTGTGTGTGTGTGTGTGTGTGTGTGTGTGTGTGTGTGTGTGTGTGTGTGTGTGTGTGTGTGTGTGTGTGTGTGTGTGTGTGTGTGTGTGTGTGTGTGTGTGTGTGTGTGTGTGTGTGTGTGTGTGTGTGTGTGTGTGTGTGTGTGTNTGACCTTTTTTTGATTTCTATATATGTGTGTGTGTGTGTGTGTGTGTGTGTGTGTGTGTGTGTGTGTGTGTGTGTGTGTTAGAAGTTGATAAATGCGGGGCAATTATGCCCAGCTGTTCGATATAAAGAGAGTCATGTCCTGAAAGTGACTAATATGGGATATAGGATTCTAAGAGTCAGCTACACATGTGTCAGAGAATTACGACCTCCCTCCACAGATACCTGAAGGAGTACAGCCAGTCATCCAAGGGTTCAGTCATCCAATGTCCTCTGGGTACCCAACCCTTCACTATTCCAATGTGAGTACCTAATTCCCTCTAAGTTTGAGGTTCATAATATTTTTGATTAAAAAAGTATTAGCCAATGATTATCAGGATAGTCAGGACACTATCTTGGAAAACTAGGCACTTTGTTTTGTCAAATTATTTATTAATCTCTTTGATAAAGAATATTATTTATATCTAAACCATACTCAATTATTTATTATTCCTTAGCATAACCCTCAATGTTATTACACTTTTTCAATTCATCTGCGATCAGGTCTCATAGATATATCACTGTTTCCCGTACACTAAGTTTTAGATTCGACTATTTGATATAGCTGTTCTTATAGAAGCAGTGTAATCAGATCTGCTAACTTGTAGAACAGGTAATTTTCGTACGAGTTTTCTCTCTAGATAAGTAATCTTAAAAGCATACAACAGCTGAGTAAAATTGTCACATTTGTGTGGGTACCGGTCATTCGGGTACAACAGTTATTTAATTAATAAAATTAATAAACACCAGTAAATTAGCATATTGTATACTAAAATGAAGGAACGTTTCCTTTATTTAGATTTTATTTTAGATAAAAATTGTGCCAAAAAAATTTTTTTTCTTTTTTTGGCTATAAATTGAATAATTATAATCAACACGCATTAAATTACATTGAAATTGAAAAAAAAATGAATGTAAAGTATAAATTAAGTTATAAAAAAACTCATTTATAATGATTTACGATTTGTTTCATGTCAAACAAGGAAAATTTTAATTATATAAGTTTATTGAATTTCATATCGTCATACAATTATCAGGAGAATCTAAAAAAAAAAAAAAATAATTTTTAGCTCTGCTTTTAACTACTTCATCCTCTGCACTAATTTTTTCTTCTTATTCCAACTTCTGTAGAAGCTCTTTCCCTGTTTCTTCATTTTCACTAAAAGCTATATAACTCTTTTTCACCAAGAGTTGAAATATTCTCCCAAAATCAAACTTTACCTCAGGCAAGTTAAATACTGTCACTACTCATAATACTCCACCTATAATTGTGACCTTTGCTGGGTTATAGTGTTCAATAAATCTTTTAAGAAAATATATTCGAATAATAAGTGTTTCCTACGTTTAAAAAAAAAACAATAAAAAAACGGGAAAATTAGAACACTTAAAAGTTATCGAAGACTGAATGTCAAGTAGATATGAATTTATTATTGAATTACACTTATTTTAAGTCAGTTAAACTGTACTGACTTATGGCAAATGTGTGGTTCTATGATTCTAAAATAGTAATGTTCCATTATTTACAGTTATTTTTGCGGAAAATAATAAAACGCGGTTCTTAAAAAAAAATAAATAAATAACCAGCCAAAGGATCTTAGACGCATTCCGCATCAGGTGATCCCCTCGTTCGTTGTTCCCTGTTTTACGTGTTTTAAGTTTACTTTCTCTTACCTGAATTCAGAGAAATTTTTACGATGCTATGGTACACGTGTCACCAAGTATCCCTCGGACAATAACGCATACGATAGCTGCAGCTGTCAACCAGGTAGCAAAGGATCTACTCTAAATATGTTAGGCGCAGTTGAGGGAGACTTGGCTCTCCACCATTTGCTAATCAATAGCAAGATCGTAAAGAGCTGTCGCTGGGGCTAGTCTACATCAGCTTCATTCAAAACCTCTACCGTAGTCTACATCAACTTCATTCAAAACCTCTACCGCAGTCTACATCCAATTCCTTCAAAACCTCCACCGCAGTCTACATCCACTTCCTTCAAAACCTCTACCGTAGTCTACATCCACTTCCTTCAAAACCTCCACCGCAGTCTACATCCACTTCCTTCAAAACCTCTACCGTAGTCTACATCCACTTCCTTCAAAACCTCTACCGCAGTCTACATCCACTTCCTTCAAAACCTCTACCGTAGTCTACATCCACTTCCTTCAAAACCTCCACCGCAGTCTACATCCACTTCCTTCAAAACCTCTACCGTAGTCTACATCCACTTCCTTCAAAACCTCCACCGCAGTCTACATCCACTTCCTTCAAAACCTCTACCGTAGTCTACATCCACTTCCTTCAAAACCTCCACCGCAGTCTACATCCACTTCCTTCAAAACCTCTACCGTAGTCTACATCCACTTCCTTCAAAACCTCCACCGCAGTCTACATCCACTTCCTTCAAAACCTCTACCGTAGTCTACATCCACTTCCTTCAAAACCTCCACCGCAGTCTACATCCACTTCCTTCAAAACCTCTACCGTAGTCTACATCCACTTCCTTCAAAACCTCCACCGCAGTCTACATCCACTTCCTTCAAAACCTCTACCGTAGTCNGTAAGCCCAAACGTTGGCAGATTATTTTAAAAATACACGGTTCTTAAAATTTGTAATTTTTTGGACCTACCTTGACCGAACCCCCCCAAAATTCATCTAATTATTGTATTACAATGGGTAAAGAAATTTTTAGGTCGGATTCTGGCATAAAATTAAATTTTGTGATTATTAAAAAATAAAATATAAGTAATAATAAGTTAATTATGAGTTTTATAAAGCAATTAATCGCAAAAAAAAATAGTCAATTGTTTACCAAGCAGATTTTAGAAAGGCTTTAACAAAAAAAAATGGCTCAATGTTAGATTTTAGGCGAGTGGGAGGTGTGTTTGAGGTGACTGGATGTATAATATAACTATAATATATTTACACTTATTGTTGCATTTTAATTTTTTAACTTTTAAACTTAGGTGTACATTATGGGCAATTTTTCTAGTATTTTTCACTATCTGTCCTCCCTTTCAAATAATAAGTGGTGGTGACATAAAATAATAATTTTAATGTTTATTTACAGTTACATAGTTAACAGATAATTTTATGAAAAACTCTCAATGAGGAATAAATTTATTTTATAATAATGCAGCATTTCGCAGTTTTAAAATGTAGATACTATATTTCATATTTAAATTTTTCATTGCAAACTGTTATTTAAGTTCGTAAATGGCTGAAGTCTATTGGGGGAAGAGAGGATAGATTGAGGACGAGACCTAAGTGAAAAATCCCTTTATCTTTATTTTATATAAAGTTTAAAAAATTATAAATTTAAAATGTTATTCCATAATATTTACATTCGCACGCAAAAGTCATATTAAGAAGGATATTTTCGATTGAGGTCAGATTGACCACTCCTTTATTAAGTTCTGTATTTAGACTAGAGAAGCGGCACTCGGAATTCTCTTAGACACTAAAGACCAAATTATTTTCGATGAGCCTGTGTTGTAGTTTTCCACTTTCAGTAATACAAAGCAAAACATGAGGAAAATAGCATTTGGGCTAGTCTACATCCACTTCCTTCAAAATCTCTACCGTAGTCTACATCCACATCCTTCAAAACCTCCACCGCAGCCTACATCCACTTCCTTCAAAACCTCTACCGCAGTCTACAGGCTCTTTCTTCAAATCTTCTACTGCAGTCTACAATTCCTTCCTTCAAAACCTCTACCGCAGACTACAGCTATTCCTTGAAATCTTCCACTGCAGTCTACAAACCCTTCCTTCAAAACCTCTACCGCAGACTACAGCTATTCCTTCAAAACCTCTACAGCAGTCTACGGGCTCTTTCTTCTAAACCTCTACCGCAGACTACATCTACTTCCTTCAAAACTTTCACAACCTAAGTTAGGACTCGAATCTGGATCTCCTCCAACTGTGTTGTAGTTTTCCACTTTCAGTAATAAAAAGCAAAACATGAGGGAAATAGCATTTGGATATCTTCATTTTCAATGAGTAATTACTTTTGACAGAGTGAATAATTAAAATTACCTTTATAAATAGATTATTCTCTGGACTTTAAAGTTTCAAATGCTTTCTAGGAAGTCCTTAACTAAATTAGGAGTACAATGGATGAGGGACTTTCAAGCCGCTTAATGGAATAAAATGAAATTAATTTTCGGCCTGTCAATAGTAATTTATTGATTCTTCAATAAATCAATAAATATTTGGATAAATTCATTTAAATTTTCAAGTACGACCTGTTTGTTACCATAAATTAGTTTATTGTTTTAAGTAATCTTAGAAGAAAATTTATTGGTTAAATATTTCATCCCACTCATTTAACTATCTCAATTTCATTACGTTTAAAAACCAATGCATTATTAATTTATTTTTAATGATTTAGATCGCAGAATGTAATTTATAAAAAAAAAAAAATTTGGAAGAGGGAAGTAAGAAAAAGGAAATTAGAAGATATAAGATGGATGAAGGAAGATGGTGATTGCAATATGAGAAGAANTTATTAATATTCTTTATTAATAATTTCTGATTTTGTTAAACAAAATAAAAGTATATTAATTTAATTTCTATTCAATTATTGACACCTAAATTTAATATTGCTATTTAAAAGGTTCCTAATTTTTTTAAGCATATTATACTTGTGACAAATGGTAAATAAAGGTATTTATCTGTATTTATAACAATTTCTATTTCAGATGCTTGGCAGCTTATTAGTTTTATCAGAATTTTTGGAAATCTTAGTCCCCCAAACACCTTGTTTCAGTTAAACTGACTTTAATCATCTTATAATTAGAAGATTGAAAGAGAGTTGAAAATAATATAAAACTGATCTAATTTAGCACTTGGAAGAAAAATTAGAAGGAGCTGGATGTCATTTTCAGCTAAAATGAGTAATAATAACAATTCAATAGCACGTAGAAGGCAGAATAAAGAGAGCTGTATATCATCAAAGACTACGACGATTAATAGTAGATTTTTTTGTTGGGGTTCGGTCTAGTTAGATAAAAAACAATACCATTTAAAACAATCTGTAATTTTTAATTAACTGCCTATGTTTTGGCTTACATTGTAAGCAAACTTCAGGGCTGTTGAAATATAATGTCATAAGAAAAACATAAAAAAATTTACATGTAATTGTCATAACTAAAAGTAATGTGATGTCAAATGTGTGTAGAAAAATTCACCAGGCTTACCTATCATGATGAAAAGAGGGGACGTCGTGTCACCAGTATCCCATATTCATGACTGAGAGGTAGGGTTTGGAACTAAGGTTGGAACAAAGGGAGAGCGGCCTACATCAAAGGGGTAATACCAGGAAGAATGTAAGACATAATAATAAGGATAAGTAGCCTGAGGATCTAGGAGACAAGTTTGGTGGAGGGCTAATTGCTTATCAGAATGTTGAATATGTTTGAATTAGTAAAAGAAATTTGTTCCATGTATGTTCTATCGTTAACTGGATTGTGTTGTAAGTTAATGTGAACGGTTTCAGGTAACAGGCGTTTGTGTTCATAGAGTTCAGTAGAATAAATTGTAATATCATCAAAGTCGAATGACCTGTTTGTGAGAACAGTTTTTATTAGTTTTTTGTTGATGTCATATTTATAATTGTTGATTCAACGGGAAACAAGGGTGTTTTGTTTGCCTAATTTAAGAACCATGGCAATTAGGAGTGGAACAAGGAATTTTATTGACAACATTGGTTCTGTTAGAAAGGAGGATGGGATCTTTAAGCAGGGTGTAAATGGATTATAGTTTAATGTTAATGCAAAAAGCAAGCTTAAGTTTCGGGAAAGTTTTTCCAAGGGATTTCTTAATTTTTTCAGAAGGTTTTGGAATATACGGGAGAGAACGGAATGTGAACTCATTATTTTGGGGGAGGGGCTTGGTCTGGGAAGTGGAAAAGTAGAATTCGTCCACAAGTTTTTTAATTGTGTGCGTAAGGAAACCATTAGAGAGGAGGATGTCAGTGACAGACATGTCTGACACATTTAATATTTTTGTTATGGAATGTCTTGCCAGAGAGTGTGAGTGATCTGTAGGTGAGATTTTAGCCACATTTGTATTTTATGATAAAAATGACATGAGTTGAAATGGAGGAGACGACCTGATTAAGTGTGCCTAGTGTACCAACCAGTGGAGATAGAGCCCTTAGTGTTACGGATAATGCGGGTGTCGAGGAAGGGGATTTGATAATCAGACTCAATTTTTATTATGAATTTTAGATGATAAAAATAAAAATTCAGAAAGGATTTAGAGGATTTTTTCTGGATTAAGAATGTGAAACAAGTCATAAACATATTTTGTATAGAATGTAACCTTTAGAGATAAGTAGGGATTCATGTTGTGTTTTGAGGCCAAATAAGTTATTTTATACCATAAGGGTTTTTATGGCTAAGAATCAGTAATGGAGAAAGGAGAAATTTGCTATATAAATATTTAATTTGGTTGTGGTATTTTATCCCACGTAAATTTCAAACAATTAATGAGAGGGAATAGAATATAAAAAACTATCTGTCCCAGCCAGGAATCGAACCTGGATCTCCTGCTATCCGGGCCGGTGTACTTGCCAGTTATACTACCAGGACGTGTTAGTTGTCTTATTCAATTCCCTCTACACTAGCAAGAGTCTAACCCACGAGAAAGGCGAGAACTTCGAGGGAATTGAATAAGACAACTAACACGTCCTGGTAGTATAACTGGCAAGTACACCGGCCCGGATAGCAGGAGATCCAGGTTTGATTCCTGGCTGGGACAGATAGTTTTTATATTCTATTCCCTCTCATTAATTGTTTCGAATTTGCTATGTTTGGATGAAGGAGATTTAATATTAGAGGCAATGGGGAGAAGGTTGTTCTGCTGTTTGTGGATTTGTAGGATATCGGAACATCCAGGTGCTCGAGATTTGTAAGAAATGAGTTTGTAGTGTGCGTATTTGTCAAGGTGTGTTACGTCATGTAATTTTTTAATGTGGTTGTTGACTTTTGTCATACGTGCTGGAGTGAGGTCTCTATTGTTGTTAGTGGGTAGTGGTATATATCTTATGTCAGAGAGTTACTAATATTAAGAAATCCCTCGGAAAAAAATTTCCCAGACAAACTTAAATTTATTTACATCCACCTTAAAGACCTCCACCTCTCTTCCTAACAGAACCAATGTTGTCAACAAAACTCCTTGTTCCACTCCTAATTACCATGGTTCATGCATTGGGCTAACGAAAAACCAGATATCCCGTAGAATCAACAATCACAAAAATGATATAACAAAAAACAAATACAAAACTCCTCTCACAAAACACCTCATTCACGAAGAACACACATTTGACTTTAATAACATTCCCATTCCTTCCACTGAATACTATGAACACAAACGTCTATTATCTGAAACCGTTCACATTAACTTACAATACAATCCAGTTAACGACAGAACTGACATAGAACAAATTCGTTCTACTTATTCAAAAATTTTCAACATTCTGAAAAATAATTAGTCCTCCAAAATAAACCTTTCTAACTGAGATACCCCCTTCCTTCTACCACCCACATTGCCCATCTCAAAAATTTCTCCAAATTTTCAAACCCTACCTCATGAATATGTGATCCGGGTGACACGACGTCTCCTCTCGTCTTCGTGATAAGTGGATGTGGTGAATTTTTCTACATAGTTGTTAATTTTTTTTCCACAACAATTGATATCACAATACTTTTAGTTAATTATGTCAATTCTATGTTATAATAATGTACATCATTTAATTTCTTTGTTTTTCTTATGATATTGAATTTTAACAGCCCTGAAGATGGCTTACTATGTAATCAATCAATATTATGTATGCAATCTTGTTTACTCCTTTCATCACTCTCGTTGTGATATTCTTCACCTTTTTTCTCTATATACACATTTTCTACCACTCTCCAAGCCATGTATTTAGTAAAAAAATGGAAGGTGTAAATAATAAATAAATAAATCTTCCCATCGGCGCTCTTTCCATGATTCTCCACTTCCTATTCTCACAACCGTCCAGTATTTATAACCTTTGAAAAATGGAACTAATGCAGGTTTTTCTGTCTTTTCTTACCATTGGTCCTCTATAATCTAGGCTTAAATACGAGACAAGTGAAAAAAAAAAGTTTCTAAATCTCTTGGACCGTAAAAAACCCATCCGTGCTCCTCATATATCAGAAAACGGTGGCGTAGTCATAAAATCTACCAGACACGGCATAAATATTTCTTGTGCCAACTAATCCTGAACAGCCCTTAAGTTCCCTTAATTCATAAATTTAAAAAAAAAATTTCAAAATGACTTTAGTTTTTTGGGTAATAAAACGTTACAATCGATTTAAAAACCATCTTTGACTATATCAGCCTTTGCCTTGCTGTTTTTTTTTCTTGGCAAAAACAAGGAAATAATCTAAATAGCCTGGAAGAAGAGGCGGATGTAAAGAAGTGAGTGAAACTCCACACTCCACTGAGTACACCTATTTTTCTAATCTCTACTGAAGCTACAGAGAGAAGAGAAGGTGTCAATAGCTAGATTTTGTACTCGAAGCTGTGGCTTTAGGCAAGATTATATTTCTCAAAAAAAGCTGGCCTAAGGTGTACTCGAACCCACGGCACCAAGCGCTAAGTTTGCAGCCTTCACTACTCACTACTGTTTATTTTTTTCCAGCCAATCGGAAAGAAGTATTTTATTTATAAATTACTTAGGTTGATACAATTATCGTTGGTCATAATATGTATTTTTGTTATATTAATATTTATTTTTAGATAAGCTGGTGCCTATTGATACGCTTTGTAATTTACCTTTGAGCGTCCTTTCTCACTTTGTCTCCTAGTAGGCCTGGATTCTAGTTTAGCAAGCATGCATTTCCTTGTTCTTTTCTATTGGTAAAACCAAATTAATCCTTAACTTCATCAAAATTAAACCTTTATTTATAATGATATCACAACAGACATGGTAAATCTACTCAGCTACACAGCTTCTGCGTGAAGACAAGGGATACTTCCTACACTTCATTCTTTGGATACAATACAAGCCCTTAGGATTATGGGGAAAGGGACTAAATACAGGCATAGACATATGACATTGAGGACTAATCGCCCTTTAGTGATCCGAGAGTGACCGAGTTTGGTACAGAAA
The DNA here is from genome assembly GCA_000696205.2 of Oncopeltus fasciatus. Lineage (NCBI taxonomy): Eukaryota > Metazoa > Arthropoda > Insecta > Hemiptera > Lygaeidae > Oncopeltus > Oncopeltus fasciatus. The sequence goes on along the minus strand of KZ807708.1, from coordinate 100,703 downwards.
GCGATCCACTGAGCAATCCACGATGAGATTTTCAAAGCGGATCCACTAGGCTTAGGCGACGCCCTCTAAATTTCTTTTAAATTCATAAATTCACAACAACAAAATTTCAACAGATTACACACAAGGAGATAACTGATTTACGATATCTGTGAGGTATACATACAACTGTAGATTGATATTCGTTATATGCTACAGAACAATTAATAATTTTGGATCTACTGTCCCAAATTGTTACCCTGTCCTTTCCTTATTGTTCCTTTCGTAAGCACTCTCTGCTAAGAGAAGTGATGAGTGGCCTGCCTTTGCAGGACGAAATTAAAGTGACCCGCAAGTCTGAAGAGGTATCGATCGATTGGTGAGAGTGGAGACGGAGAGAAACTGCATTCCAAGCACTTAATATAATTTCATTTTCCATCACTCAGCGGAAGGAATCTACATCCAGAAGTAGGAATACAAATTACAAAATTTTATCTGGTTTTTATGAAGGATCTCTGTACTTGATGAAGGAAACATTTCCCCTAACTTCTAGTAATATTCAAGGTGGCTATCTACGAAACCACATTGAATTTTTGTACTTATCCTTTTTTCAGAATTTGAGAAAGAACTTTTCTTTCTAAAACATCAATATGATCTAAAAAAAATACTGAGAACTGACTTCAAAATGGATTCCCGTCACTTTTCCATTAATTTAAATATGCTCTGTACAACTAGATACTTTCAAATTAATATGTAAATTAAAACAAAAGAATGAAAAGATGGTTGAAATAATTGAGAAACGGTAAGTAACCTACACAGTTCATACATATATTTTTTCAACGCAGAGCGCTTTCGAGGCTAATGCCTCATCCTCAGTGCTCTGTGAGTGATACAAAACATTGCAGTACAATTAATGTTTTAAAATGAATAATAATAGATAGAACATTGCACATATGTTTTTATGTGTTGCACAATTTTTTTAAAAAATAACTCTAAAGTCCGTATATTTAAAAAAATAAATACATATAAAATTTTTTTCAAAAATTGTCAATGAAAGTCAACTTGCATGTTAAAATCATCTCAAATATTTCAAAAATCCAAAAACTAAAAACATTCCCAATAAATTAATCAAGTATAAACCATTATATTTTGAAAAACAATAAACCCCACAAACCAACAAAATTTAAAACCAATTACCAAGTTAAAATCAATTACAGCTAAAAATGTAACAGACCGATCTGAAGAAGTCAACCCGCGATCATCCCCTTTGAATGTGCCAAAAAAACGAACCCTATCTCAAGGAAGGAAAGAAGAAGTATTTCTGAAGAAACATTTTCGGGACAGAAGTGGAGAAGGGACGTTTACTTTACGAAGGGAATGGGGCTAGAGGAGAACGGCCATATTCGTTGGACAAAAGATGGCACTAGGTAAGGTAAATAGTACATTATTTTGACACCATTTTCGTTATCCTTCATTTAATAAATTCGCTTGGGTAGACCGCAGAGAAATTTATAAGCCTACATATATGATGAATATGCAGGCCTGTGTTTTATACAGAAACCAGGTGACCTGTCATTTTTATGTGGAGACTGTGTTATCAGAGATCAGAAGACTGCTAAAGTCTGTAAATCTATATACTAGGGTGTTAGATTCTAGGGTGCTATTCGTCATTTTATATACCCAGGGAAGACGAAAGCGAGTAAAATCAACACTTCCCGTTGGCTCAGTAGCGCCGTAATCGCACTGTTCATTACGTGAAAAGCTTAGGAAAGAGCTTAACTTTAGCTTATACAGAGCCGGGACTTTTAGAATTGTTAGTCGCACACACTTATCACTGCTCCACGCTTAGCCAATTAATTAATAACTATTTCTTATACTCATGAATAATGAATAGGTAAATTAAAAGTTCAAAACGTCAATTAATTCTAAAAATCTTGTTTGAGCACGACCCCAATAGCTAGAACCCACCAAATGATCTTAAATTTAAATTAGCCTAGGCTAGTAACGCTGAATAAAATGCTACTATAGAGCTAGAAAGACATCCAAGCTAACTCATCAAATTAATTAATTCCCTTGGATTTTATTTTGTTTTCAAACACATGCAACAATTATCTCGTGGCCCTTTCCTAATCAAATAGAATTTTTAATTTTTAATTTTTTTATATAGTAATATACATTTGATTTAATAGTACTATTTTTAAAAGAGAGATCGTTTCTTATAATTTTTATTCAATTGAGAGGACATAATTTTCCACTAATCTTTTAAAATCAGACTACATTGATATACACATTTTTCAGACGTTGTTCCGGGTACCACGGAGGAAATCTTAGTAAATGGTGTCTAAACCTTTGAAATGTTTTACGACACATAAAAATTCTGAACACACATAGGGGAGTCATTGTCCGATGAGCTGATGGCTTCCAAGTCTTAGATTTATTTTGCTGCGACTTTTGTTGGATCCATAAATGATTTTGATTGAAAGCAGTCTGGATTTGATGACTTCTGAGGAGGGGTGGCGTTGAATTATTCAGGTCACACAGAATTGCATTTCAACCCCCCCACCACCACCCACCCTCACTCAGTGCCTAAATCCCCGCTGCAGTTTTAGTATTGTATACATATGAGTTCATGCAGTAGAAAAGGGGAGCCTCGGAATGACAACCTTTCTTCACACTAGCGCTGTTTCCCCACTAATTTAATAAACGTTAAAATTTAGAACTGTAACTTTCTGTGTATGTGTTTATATCCCTTTTAACACATATACAATTAATGTATACATATAGTATATATGCCTATGGGTGCAAGCGTGTTTATGTCAACATTTTAAAAACATATTGCATTTTTAGCTTCAGATTACAATATTTCAAGTTTTATAATAAAGTCGCTGCATGCTTTTTCAAAATTGTTAATCAGTTCGATAATATGACAGAAAAGATTAAGGAGGAGAGTTTTTTTGAACGTAGATATTATTATTAGATGATTTTATTTGGGGTTCGGTCAAGGTAGATCCAAAAAAATACAAATTTAAAAAAAAGGTGTATTTTTAAAAGATTATCTGCCAACGTTTCGGCTTACATTGTAAGCCATCTTCAGGGCTGTCTATCATGAAGACGAGAGAGGACGTCCTGTCCCTAAGTTCACATTTCCAGTCATGGGGTATATACGTATATAAATATCGAAAAGGGTAGTGACGACTTTAAATAAATTTTGAACAAAAATATTAAAAGCCATAATGTAAGTGATTGGTTAGTACAGTATATTAAATTAACTTATGTGGGGTTTCCGTAAAATCGGAAGAGATAAAATTTTAACGACTTGAAATGGACTTTTAGTGAGAGATGGGATCTAATAAATTAAAATAGCTATTCACTAAATCCTCATTTATTCTAAAATTGGCAGCTAGTTTCTGTTTACTCCAACTAACATGTTTTTGCTAATTCAACTTAGCACAAAACATGCTGGTTTTGCAAGCTATTTTGAAGTATATACTTCATTAAGTTCTATTTTAACCGGTTCCAGTGTGAGAACTTTTCACAAATATGATTCAAAATACTTCCCTTCTTTATTCTGAATTAGTGCGAATCACTCCTCCCTTAAATCTTTATCTGAAATATATTAATAAGTATACAAATATCTTCAGTTAGTTGAAATTGTACCACTTGGCTAATTCGAAATAAGAATATGTTACTATCATTTGATAGTGATACCCAACGAACCATTAATATACTTTAATATTCCCTGCAATAATTCAATTTGAATAAAATTTTTAATTAAGAAGATTTGTTTCAATATAAAAATTCCATTAAACCGGTTAAACACAAAATAAATCTTAAAATTAAATTAAATTAATAAGTAAGTAACCACTATTTATATCTAAATATATTATAAGAACATTGAGACTTTTTTTAATTTTTTTTTTAAGTTTTCTTTGTTTTTAGTTATCCTAAATCCACTTTTAGTATTTTTTGTGTATGTGAATGAGAAAACGATAACCACAAACCATTGTTAACAAATCCTCTCATTTTTAATGATCCTTCTTCGAAAGATGTAGTAATTATAGGTATTGATAGGGGTTCTTATACTTCTTTTTTTTCTATAGTGCGCATCGAATGCTGATGTTCGTTAGCGCATCTTATACGTAAATTGGAATTTAAAATTAACTATATGTATGTAATCAACTATAAATTTTTCCTTAACTTAACCGTTTCTTTAATTAACAATTTTTCTATTCATTCATTTACAATTCATGTGCGATCAGGTCTCATAGATCTATCACTGTTTCCCGTACACTAAGTTTTAGATTCGACTATTTGATATTGCTATTCTTACAGAAGCAGTGTGATCAGATCTGCTAACTTGTAGAACAGGTAATTTTCGTACGAGCTTGCACCCTAGATAAGTAATCTTAAAAGCATACAACAGCTGGGTAAAAGTGGCACATTTATGTGGGTAACGGTCATTCAGGTATATCCGGGAATGAAGAGGCCGATAGAGCATTCAATGAGGCTTTCAATCTATGCCAAAACGTTGGCAAATAATAAAAAAATGCACTTTTTTTTAAATTGTATTTTTTATTTTACCATCCTTGACCGAACCCCAAAAAATTATCTTCTAACAATCTCAGGTCTAACAGATAAGAAAAACTTGAGAGGCTGAAGTGAAGCTGAGTGGTGGGGAGGAGTTGTAGGAGGGTGGTGGGCCTCCCCTTGATTCTGGAGGGTGAACAACCCCCAACATTCAGGTTAGTGTGCCTCAGATGGCAGTGCAGGACGGAGGGCTCTGTTCCAGCTCTCACTGTACGTTTCGAAAGAGTCTCGTCATTTTCTAAACAGTTTGGTAATATGAACTATTGACTATTTATATATTATATCAACTTATGAATAGTATCATTTCATTAATTTATGTTATTTCGAATAATCACACTAATCATCCTCATTATTGTGTCATGTTGCATAAACAACTCTCTCTTGTTCTCGGGATTCAAATCAAATTACAACATAATTTTTCTTTTTAGATTATAGTGGTATTCATTGAAGTCAAATTTTATCATTAATAATTACTTGTTTGATGCTCTTTTCTCTACCTCGCATAAAAGTTAGAAATTTATATTCGTAAAAAAAATTACTTGAAAGAATATAATAATAAACTAACATCTATATGACTTTGAGTTAGTTACATGCTATATTCGCCATTTTACTTTCCTAATCAAACCTTTTGTTCTTGAGTTATTTATTTGTTGTTTTTTTTTTTCTTATTTTAGGGTAATTCCAGAGGATTCAGCTAGTTTTTTTAACTGAAATTATGCATTTTTTATAAATAAAACTTACGGCCTTTGGGATTATCCAAATATTTTAATCAAGTTCTTGGTTCCAAGTTAAAATCCTACGACCAGCATGATCTATTTTGTCCTCTTCTAATGTCGCATCTGGAAACTTAGAAGCCAACAGATCAATGTCCAATTGTATTTCGAAGGCCATTTCTTCACATCTTACTTTACTATCAGATCTCAGAGTCATCAGAAAAATCTATTAATCGTCATGTTTTTCTAACACATTTATTTCAAAAAATATATTTTGGAGGTCACTTCTATACTGAGTAGTGATTCTTCGGTAGAAGTTATATATAGATCAATACTGCCAAAGATCTCACAGGCATATGAGAAGTATATTGAACAGTAAGAGTTGCTAAAATAATGGTATCATAGTAAACTTTTCCAGTCCTTTTCTGAGCATTATATCTACCACACATATCAGAAACATTATAAATTCTATTAAACATTAAGAGTTGCTAACATATTATTATTTTTTTATTTATTAGGTCTAGCCTCCCTTTCAACTTCATGGAGGGAGGGGCTATCTACACATTGCCATGCTATTTTAAAAATCCATGGCTCAGGACTAGCCTTCATTTATCGATAAAAGCTTGTCTAGGGTGGGATTTGAACCTGCAGAGCAGGGACTGCGAGTCACAAACGGATCCCTGGCGCCCCTAACATATTTTTATCAAAGTAAATTTTGCTTCCAACTTCTACGCACCCACTTCTATCATCAGTAAGTATATTGAACATTTAATATTAATAACATATATTATAAACTCGTTATATCGTTTGGAGTTGCGGCACTGACCGTTCTCTTCTCCAATTTATTATGACAGCCAATAGACAATACTGTGAGCAATTTACAATACTTCATTTTATTTACCGGAAGTAAGAAATAATTTTTTTTTAATTATAAACTTGTAACAAAGAGCTCACTCAACGTTAAATGTCATTCTTTTTTTTTAAACCTATTAAACATTGAGTACTGTATACAGAATAGAATCACAGTACTTGTTGCTTATTACCTGTATAATGATCATAATTTTATAATGATGACACATGCCAGACTGAATAAATAGTTTGCTGCCAGTAGNATTATATTAATTATACAATTATAATAATTCAAAAAGTTATGCGTGTAATAGCCTACATCCTAGTTTTGATATAGAACACGGTAACCGATGAGAGTACGACAATAGAAACGCTGGCCCGAAACAAGCTCATATCTACCCTGTTTCTAAACGGCTTAAATAGCTCTAACCCAACTCTGTCACATCCTGATCGATACATTTCCTTCAACACAACAGGCAGTTAAACGGAAGCTGTTAACCCAAGGACATAAATGCAATGAGGGCTCCACATGAGCCAGTAGTGGAAGGTCTATTGTGCAAACTAATCTCTGCGTGAATCTGGCTTGCGACTATAAATGCCTCAATTTCCCACTCTTGCCCCGGTGGGAATGTCTAACTTGCTTCAATAAGAAGCGCTCAATATCGTAGTTAATTCCAAATTTGGATTTTATCCTCCTCTCCTCTCTTTGGAAACCCTCAATTATTTTCTAAATATATTTTTTTTTTTTTTTGTATTTAATCCCACGTAAATTTTAACAATTTTTATTGCAAGGGAACAGAATTGTTCACAGAATGGGAATCTAACTGGGACAGTTAGATTATTTATTCTGTTCCCTTGCACTAAAAATTGTCTCAATTATTGTCATTCGACTCATTGTCCTCAATAAAAATTTAGCCCATCCAATAATTTATAAATTATTAAGTTAAATTAGTTTAACTGAAAAATTAAAACTTTGCGATTCTCAGGCAGTTAATTTTTAATGACGTTTATTTTCATAAAGTAGTATAAGTAGTAGTAGTAAAACTCCAATTTCTTCTTTACTGATGTTTTATGTTTATAATATACCATTAAATTTATATATGATATAATTTGACATTTTGCATGTGTCTTATCTGTGAATGGTAGAACGTCAGCTTGATCTACTGGCATTACGGATCAACAGTTATTGTTGCACTCGATGGGTTCCCAAGTGAGGTAAATAACCGAGGTACTAAAAGCTCATTATGATTGGGCGTTGTTCAATATGAGGTAAATAAATAATTATAAATAATAATAAAAAATAAATAATATCAAGTTCAATGCTATATAAAAATAAAAAAGAACGCCACAACCGCTACCCTTGATCTGGATCATAAGGCAAGTAGAGGGAAGAAGAACTCAGCCCTTTTACTTTTCTCATGTTTATTACTATTAATAAACAAATATAAAATCATTATCTATTAAATTCTTATTCATCTTGTATAAGGGAAAACAAAAAATTATTTATTTTTGTTCTTATTTACGACTGAAAACTACCGGAATAAATCGGATGATTCAAAAATGTATGCGTGTTTGAAAACTGAAACAGGAATGCACCTCAATAATAAATAAATAATATATTAATACATTTTTCCCTATGGAGAGACTGAATTTGACAAAAATTGAATAATTTTAATACCAAACGAAAAAATAGACATAAGCAGATAGAAATAAAATATAAAATATAATTTGGACTGTCCGGACCCTTAATTCCCCCGGAACTCAATAAATCTAAATGCTATATTCATGAAGATTATTAAAAACGTTATTTCGCTATATTTGGGATATTTAGGCCTTAAATAGTATTAGAATAAAAAGGCAAGAGAAATACTCATAAACAACCTTAAAGACTACATTTATAAATTTGTTAGCTACATTATTTTGTATTTTTTGTATATTTTCTTCTGATTGTTGTATAAAACCCTTTAGAGTGAAAAGAAAACATAAAGAAATGCTGATCTCATTTTCGTCTGCAAGAAAGGGCTCTTTTGTGAGTGAGGTAGAATTCTGTCATCATTTAAAAACTGAGGGCTATGTGTGGGTTCCCTGTCACTCGAGGTAGATATTAGATGTGTGTCACAAAAAACTGGGCTACCACAGCTATTTATTACGTGAGTTACGTCTGGTGACATCAGAACCGCTGACAAACACCTCCCTCTTGGCGTTAGAGTAATGCTTACACTTTCAAAATCTTTCCTTAATACTCTTTATTTTCAAGAGTATAAATATTTAAAAAAAAAAAAATATATAGAAATATATGAAAGAAACACTCATGAATGTTTAAAATCACATGAACGAAATAATAGATATAACCCATAAATGTTTACTTTCAATAAATGTGCTTTTCCAACTCCTTCCTGTTTTAATAAAAAAAAAATAATAGATAATAGATCAAAAAGAGTTATTGCAAAATATACTTCCACCGTACATTTCATGATAGCTAAATATTGTTAAGAAAAAATAAATAAAAGATACTGATATATGACACAGTAAGTCTTTGCATTATTTAGCAACTGGAATTATACAAGAAATCAATAACTTAACTTTCTTTAACTAATGTAATGGTTCAATAAATAAATACTGTCTTCAACAAGGAAGCAATTTTACTTTCTTCAACGCCTCAATTTCCTACTTCCTCTGATCTGGCATCATGGAAATCTTTTTCGCTGGAACCCAATCCATAATGGAGTTCATGTTCTGTAACCTCATCACAGCCCTTATTGCCCGCTTTCCTGTTCCTCAACTATGAATTCCCATACCAGCAAATTCCTCACAGTTCTCTTATGGAATGCCAATGGAGTACATAAACATAAATACGAATTGACATTACTTCTCTATAATAGAAATGTTGACGTCGTACTTATAACAGAAACACGACTTACGTCACGAAAATACATCAATATACCAGGGTACAGAACTTATAGGACCGACCATCCAGACGGGAAAGCCCATGGTGAGACAGCTCCCTCTCCCATCACCTGATTCCCTCCAATCCTACATAATATCTCCAATCTACCACTGTGTCACTCTCAACCTTCATATAGGAAATATCACCCTTGCGGCAGTGTATTGTCCCCAAACAAACCTATAACTTCTGCTCAGTTCAGTCAATGTTTTGACTCACTGGGCTCTCATTTCCTCGCTGGCGGCGACTACAATGCGAAACATCTACAATGGGGCTCCAGGACGACTAACTCCCGTGGTCGTACCCTGAACACTTCCCAGAGAAGCCTGGAGTTCTCACAACCCTCTCTCCGAATACTCCCACTTACTGGCCTACAGATGGCAATCGAGTACCAGATCTCATTGACTTATTTTGTCTGCAAAAGCCTACATCCACTCCAATCCTTTACCAGCACACTCAATAACCTTTCTTCTTGCCAAAGTCCCGTATTCCTCACCTTGTCACTATAACCCACCCTAAAACTGACTTCTCCGTCACTGGTTAATGGCTAAGTTGATTGGGTTAGGTTCAAATCCTTCCTTGAAGACACTATTTACTTCGGAGTTTCCTTAAATTCTCCGCAAGACCTTTACGATGCTGTAAAATCATTCACCTCTGACAGCTTGGTGGATTGTATCCAAGTAAAACCTCTAAATCCCAACCCTTCAAACACCAAACTTCTTTCCATCCATATAAAAACTCTTATACTGTCCAAAAGATGAGCAAGAACCAGATGGTAGATCTTCAGCAAATTTTCAATCCTCACCCTGACCCAGAAAACCATTCTAAGATCACGGAGGTAGAAGAATTTCTTGATTAACCTCTTCTTCACCTTCTAAAGCCGTCACTCCTTCTGAGGTCGAATATATCCTTTCCCGCTGCCTAAACACAAGTCTCCCGGGTATGATTTCATTTCAGCCCAAATCCTAAACCACTCTCCCAAAAAGGCTGTAACTTTCCTCACTCCATTCTTCGAACCACACACATTCCTCTATTATTCCTGTGGAAGTTATCCATAACCTATATTAGTTATTACTAATGAAGTTTTATTATTATAAAACTTTCTTCAACAAGGAATCAATTTTACATTATTCAACGAGCAGTGTAGCCGGTGATCAGTACATACCTCTATATGGAGCTCCATCTACCTAACTTTATTATACGAGTCGTAGGAATGTGCAATCAACTCTATGAACGAGTCGGTCGCGGGCGATACACTTGTGTGAACCGTCGGCATGACACAAAAATAATGCCGGATAGCACTGTCACCTTCAGAGGTGTAGTTAACTATCTAAAAGAGAAAAATGCCCAGCATCACACATACAAACTTAAGGAAGAGCGTGCAAGGGTTATCATTCGCCATCTCCTCCACTCAACCCCTCCTGACTATATCAAAAAAGAATTCACCAACGTAGGTCATAAGTACCATCAATAATACAATAAACAGGCCTGGTAAGGACGCCCCTAGCCTCCGCTGCCCTTGTTGTTAGTGGATCTTGAGCCAACAAACAAAGTAGAAAAGATAATAAAAATAACCTCACTCTGCCGATTAATGCGGGGAATAGAATAAAAATTCTGTCTGTCCCAGCTAGATAACTTATTAAATTCCCAACACACTTGCGAGAATCTGATATAATCACTTTTATGTTACAATTAGAGGTCAAGAAAAGGGAACTTCCGGTTAATTATATTAACTTTAAAGGCTCGGCTGCCAATAATAATATATACATAAACGACTCCATTACTTTAAAAAATTGTTTATTATTTAGGTAAGCGGAAAAAAAACATCCATGGAAAGGTTACCTGAAATTTATTTGGTTGAGGAAAGGATTGGTGTATTGTAATGTTTCATATAAAATTAGTTTAAAATGGAAAAACTCACCAAGTAAATAGAAGTGTATGAAAAAGGTTCTGATGGATTCCAAAGGAATGAAGAAATAAGTTCAAAAATACCAAGGAAGAAAAGGGATGATCAAATCCCATGGCAATCCAAAATTTATCCCTTGGCTCTCTGTTTTTGGAATGTATGACGAATTATTAACCTAATGGAAATGGGTAATAGAAATTAGCCATTTAATACATAAAAATGCATTGCGAAATCACTCACATAAGAAAATGCTTATGTGATATATGGCTTACTTATAACATTGAAAAATTGGATAAATTACCTGATTATTACTGTGTTAATGTTAATCCAATTAAATTTAAGTTGAAAGATAAAGCTAGTGGAGGTTTACTTTTGCTTGTGAGAAAAGATTGGGAATTTTTAATATTTCTCCAATCCTCGATTTACTTATTATGCAAGGTAAATAATTAAAAAGCAAAATTGAAAATTGAAAATTTTAATTTTATGCCCGATAGTTATTTTGAAGTCATTGATTATGAATTATGTGATATCTTGCTGAAATTATCAGGAAAATATACAGATTGAGAAATTCGCTTGGGTGGAGACATAAATTATAGAGTTGCGGTTTTATCAGATGGTTTAGAAGACATTTTAAAGATAAAGAACTAAGTTATTGCAGAAATAGTTATGATTTGGTTTCATAAGTGAGTAGTAATGAGCCCTTCGAGATTTTATTTAATAAATGTCTCCCATTTATGGCCCATTTCAGAGCCAGAGTGAAACCCAGCAAGACTTATTTTTTAAGCCACATTGGTTCCAGGTGTAGGCTTGCTATTTTATTAAACTTCTGCCTTATCATCAATTATGGACTTCAGTGGGGGAGTCTCCCACTCTCTCAGACCACTTCCGTTGCATTCCTCATCTACCACACTGCCGAGTGCATATTGAGCATAATACAACAATTTAAAATCTGAACCTATCTAAACCCTAAAAACAAACATTTCTGAGAGCCCCATCTATAGGCATCAGACGAAATTGGAAGCTTATGAAAGTGCATTGAACCCAAACATATAAGACTCATGTGACAACCAAGATATATACTGGACCTTAAAGAAAATCAATCAATATTATAATCTATGATTTGATTTAAGAAAGGCTGTAAGCAATCAAAGAATTCATTCTTTGTTTAAACATTTAAGCAAAGTCTTTAATCCTTCAGAAAGAACACAACAGATAAAATGCTGACTGATTAAATATAATCCTTGAATACAAGCAATGATTTAATTTTGGAAGAAAGAATTTTAAAACAATTAATAAAGATTATTTTTTTACATTATTTATTGTCTAAAATTAGTATATTTACTATAAGTAGATAGTTTAAATTTTTTTTGTTGTTGTAATATTGTTAATTTTTTTTTCTTAGTTGATCTATTATATACTGATATACACATGTTTGGACTACTGTAAAAACAATTTTTCTTAAATACATGCTTTTATCTATCCTCTCAATTCCTTTTAGAATTAGTGCATACTTTTAATAAAAGGGTATTTCAGAATGCAATAGATAGATAAAAATAAGGAGAGTAATTGCGAAACATTACTAATATTAAACTGAACCAATTCATATTAAAATGAGCTTGTCCATTTCATAGCAGAGGTACTTCAGCGTTACTAGAAGTGGTAGCCCCAATAGTAAGTCTATTGGAAACTAGTTGTATATCATAACACTGTCTTAATTGAATATATATCTTTCTTCTCATAACTATGAACACAGGCTTTCACTAAAAGTATTTATTAAATTAAAGTAGTTCTAAGCTATTAAAAAAGCAACTTTCTTATATCTTGAAGATATAATTTATCCATGAAATAAAGCAATAGAAAAATATAAATAATAATAAATAAAGAAATAATTCCTCTATCACTTGACCATTATCTTCTCCAATAAGTTTTAGGGCATACATATTTTTCTTTGTGACTAAAATTTATATAAACTACTGAGGAATATTTCTCGTTTTAAATTAGTGTGAAATTTTGCTAGGTGCGTTTAAAACATGTGATATACATGTTCTGATTCCTAGTTTATACAATTCTTAATCCATTTAACATTATTTAATGAATCTTACAATTACTTGATAAATAATAATTTTTAATTAACAAATGATTGACCAATTCAAATGATTCATGAGACATGAATTCAATGATTTGACCAATTGTTTAAGAATAACAAGGTAATCAATAAGAATAACTAAAGAAAATTTAGGATTTTATTTAAAATATCTTCCAATTTTTAAAGTATGTAATATCACACATATATCATTGATTATTAATATGTTTTTAAAGACACTTTGCACCTCTAAGTTTAAATAAAAATTCTAAATCTCTTATGAAAAAATGTCTCAAGCAAGAAATAACTAATTTACTATTATCTTCATCATTATAATAACAGAGAGTAAGAAAGATTCTTGATATCAAAGATACTGTCAATGAATTTCAAGAAAGTATAACAGTTTATACTATATGGTCGACATTATCCCCTTTAATGACCATTACCTTTAGAAAATATTTTTCTATTAAGTTATTATTAGCTTTGAATAAAATCTAATGAAAGGTTAGAATTTTATCATAAATACATACAAGTTTATAAAGCTTGTAATGTAAAATTAAATTACTTACTTAAGAATGTGTATTAGTATATATAT
>KZ807708.1:20581-67410 GCA_000696205.2 Oncopeltus fasciatus | reverse complement strand
TATATATATATTATATGACTTTTAAGAATTAAATGATTCTCTTTAATTTTCCACTATACATCATTTACATTATATTGCAAAAGACATTCTTTTATTGTATCTATTTGCAATGATACATTATTTATACTTTTTTTCAATTCATAATGTAGTAGTATATTAAGAATTAAGAATTATCTAAGCAAATTTTTCAGTTAAAGAAAATCATATTACACTAACAAATGGTTAATCGTATCTCCATTGAGTTGAAAAGGACTTTTAAGAGACGAGGGAGGTTTTATGAAGCGTACTATGGGCTATTAAGCCTCCAAATTATTTTCCCGAAATAATAAGACGAATACATCGTCTTATGCTCAAAAGAGCTGACATTGTCTAGCTATTTGTCGACTCACGTTATTTACTTCATTAATTTTTCTTTAGAAATATTAATTTAGTTGTGTTTTAGTATCCCACGTCAATTTTAAACAATTAATGAGAGGGAATAGAATAAAAAAAATCTATCTGTCCCAGCCAGGACTCGAACCAAGTTTCCTTAGGCTCTCGCTAGTTTGGTGGGAATTTAATTAGTTATCTAGCTCGTCCCGGTGGTGTAATGGAAACATTCCGGCCCGGCAAGCAGGAGATCCAGGTTCGAGTCCTGGCTGGGACAGATAGATTTCTTATTCTATTTCCTATCATTAATTGTTTAAAATTTAAGTGGGATAATAAACCACAACTAAATTAATATGTATAAAGAAAACTTTATTCTGCGACGATGGATTATGAATATGGTCATGATAAAGAGCGAATTCTGGCCAAACCATATACTTACCTTATATACAACACACAGTCATAAATTTGTTCCTTTTCTCTAAAACATTACTTTATTTAATGAATAAATTAAATTTAAAAAAAAATGTATCATTAATTTAAAAAAAAANAACTAAATTAATATTTATAAAAAGTTTCTTTGAATTCCCTTATTCGTCAGAAAAATCAGTACTTCTATGAATTGGGGAAGTTTATAACTTGTTCTATCATATTTTGGAATACATTTGAGGATATCATGGGAGATGGCTTTTTATAATTAAGTTTGGGTGGACATTATTAAGGATTCAGGATTAATATTAATTAATTAATATTTTGGTATTAGATATACAGAGTTTACCCACAGGAAATTGATCTTGTGGTTCCACCGGGTCTACGCAAGTTGCCGATGAGCTTGATGAAGATGTTGAAGTTCTCTTCTGCCTGTAGTCTAAAGTTGAAGCCAGTATTTCAAAAAGCCTATAATATTAGATTCGGGAAATTGATCTCGATAATTTAAAAAATTTATAAGTTCCCGTTAGCTTAGGATAAAAATCCAAAGTTCCTCGGTGTGTGGAATAAGTCCGCACGTAGTGCAATTCATATGACTTGATACTTGAAGAACTGTGGGCCCCTGTTAGGAAGCGCCAGTTAAATATAGTGAACACTAATTCGGCTTTTTAAAAAGTAACTCTATTACAAATAGATATCCGGGCATAATGACCGGCGGAACATCAAAGTGCGAAAGACACTATTACAGAAGTTGTAACAATAAATGCAAGGGAATAGAATAAAAAATCTAACTGTCTCAGCCAGGGCTCTAACCTGGATCTCCTGCTATCCGGGCCGGCGTGCTATCCATTTGCACCACCGAGACTATACAGATTACTTATTAAATTCCCCGCACTCGTACCGGGAGCCTAAACCTATAGCACGCCGGCCCGGATAGCAGGAGATGCAGGTTCGATTCCTGGCTGAAAAAGTTAGATTTTTTATTCTATTCCCTTGCATTTATTGTTTTAAAATAATGTGGGATTAAATACAACAACAAAAATAATATTTAATATTACAGAAGGCGGCTCCCAGCCACTTATATAGTAGAAAAGTGCAGATGTAAGCAGTCCGAGGGAAGAACTCAGCGTTTTTCATGAAGAACACACATTTGACTTCAAAATAATAAAATTATCGACTTCGAGAGCTTAACCATTATTTCCACTGAACCCTATCTACACAAACGTCTTCTGTCTGAAACCGTTCACATCAACTTACAATACTATCCAGTTAACGACAGAACAGACATAGAACAAATTTCCTCAACTTATTCTAACATTTTTAACATTCTAAAAACCATCAGCCCTCCTTCTCAATAAACCTGTCAAACATTTTTCTCAGTTCCAAAGTTACCTATGCCCAATAATACCCTTCTTTTTTTCCTTTGTCCTTTTTATTGCCCGCTCTTGCAACAGGCCGCTTTCCCTTTGTACCTTCCGCCTCTTACCTCCTTCCCCCCCACCCCTTTTTACCTCTCACACTGTGAACTTAGGGACAGGACGTCCTCTCTCATCTTCATGATAGGTAGGTGTGACAAATTACTGCTTTAATGGTATTCAATTTTTTTTTTCAATAATTTGTTGTTTACATGTTTGTTTTTTTTCAAATTGTTTTTCAAAATCTTTTTATATTCTCTTACATAGCTTTCTACATTCATACTCTTGATAGCACATTATATTATTGCAATTCTCTATTATATTAATTTCAATTATTATTGTATTCTCATGACATTGTATTTCTACGGCCCTGAAGATGGCTTGCAATTTAAGCCGAAACGTTGGCAGATAATCCTTTATTAAAAAAATACATTTTTTAAATTTGTGTTTTTTTGGATCTACCTTGACCGAACCCCATATAAAATCATCTAAGATTAGTAAACTAAGTTTGTTAGCGAAAAACCTGTTTTACCATTAACGATACAGATAAATAAACCTGCAAATTCAATACAAATTCAATAATTCTAACGTTTATGCCAATGATGTTAGACAAATCATTAAGAGTCAGTTTTTTTCTGTTTTAAGAATATGAAATCGTATTCATAGCAGAATCTGGTCATTTAATTCAGTCATGCAATGACTTAAACAACAAAATACCCATCATTCTGTACCCATTCCAGTCTGGTAATTAAATTTTTTTAGTATATATTTATTATCCTGCTAACGTTTAAACAAATTTAAAAAATGGGGAGGAAAAAAAGATAGAGTTTGGAGATATAGAATTGAGAAAGGGAGTGAGGGGGAGGATCGAAATTTACACACAAAAAGAAAATAAATCACAAGTAGTAAATTTTTTCGGGGATCTCTCGCCCTTTGTCGGTGAGGAGTGAAAAGATACTAGACTGTGGGGTGTCGTGTAGCGGAAGGAACTCGAAGGAAGAGAAAGGCTATTAGGTTTTTCCTAATCCTCTTACTGTTGGCAATTAATGCCAGGCTTTAAAGTGGCTTTGAAAATGTGGATATAGGCGCATTCTCTCGTCTTCAGATGCAAATCTGAAGCCGTGTCGGGAAGTAGATCTATCACTTGAACTTGGAAAACGTCATAAAAACTTATTAAATGACTCTGAGCATGCGTTGCTATGAGAAGAGAGGACTTTGGTTCTGAACAGGATGCTCTGTGATTATTAATTCTGAGATTTAGGGGCGTAGTACATTTTTCTACGTAAAAAGTAGAACAAAAATTGCATTGAAGCAGGTATACACAAATTTTGGATGTGCATGTTGATGAAGATTTGATTTTGTATTTTAAGTGGGTGGAGAACGTGTTGCCAGTTTATATAATTGGACAGGATAAGCATCTGCTTTAGTTACAAGGCCAAGTATCTTGTTTTGGTAAATTTGTGAGGGTTTTGAAAGTCAGTTTTTTTTCTGTTTAGTATATCTTGGAGGGTGGGGGTTTCTTGTACGTAATGCCAGGTTTTGTGATAGTAGGAAGCTGGTGGATGGATTGTTCTGAATAATAGGGTATATAGGATACCTTCTACCCCGGGAAATATTCAGTAACCAGATTAGGAGTTTGAGCATTAGGAGATTTAAGTATAGGATGGAATGTTTGGTTCGAAGGAAGGATTTTTCCGTTCAGAAGTTGGGGTGGATAATCCCTATGAAAAAGAGACGAAGGAGAGAGAGTTAGGTAAGGACCTCTTGGTGTGTGGAGGGTGGCAGCTGGAATAGTGCAAATACTGCTGTTTGTTAGTGGGCTTGATGTGAACACCAGTGAAGAAGTGGTTGTCTACTAGTTTTATATCAACATCCAAAAAAAAGTGGCTTCGTTTTAAGATATATCCCATGGAACTTTATGTAAATAGCCTTATTGAGATCCTCTAGGAATGTCGATAGAGATTCCTGTCCGTGGATCATAATTCCATTCCTTTCATAATTATGATTCCAAATCATAAAAATATCATCCAGATATCTTTTCCAGACGTGGGGTTGCAAAGGACGGGAGACCAGGACCATTTGTTCGCGTTGGCCCATTTTTAAACTGGCATAAGGAGGGGCCATTTTAGCACCCATCGCTGTACCTCCAATTTGTAAATATGTATCACCATTAGAGGTAAAGACGTTTTTGGTCAAGACTAGTTTTGCAAGACTAATTAGAAAATCAGTGGAGGGGGGAACTGAGTGGGGGCCGCTGGTCAAGAAAATATTTGAGGGACTCAAGCCCTTCGGGAATGGGAATTAATGTGTATGACGAAGTGACATCTATGGTAATTAATAAAATCTAATTTAAAGGGGCCAGGATGATAGTGTCCAGTTATTTAGTGTAAAGATACAGCAATGTCTTTGGAAAGCTAACTTTAAACCCACCAGCAACCGCTACACTATAAATTCAGCTGAACATTGATTACATTAATAAACACATACAGGCTAAGCGTCAAGCTCAAGCCCTGTTACAGAGGTACAGGCATCCCTTAGATCGTAGGGAGTTCAACCAGCTATCCCGTCTCGTAAAATATAAACTAGGTGCTTTACGAAATAAGGCATTTAATAGGCACCTGTCTAGCCTCAGCAGACAAATTCCTCTGGACTGCTACTCGCAGGATTCTAAAATATCAGGAACCTTCTTCATCCTTGCGTCGAGAAGATGGTACTTGGGCCTCTTCCGACAAAGACAAGGCCCAAATGTTTTCCCAGCCATTTACTCCTCATCCAGATCCCGATAATTTGTCCAAAAACGCGGAGGTTGAGGAGTCACTGGATATACCATTACCGATGTCCTTACCGATTAAGGCAGTAACACCTTCTAAGGTCAAGTAAATTATTAACCATATGCCTAAGCGCAAAGCACCGGGCTAATACTTCGAAATCTACCCCCAGAAGTAATAGTTTTCCTCGCGTACTACCTACCTAGAGAGGTAGGTAGGATCAGGTTTAGGGGCGATCAACCCTTAGATTATTTCGCCCACATCTATGGGATTTAATACAATTAGCATATCCGTTCTCGAAGGTGGTTTCCATTTCATAATGATTTAGTTCTCTAGTTTCAATGAGATAACAACTATATGTGCATATACATATATGCACACATATACACACATATAGGTCAAAATAGAATACACTTACACTACAGAGAGTAAATAATTTCAGATAATAAATAATAATTATGATGTATAGCACAGTTTTTTTCTTTTTAATTATTAATTTTTTTTTTAAACATTATTCTTTTTTCTTTTTTTTTTTATATTTGTTTATTTTTTTAATTACTTTTTTTTTTCCGTACCTCTATTTATTTTGTCCTTCGAACCTCACATTTTCCACTTCTCTGGAAATTTTCTGAAATAATCCTATTTCCCAAACCCGGTAAACCTTCTTCTAACACATTATCCTATCGACCAATTATCCTACTTCCTTTACTTTCCAAGGTATTTGAGAAAGTTCTTTTAAAACGAATAAAACCTATAATAACTTCCTCAAATATTCTTCTTATCATCAGTTCGGCTTTCGGTCCCAACATTCTTCTGTCCAGCAGGTGTTTCACGTTGTTTGACTTCAAGGGTATTTCTCTACAAATATTTCATTCGTTGTATGAAACAAGTTTAAACAAGTATAACAAAAAATAAAAGCAATTATAAATGTTATTATAACTCTATTAGACCATAAAAGGATAATACTATAACGTGACGTAATAGTTTTTAATAATTAAATCCCAGTGAGAAATTAATCTCAAAACTCTCGTACATTGCCTCATTTCTTAAAATAAAATTATACTTATTTTATTATATTGTCCGCTTTACTCTTGATTTATATTTTTTAAATATATATTCATTATATATTAAAAAATTTAAGTTCTTTGGAATTTACGATAGTGCCCATCAATTTATTCCTCGAAGCAAATCGGAAAAAAATATTCGTTTATTTACGTACTTAAATTTTGAAATTTTTTCTCTGATTTAAATTATTACAATTTTAAATAATCTTGCCAAAAGAAGAAACTGTTTAGCATAATTTCAGTATAGTTAATGTATAATAGTATGAATTATAAGTTAGTAAATTAAATTAAATTATTTTCCTTACTCTTCTATATGGTTTGCTGTACAGACATTTTTTTTTTAATTAGTATCTTCATAATCGTTTTTCAAGTTGTATTTATGTTACCCAATTATTATTTAGTTTAATCTCTAAAATTGTTTTATGTATTGGACTCTATTATAATAAAACTAGATTTGTTTGATGGCGTGTGTTGAGCAGATCATAAAAATAGGTTCCCATATTATTAGGCCTTATTTCTTAAGTTTTGTTGTCTAATTAAATGAACATAAGTTAAGACTTCTTCGATTAAGAAATAAATATCTCTTCCTCTTTAATTGTGATACCCTTTGTTTGTTAATTATGTAAGGTTTGTACTCTACCTTTAAAAATAATAAAGAATATAATTTAAATTTAAAACATTACAATTGAGATAAATTACACTAAATGATTATTTAACTGTATAATGTAAAAAAGAAAAATATATAAAACATGTTCATATTTTCCTTCCTAATACTTATTTAAGTCAGATGGATGTGTTGAATACTGTGCAAGTCAATAGAAAAAAAAAAATCAGCTCAACTCATGAAGTACCCTTTTATTATATTTCAAGCCAAAACCTCCAATTAAGAAACAAGTGATCACTGAACTGGGCGTGTCCATTCTACCCTGTCTACGCCCTTATAAAGGGGTGTGTCTTGATTCCCATTGGCTATCTTTGGGAAAAGGAGTGGCCACCCCTCATGACAACATTTATAAATGTATCCATTGAGTGCCTTGTAGGTCGGCATACTAGTCGATCCTCATTACAAATCCCTGCCCCCATTTAATTATCTGCAATGTTAATACGTATTTATAATTGGGAATATAGAATTTTCGTGTTCACAAATTTTGAGAGTACATTATAAATAATGTACATTTATTTTAATTATAATAAAATATTAAAATATTTAGGAATTAAAATGAATTTTGGACCAGAAGGAATCACCTTGACTCTTATTTATGTGAATTTGTTTGGAAGAGACATTATGAAAAACAAGACTTATTTGAAATATATTGAAATCTGTTAAAAATTATTGGCTAACCAAATGAAATACTGGTATGAACCCTTCTTTTGGATCTTAAACGTTTGTTTGTTTTATCCAATAAAGATTATTTACGAGTTCCATCAAAAAAAAAAAAAAAAAAAAAATTAAAAAAAAAAAAAAAAAAAAAAAAAAANAAAAAAAAAAAAAAAAAAAAATTTAAAAAAACAACATACATTCAATAAAAATAACTTTAAATTAAAATAAATTATTGATCTTCATAAAAACTATTTTGTGTAATTAAAGTAGAAAAGACCCGAAACTTTTTGATAACTTTGAATAAAGATCATGATATTCATTTTGCAAAATCCATTAGCATCCTTCAGGCCAAGAATGTAAAAATGAACATGTTCAATGTGAATTGAACACCATGTTCTCCCATAGAAAACATAGCTTCTTCTGAAAATCTTAGAAATACTAAAAAATAGCACTGAGTTTGATCATCAAACATTAACAACTATGCCCATTATTAATAGATGTTTTTATTGAAATTCGGTCAAGGTAGATCCAATAAAAAGTGTTGAGACGAGTATCAGGATGACAGAACGTGTAAGGAGCTCTCTTCTAGATCGAAAAATACGGTCGGGAAACTTTAAAGTGCTGAGACGAGTATCAGAATGACAGAATGTGTAAGGAGCTCTCTTTATGATCGAAAAATACGTACGGGAAACGTCGAAGTGTTGAGACGAGTATCAGGATGACAAAAAGTGTAAGGAGCTCTCTTTAAGATCGAAAAATACGTACATGAAACGTCTAAGTGCTGAAACGAGTATCAGGATGACAGAACATGAAAGTTGCTTTCTTTGATGCCTTTGTAATACCCTGAGTGTTGTTCTTGACTTTATTATTCATTTAGCCATATAAGATGAAACATCTGATGTCCAATGTGAGATACCTACTAAAAAAAATTCAATTAGGGAGAAATTTTAAAATATTAAAGGAGAAAGTATGTTTCTGAGGATTACTATAAAGTAAATTATTAGATGATTTTAGTTGGGGTTCTGTCAAGGTACATCCCCCCCCCCCTCTCAAAATACAAATTTTAAAAAAGGGTATTTAAAAAAAAAATAATCTGCCGACGTTTCGGCTAACATTGTAAGCCATTTTCAGGGCTTTTGAAATACAATGTCATGAGAAAACAATAATAATTTACAATATTATAATATTGAATTGTCATTATGTAATATGATATCAAAAGTATCATATTACATTTTAGCAATTCTATATTATAATATTGTAAATATGAATAATGTAAATATTGGGGACCGAACCCCAACAAAAAAAACATCTAATAATAATAATATCTACGGTCAAAAAAATCACATTACCAATGCCCTTGCCTACAAATGCTGTATCTCTTTCTGATGTATTTACCATTTCATCTTCCGGGTTGGACCGAGTCAAATTGTTCTTTTTTGCCGAGCTTTCGCACATCATGTGATGGCTTCTTCAGGGCTGAAAAGAGAATGAGAGTTGTAAAGAGAGATTTTTAAAAATCCAGATGGTGTATATTTTTTTTGTTCCAAATATACACCATCTGGATTTTTAAAAATCTCTCTTTACAACTCTCATTCTCTTTTCAGCCCTGAAGAAGCCATCACATGATGTGCGAAAGCTCGGCAAAAAAGAACAATTTGACTCGGTCCAACCCGGAAGATGAAATGGTAAATACATCTGACGACCGACGAAGCCTACGTGAACATCTCTTTCTGATGTCAAGTACATTTATTAAATATCTGCTCAAGTGCAGATAACCTGGCTGTGACTTAAACACCAAACTAATTCTGGTGGAAAAGATTTTGTTTTCCTTAACTATCTCTGTAAAAGTGTCCTATTTCTTACTCCTCTGGAAATATTTCGAAATCATTCCTTTCCCAAAACCTAAGCGTAGCGCATTGTCCAACTACTTGTTCTTTCTTCTTCCTTTAGTGACCAAATTTTTCGGAAAATTTCTTTAAAAAAAGAACCTAATGAAACGCCGCGGACTCCTATGCAGACTTTATAAGTGTGTTTATAACACAGCTTACAATAGAAAACAAATTGACTCTCTACTTTGCGCGACCGATCTGAACTTGCATGCCGAAGCCTGGGGTACTGCTATACCTTTCAATTACCAAAGAATACAATCCTTTAAATCCAAAATCTTAAGAATAATTGAAAATATTTTATGAGATATTACGTCTCAGCGTTTACCCTCCATCACGATTTTAAAAACCCCATATGTTCAAGACCCCATTTCCATTAGCTTCTACTTTTTTCACAGCAAACTCCTATTTCACCCTAATATATTTGTCCAATCCTTAAAGTCGGATACCAAACGTCAGAATACTCCCCGATGACTAAAACTTAGGCATATATTTACAAAAGACACACTGTCTTTGCGCCGAGGAGATGGCGCACACAGGCCATATCCGCTTTAGACCTCTGGAGGGTTGCTTGGGGATAGTAAAGTAGGAGCTGAAATATTGGGATTAGGGTGTCAAGATGACCTTGATATCCCTTTTGTTTCTCATATCATCCATGGCGGTGGATTGAGCAGTTAAGAGATATAGTAGAGACCATTCAATATTTACCGGAGTATAATGGCCTTTATGGATTTTAGTCATTAATGTATGTGGATTTGGAACTCCCCCAGACTTCTATGCCATAAGTACATGTTGGTTGGAGAATTTTTGTGTATATAAGTATTTTGTCTGGAGTATTGATCATTTGCCTGTTAATTGTGATAGCAATTGGCTAATCGTTTGTGAGTTTCTTGACATTTAGCTGTGTGTGTGGGAGCCCCAGGGAAATCTTTTATCAAGTATAAGTCCAACTTGGGGGTATGATTTGGTTGTAGAGTATAACTGGTAGACAGGTAGAGTGATAGTGGGGGGGGGGTGAGAGTTTTATGGCTTGATTAAATAGGATAACTTAATTCTCCACTTATAGAGTCATGGCTCTAAGAGACCCTGGCACTCTTGGATGGAGCGAGAAAAGAGGATCCGATTGATGTTCGAGGAGAGAATGGCAGTATGATCAGCAAAGGTGAAGAGGGATGTGAGGATTTTGGTGCGCATGTCTACTGCAGACATTCTACACTGCATAGATAAGGAATAGGAGTGGACTGAGAATTCCTCCTGTGGGGACAGCAGCAAGTTGTGGAAGGGAGGGAACAAAGAGGAAGATATGGAAATGGTTAGAAATGTAGGATTCTATAACGAGGTAACAGTTTGAGGGAAGGACTATTTTGAACTTGAAGAGTTAGCTTGAGTGCCAAACTCGATCAAAAGCCCTAGCCCCAACCAGGAAGATACCCGAGCGATACTCCTTTCACTCTAAAGATGAAAAATACATGTTGATGTGATCAACAATTTGGTGGCTTTGTTTTATGGTGGATTGGATACTATGGAAACAGAATTAGTAGGAAGAGAGGATTGGCCCTAGAAAAGGATGGAGAAGAGATATGGGACGGAGGGAAAAGGGAGGATGAAGAGGAAGAGGTTTTTTTCTTGATAGCGGCAAACTTCTATAGAATGAGAAAGTAGGTTATTCGGAAGACTGAATTGTAAATGTAGGATAGGAAAAATACCGCTATTTTGGGAAGATGGTAAGGTGGCGAAAACTTGTTACTCATCTGAGTAGGGCAGTTCTGAAGTCTGTAAAGAAATCCCATACCCATGTTCGAGTGGGGGACCCTGGTTCAATTGCCAGAGTTTTTTTTTTTTTCTGGCTATTGAACCAGGTGTATGATTCAAATTAAAAGTATTTTATACAATAAATGCAAGGGAACAGAATAAAAAATCTTACTACTGGATGGGCATGCTATCCATCCATTGCACCACTGAGGCTAGCCTGATGATTCATCATGATCTTGAATCATCTGACTAGCCTCGGTGGTGCAATGGATAGCATGCCTGCCCGGAAAGCAGGATATCCGGGTTCGAGTTCCGACTGAGGTAGTAAGATTTTTTTATTCTGTGGGATAATTACCATAAAAACATTTAAAAATAAAAGTATTTTAATTTCCTCAGAGGTAGGTCATCATTCATATTAATGAGCCAACAGTGCCTCTATGAGTGTAATTGATTTATTATCTAGTACATTTATCTATTATTATCTATAGCTATTGGACATATAGATATGTTTCTATATTATTTTTGTATGTTTCTTCATATTTAGCCTTGATGAAGGTCTGAAATTCAGACCAAAACACAGACTAAAATAAAACTTTTTTGGTTACGAATTAGTTTTTAATTCTTCAACTACCAAGACCAAATTCCTGATAATACTCCTCTCTTTATACTTGGAATTATTTTTTATGAAGATATTTCAGAATATATTTCAGAATTAATTATGGGCAATTAGCAACAGAAAATCGGTATGATTAATTTTTCAGGGATATCAGGGAAAAGCTTAAATAAAAAAAAAAAAATAAAAAAAAAACTTCAAATGAAGGTATTCAAAGTATGCGCTATGCCCCATTAGTTTCGAGAGAAAAATTGTAAGATAAGAATGTTCTTCTAGGCCCCAGATGGATTAGTGTGGGTAAGATTGACGTTACACTTAAGAACGATGGGTGAGACAGGATGGCTGAAGAATAGATTCCCGGGAAGCTACTGGATGGTAGTATCTTTAAAAAAATGCAGGTACAGTAGGCCCAAGATTTTAGGATTAGGATCAGGTTATGGGGCGATCAACATCATGGTTATTACGCCCTGACTGTTAGCAGGCCCAAGATCCTGTGAGTGATGGTATTGTCTGTGTAATGTAATAAGAGGAATTGAGTGGTAGACCAAGATCCAGCTATAGTTTGTAGCATCACTTAGGTAAGCGCACTACATATTTAGGTTTTGTCTAGCTAGAAAACGCTACCATTGAAGTAATATTTTTAATGACAGCAAATGATAAATTGCTTAGTAGTGGAAGATGGACAAAACAAAAAGGAATTGTGACTAAGTTGAAAATGGCGATTGAAGTAAAAACTTATTCTCAACTCCTAGACGTAGCCTAGGAACCCTTAAATGGTCNTAAAAATTAGCAACTTATTTAAAGCCTTTTAACTTTAATTATGTGTTAGGAGGAGTAAGTAAAATAAAATGAATATTTATTTAATATCAGGATCTAACTAAATGCCCTTTAAGTAAAACTCATTCAATTATAGCTCGTAAAATATAACAAAATTATGATTAAATAATAACAATAAAAAGGAACAAATTATTATTTTTAAAACCATTTTATATTTTACCTTTTTCTTTTTTGCAAAAAACAATGACTTTTACAATAAACAAAAATTGTATTATTTTATAAAACTAGTGCAACAAGATCAAAATACATTTTAGTTAGGGAAAGAACAAAGTGCTTTGAGCACAAAGTAACATCTCAGTTAAACAATGACTTTTACAATAAACAAAAATTGTATTATTTTATAAAACTAGTGCAACAAGATCAAAATACATTTTAGTTAGGGAAAGAACAAAGTGCTTTGAGCACAAAGTAACATCTCAGTTAAAAATAAAATGGAAAAACTTTAAGAATTGATTCTTAGACACAAAAAAAGAAAACGAGTATTTCCTATTTTTGTAGACCATGTTTCTTTTTTTATTTAAAGGGCTAAATTAAAGTCATATGAAAAAAATAAAGTCACTTTACCTTCTAAAGAGAAATAGAATAATAATATATTTTTGTGTTTCATAAACAAAGGTCAGGATATTTAGTAGAATATGTATGTCGAACAGATATCTGTATCAATTAAATGAAATGAAAATTATTTAGATACAATAAATAAATAACAAATGACTTGTGAATTCAAATTCAAATTTATACAATATCAAAGTATGAGAAAATTAATACTGAGTAAACAAAATTTTGGTTCCAAAAATTGGGTAGATTTTCTTACAAGATTAGTATTTATCTTTTCCCAACAAGTCCACAACCTGATTAAAGATTAATCATGTTACTTTCTAACATTAATCAGGGTCCCTAAACTTATGGACTAAGGGAAGGGATATTGCTGAGCCTACCCCTAGAAATAAGGAAATAATAATAAAAAAGTATTGTTTATCTTTCCAAACAAGTCCACAACCTGCTCAAAGGTTAATTACCAAATTTCTATTAGTAAATCAGAGTCACAAAATTTTGGGGCAAAGGAAAGGCCTATAGCTGACCCCAGAAAGAAAAACTACCCTATTTTACAGTGATTTTAATTACAATATTTACAATAATAATTGTTGTATGTTAGACAGCTAACAATGCAATATTATATACAGTGACAAAATTTTTTTTTTTTTTTTTACAAATCTTTCATTTCTTAGCACCAATCCTTTCACATATTCTTTACCAACTTGTCAGAATATAGTTATTTATACTTCTTTCAATATTCAAAAAGATGAAAAAAAAATCTAAATATCTACCTCTAACAGTAATGAATACTATCAAGGAAAGGCTTAATAAATACAAAGAAGAAAAATATCAATTTTATAATAAATAAAGAGGAGTAATAACAATAATGAGCTATTGAGCATTATTATGAATTTATTTTTACACAGATGTTTGAGAAATGTGTAAATTTGAAATGAATTTCAATTTTAATAAATAAAAAATGAAATTGTGGCAGCAAAAAAAGAAACTTTTAAGTTGTCTGCATTGCTTTTATTCAATTTTATGTTTAATGAAGAGTATTTTGTATGACAGAGCTTTCAATGTTTTTTAAATTGCATAAAAGAATGTCTGAGAAGGGAGTGAAAAAAAGTATACTGGGATTAATATGAATACAAATATTTAATGCCCTAGCAATAGCTATAAAATGATTATGAGTCCACTATTCAATTATAAATAATGAAATATTACCAAGGGTTATGACTTACATTTTAAATAAATTTGTGGAAATACCTTATTTAAAGGAGACTCAAATGGAATATTTTATTTATTTATTTATTTATTTATGGAAATATAAAAATATTTTACTTTGAGAGTGACTTGAGAGAAGTGTGGGGTTACAACAAAACTGATTAAGACAAAAAATAGACAGAAGAGACTACTTATTTAACCCTTTCTGTGAGTTCATATAACTTAATTATTTAAAGAAATAATGCACTTTTGAAAATATATATTTACTGAACTGATACATATTTTTTTAAGAAATTCCCAACAAGCCAAAGTTTAAATACTTTCTTTAATAAACAGAAATAAATTACTTTTCAACAAATATCAGCATGATAATCATCACTATTCATTATATTGTAAAAATGTAAACTATAAAAATTAAACACTTGTCTTGAACCTAAATTAAAATTAAAATTTGTATTTAAATTATTAAATTAAAATTTGTATAATCAATGAACTTAAATTTTGAAACAAACGTGTATTTCAAATTGCTGCACTGCATTTATCTCACAAGAAATCATAATTCTCAAACATCCAATTTTCATTAGTTATTTCACAGAAATCAACTAATAGTTATTTAACTCTATATTATATAAATACATTTAATAAATTAAATAATAATACAATGGNTTTTCCTCTTGCTTGAAAGATACATTTAATAAATTAAATAATAATACAATGGTAACACATTTGACATGGAGATTTCAAGTTAGCTAGAATAACTAGCACTAGACTAACAGTAAATTTATTTTGTCTCACTTGCATGAAAACTGGGAAAACCCTTTGAATTACAAATAATATAAAAAAATACTAATAGTTTATAACACTTTAGTGCAACAGTGATTTTTCCATGCTGCCAAGTAGAATATTAAAGTTAAAAAAATATATGTATATATTCAAGTTTGGGTTTATTATATACATAGCTCCTTAACTTATAAGATACTAAAAATCTTGTTTAAATGAATAAGTTCATGGTGAGAATAAGCCTGTTTCTAATTAAAATAAAATAAATGAAAATTAATTAATGCAATTTATTCAATACAAAAATAAAATTGAATTCTGGAAAAAAAAAACAACAAACAATAGTAGAAATAAAATATACAATTAAAACAAAAACAAAACAGCAACATTCAAATAAATAAATTAAATGAAGAAAAATATTACTATAATTGAACACTATATATGAACACTTATTTACTGGCACAAGGGTAAATTATCAAATAATGATGTCAAAAGATGAAATCCATTAGGATTTGCCTAATTAATTTAAAAAAAAAAAAATTATCCTGGCAAAGGTAAATTAAAAAAAGAAATTTAAGACACATTATCACTTTTAAAAGAAACAAAAACATATCATGGATATTAAATCTTTGTGATGAAAATAATTAATTATTTGCACAATTTCTTTGCTTCTTAAGCATTTTTGAGGACTATTGAATTCACTTAAAAAACCAAGTCCATTAACTAAACCTTTAATTTCAAGATCACTTGAACAGGATAAATTACCTTTCCTTCTTTCAGAAGTGTTACCATTATGTGAACATATACAAGAAAACATACTCAAACCACCATCTTACAAAGCAACTAATCCTCTTATTTAATCGTTGGGTCCTAGATTTTTTTTTTTGGGGGGGGGGGAAGAAATATGCTGTTTCGTTTATAGTTAAAAACAACAACATATTACAGATTGAAATCAACTAGTACAAGTAATGAGTAAAAAGCCAAAGAGTTACAAAATGATCTGTTTATTTTAAAGAGTATTAAATGCACTTTATTTAAGAAGGGAAATAATAGAGACTGTAACAGCACTTGAATTACATTACTCTTTAGTGCACCCATCCCACCCAGTAAGACATACACAAGGAGTCTTGAGCTGGATATCAAAAGAGTAGTTTAAACCTAGGTAAGAGATGAGCAACATAGATATAGGGGCCAAGGAAGTATGCAGGATCTGATTTTTACCATACAGAAAACCACACAAAAGTGTACTGAGAAAGCTAAAGATCTCACAGTGCTTCCTTAATCTAAAAAAAGGCCTTTGATTGATTTAAATAGGAATAAGTGAAAATGCTTGTATAGAAAAGAGCCAACAATGGACTTATCTAGGCTGTGCAAAGTACCATGACACCAAATGTATCATTAAATGGAGTGATTGGCCAACTCTCTCAAGTGTTTTATACAAAACTGGGCAGACAAGCAAGGATATAATCTGGAAACTTTTCTTTTCAGAGTGGTTCTCGATAAGGCACTAAGAACAAAGGTATAGATGTAAAGCTTTCAGTATTCAGTTTCTAGTCAGGATCTTGTATCTTATTTTATTCCTAGCTTTCATTTGCCCTGAATTCGACAGAAACATTGTTGATGCAAACAAGATCTCTCTCACTCTCTCTCTCTCTCTCTCTCTCTCTCATAGTTAGGGCATCTCTAGAAGGACATAATAAGCCAAAACAAATATAAGTATGCCTGTCTTTTTCTATGTCCTTCTGTGATGAAATTTTACATTTTAAGTCTATTATGATATTTGTTTGCATGAGAAATATATTTAATTAATCAGTTACAAAATATTGAATATATAAAAAAAATCACACTTTTAAATACTATCATTCAGGCAATAGTTAATAAGCTAACAGAGTAGTGCTTATCAAGTACTGCCTATTAGCAAATACTTAAAAGCATGGTGGGTACCAATAAGGTGAAGAGAAAATAGACTGGGTTTGTCTAAACCAAAGAGAAACTAGACCATGAGTCTTATATTTATGAATATATATAAGTAAACCATATGATGGTTTAAGCTCCAAAAATGGAAATATCTGTAGGAATTAAATAAACTATTCAAGAAATTTATTTAATTTTTCATTTTCATAAAATCTGGGTTGAAGCGAAAAATATATAGACATATTGGTTTCATAATTTTTTTTTTCTTTTTGCATTGATTGTGAGCATTTGGGTTAGAAATCTTAACCAATTTGGTGATGAATAAAGAAAAATGTAATAAAATGAATGCTTCCTTTTTTCTTTTTTTCCCTTACAAATTAACATTACCATTTTAAAACACTTATGGATACTTCTCTTGCCTCTTTTATATGGATATAACAATATATATACATATAAAAAGAAAAAGAAAAAAGAAGCAGTTTATCAGAGAGATTACAACAAAATAAATAATTACATCTCATTCATAATAAATACAAACAGGCAACCAAATGCTAAAATTAAAGAAAATTCACCCTTCTTTGTAAGTTAGTTTTCACAAAGATAATCCTAAGACCCATCAGTTCAAAAGCTATAAACAACTTATGTACAAAGCAAGAGGCTTTTATGGGTTTCTTTCATCAATATGTTCGGCAGTTCCCATTATTTGAGAAAGTGTGGGATAGAATACAATAGTAATAGCTAGAATTAGAACAATGCAGGGTAGAGCAAATATCAGGTTCTGAAAACAAAAACAAAAAAAAACCACTTAAATATCGAAATTAAAATCTAAGCATATGGATAATGAATAGTGCAGAATAAATAAAATAAATTGTCCACATTTTGTAAAATAAGAAGACTGATTGATATGAAAATAAATAAATGCAAAGCTAAATTAATAGCACAGAAATTCAATAGATTTAAGTGTGTTATTTAATGGAAAAGCAAGCTTCAGGTTAAGGAAAGTTTTTCTAAGGAATTTCTTATTTATTTTCAGAAATTTGAAAATATTAGGGAGGGAACGAAAAGTAAAGTCATTGTTTTGGAGGGGGACTTGGTTTTGGAAGTGGAAACAGAAATTGTTAATAAGTTTTTTTTAATGGTATGGATAGGAAAACCATTAGAGAGGAGGATAATGTTATATGTTTGATATTTTTGTAGTGGAATGTCTTGTCAGAGAGTGTGAGTGATCTGTAGATCAAATTTTTGGCCACTTTAATATTTTGATGATTGGGATGAGATGAGTTGAAATGGAGGAGACGACCTGTTTAAGAGTTCTTTGTTTATTTTTCTTTCAGTGGAGATAGAGCCAAAGGCGTTAGGAATGATAAGGATGTCTAGGAAGGGGAGTTAATAATCAGACTCAATGTCTATGCTGAATTTTAGACGTGGGTGATAGGAGTTGAATGCAGTAAGAATTTGGGGAATTTTTTCTGGATTAAGAATAAGAAACAGGTCATCTTATAACAAGATGTTGTTTGGAAAGAAGGAAAAAATAGAGTCTAGGAGGCCCGTGAGAGAAATATTTCAAATATTGGGAGGAAGGTTAACCTGTATTAGACCGTTAATCTGGTTATAGTAATTTCAGGAGTAAGCCTGAAGTACAACAAAGGGAAAGGGATGCGAGGTAAGTTGACCGGGTATGAGAGACGTGGTCTTGGATTGTAGTCAGTGTTAGGCCAACAATTTGGAGGGCTTTATATATGGGTATGTTAGTGAAGAGAGATTCGGCATCTAGAAAGCGAAGAATGTAAACTTTTCGGATAAGTAGGGATTCCAATAAACAAATTAACAATATCATAGTATTCAGAGTTGACATATAGTTGCTAGATAACTAGATATAAGTTGCTAGGTAGCGTGGTACAAGTTGACACATAAGGTCAGACATATTGAATAGCTTAGGCATGTCTGGAGATGCATGATGGTAAGTCAACAAAAAGTGTTCTCCTGGCGACTATACTGTAGGTGAAGAAGAGGAGACCACAACACAGGTAAATACAAGACATAAAGAGGACTTATACCATAAGAGAATCAGGGACTGAAAGGAGAGAGCATTATCAAAAGGAAAATCTAGTATGGAAAGCAAGGACCCATCCAGGACTGAGAATTACTTTTAAATTAACCTGAATAACTATTGAGTTATCATAAAATAGTAAAAACCAGTTATTCTGAAATGCCATCACAAATTTAAAAAAATACAATAAAAAAATGAAAATACTGCAATAACCAAAACTCACAAGTTACAAAAAATTAAATATTATGTTAGCTACCCCACAAAACTATTTTTAACTGCATATTGTAGGTGAGCCCCACTTAAAAGTTAAATGTTAATGTTAAAACATTCTCTTCCACTGTTCCATTCTACCTTCTCATAAACAAACGAGTTCTTTATTTTTTAATTTAAAAGCTATATTCAAAGCATATTTAACAATTTCCACTGATAAAAACAAAACTGAGGATAATAAAGATAAAAATATAAAATTAGATTCAAAAGGAGAGTTTTTTTGACCGTAGATATTATTCTGAGATGATTTTAGTTGGGGTTCGGTCAAGGTAAATCCAAAAAAAACACAAATTTAAAAAATGTATTTTTTGGATCTAACTTGACCGAACCCCAATTAAAATCATCTTAGTATAAAATAAATGATTGAGGTAGGCTTAAAAACATTNTGTATTTTTTTTTTTTTTTTTTTGGATAGTACGGATCAGAGAAAAAAAAATTACAAAATTGAAAAGAGAGAATAGAATCAAAAGCTATAATCCTTCAAAATTCGTTCAATTAGTCCAATATCATTTTGCACCCAACTGTGGAAATTTTTATTTTATTTTAATTATTTTTTACATATTAAACACTATTTTCCCAAAGAAAAACTAGCCCTTCCAGTTCTGTTAATTTCATTTAAAATACAAACAATAATATAGTATTTGTATATTTGGAAGTATATTAGAGAATTTAATAAATGGTGGTTTTATAAAGCTTGAAAGAAATTAAAACAAACACAGAGGTAATATAGGACAGGTAGAAAATCACAAATAATTATATATTTTTAATAGAGAATTTGTTAGGGTTCGGTCAAGGTTGTAAAAAATAGGAAAATTAAACTGCATACCTAGATTTGTTTATGTTGCTAGGTTCTTTTTTAAATTTATCTTATACTTTCAATCAATACACATTAAAATACATTTTAATCTTAAAGAAGTTAAAAATTATGAGATTTAACATTTGCACTAAAATCAACTGTGCAAAGGAAATGACATAACTTATTTTAGGAACATACTAAGTTAGTATTTTCGTCTTATTTTAGAAATTAAATCTATTAAGCGACTGATTAGTAATACTAATTGAAAGAAGATGAATAAAAATAATGGGCATAAGGGGGGTGGGGGGATTAGCTCAGTTAAACATTCTATTTATCACGTGGCTATCATGTTATGTATCGACCATTTTTTTTTTTTTTTTTAACAGTGGGTGAGTAAATTTCATAATAAAAGTATTATAACATTGATTGAATCTAACTTAAGGAAATAAATGAATTATAAAAACAAACACTGAACTGACTAATTTCTCCAGCCTAGGTATTAAAAGTGTCAGCATATTATTCTGGCTAATTCTTACAGTTTTGTGCTTAGTGGGTTAGAGCCTAGAACTGTTGTACTGTTTTATGCTCATAAAAAATAGTATTGCAACATTGTCATCTGCATATTGGTGAAGTTAGCTAAAATAGTTCCAATTCAAATGGTCTTTATAAACAGCAGCTTTTCGGTTTTACTTATAGCTGCTTTTTCCAGATTTAAATTAAAGATGGTAGAGGCATTCATATCACCTAATATTATTTCAAAAGCAATGAGAAATTCTTCGGAGAGCATCCTTAACAGCATCACTCAGCACCTGGTGGCCATCATTTCTCATAATCAGGTGAGTAAACTTCTAGGAAAACCCCAGGGGGAGAACATTCGTCAATGGTAATTCTCTATCCACTGAGTTTAAATGTTTACTGTAAGTCTATGAAGACTTAGTGATTGATTTTGTTAAATGAATTATAGACATGCATTATTAATTAATTACACAACGCATATTTTAAGCCTTTACGTGACTTAAAAATACTTACAAAATAAGGTTGGTGGGAAATTGCTTGATAGTCAAGTTGTAAATTTGAAAGTTCCTGAGAGATTTTGGTCCTTTCTTCGTTACATGCCATGAATTTACTTCCAACAATTAATAGTTCCTCTTGTAGCTTCGATACCTAATAAACATAGAAAAATATATATTTTTAAAATACAGAAAGAAGGCTACACTTAATTCATAAGACATAAACAGATCTAAGGAATAAGAAAAATTATCAAAAAAATATAAATATAGTTATTCATTCAACAAAACTGAGCTGCTTTGAAAAAAATTCTAGGTATACTTTTACTTCCATGGTCATATAATATAAGAATAGAAATTTAGTAATGGCCATGATAAATAAATGTTGTTCAGAATTCTTAAAGCTAGACCATTTTTAGCAAGGTATCATTTTGTGTGCATAACTCAGGCCAATTTCAGCCATAAACTAATTTACCCAAAGGTTATTGGAAAGAAGAGTAAATACTGAACTTAATTATTTTATTTAAAAATTATTGTTGCATACTTAATATTTAGGATATGCATATTATGCTGGCCAATTCTTTCAGTTTATAGGGTTGGGAATAGGTAATATTGTTTTATCTCAAAAGCTGGCTTTAATGCTATTCATCTCTTGTAGTCCTTATTGAATAAAGATATACTGTTGGCGACTTTCACATTTGCCACAATTTAGTTTGAATTAAATTAAAATAAATTTTACGTATATTTATAATTGAATTGTGTAAGTTGTGTTGCCCCATCTCACCCCTCTCTCTCACACCTGTCTCTCTCTCTCTCCTCGCGTGCGTACTCGTCACTGGCTGAGGAGTGGCTGCTTAGTCCCCTGTTAATCCCGCTACTGGACTCTTGCCCCCCTGGGCCTCTGCCTGCCGGACACCAGTCAGTCCTCGCTAGACCACCTAGCCCACTGCATTACGCTGGCAGCCTTCACTTTATGGGACACTCCAACTAGCTTCCAGGAAAGCCTGAGATGCCCACAGATTTCATAGGACTGCCGCAGTGTGAGGAGGATCTCCCAGCACCCATCTTCATTTTGGGACTCGTAGCCGCTCTCTTCAGACCGATAAGTACCCTTGGTGCACATTATTTGAGAGAGGGGCAATTTTCTGGAGACTTTATTAAGTCCCAGATTGATTATTATGCTGCATAATTTTGTATTATACTTAAATCTTTAACTTTCATATTCCTTATTTTTATAATTCCTTTCAAGGCCTTTAAAACATTATTTTTTATTTATTAATAATTGGGAAGAAATTATTCAGACCAATTTTCTTGTATTACCAAAAAGGTAATACTTATATTAGTAATATAGCAGTAGGATAATATAACTAATTGTATTATTAATTGGAAAACATTTCTTTTTTTTTACTATTGTCATTATACTGTGTTAGAAATTAATATTATTCATTATCATTATTATTCAATATTATTCATTATTATTCAGATTAAATATTATTTTATTATTTGTTTGTTGGTATTCAAGGGAACTACTTAAGGAGATCATTTTTTCTCTTATGTTTACATTAATAAATTTATTTTATTTATCGCTCTAATAATGCTGGCTGATATTTCCCACTTCTCCTATGGTATACAGTCCCCATATTATTAACATTTTGGTACCCTCCGGCCGGATCAAGCCAGACAATTTAATTTTAATTATTTTAATTTTATTCCAGCATTATTGGACTCACACTTAATTTTATTGTGTTATGCTTTGAATAATTAGTGTTCTTGTGCAAGGTTGGAGGTAAATATTATTAACACTCGGTATAAATGACATTTAAAGAAATTTATTAAGCTTTATATGTTTTTAAATAAAATCAAGAATAGTTTTGTCCTACCTTTATTATTTCTATCTGAAACACTCTTTTTTTAAAGTTATGAAAGATTAATATTATAGCATTTGTAGATTTTTCTTACTTCATTTTATATGACCACAATTAATAGCCGTTATGTTTCTACAAACTAAAAATAGTGCAAATGTTATTGATAAATTTATGTTTTGTAAATCTCATTTGGTTTAATTTTTTTTTCCACGGTGCAAAGTTATTTATTTCTGTCAATAATTTGTTAATTTATATATTCATTTGTTATTGTTTTTCATGAAGACTTATTAAAAAATTAAATTAAATATTACCCCATTATAAAACAGTTTTGTTCTTTAAGAAATAAATCTAAGTTTAATTTATGTTTCAGTTTAATTGCTGTTATAATAGCTGTTTCATATATGTATATAATTATTATAGGAAGGCATTTTCTTTTTTAATATTTCTTTATTTGGGTTATATATATATTTTTTTTAAAGGTATTATCTATTGTTCTCTTATATTAAGTTTCCTTAATGGATCTTATATCTGTATATATTTATTCTGTATCAAGTAGTTATTATTTATTTTTATTAATTCTTCTTATTTAATTTTCAAAATTTCATAATAGTAAATTATAATTTCTTTTATTGCAGCACTGTTGTATTAGCAATTTGCACATTTGTTTTTATTTCTTCTTGCTGCATAGCTATTTTAAATTTTACTCTCTTCTAATTTGTAAGATAGTCGTCACCATGTCCGACCCTTCACCAGGTCAGCATCCCCAAGCTTCTGACCCTACGTTAGTAGACCTTGCCTTAGAAGTTAAGTCGATGAGGGAGATACTCAAATTAATAAGTAAGGACATAAACCAATTGTATAATGTAGGGAATTCCCTTATAGAAAAGGGAGATGCTAAATATAAGGATCCCTTCCTTTCTATGTATCCCTCTCTTCAATCATTAAAAAGGGATTATATGTCAGAATTTAACAGCGCTCTCAATCTTTGCATCCGAATTGGACCCTTGTGAAGAACATTTTCAAGCCACTCACTATCGTGAACCCGACGGCCGATATGTATTAGCGTTACCCTTTGTTCGAGACCCGCCTGATCTACAATATTCAAGCCTCGTTTGCGGCCAAACAGTTTAAATCTCTTGAAGTGAGAATGAACAAAAATCCCAACTTTAAATCTAAGTATACAGATTTCATGCGCGAATACGTAGATCTAGGCCATATGTCACCTACGACTAATTCCTCCGCCTTTGTCATCCCACATCATGGAGTATTTCGCACTAAAGACCCCAATTCTAACATAAGGGTGGTTTTCAATGCCTCAGCTCGCACACCTAATGGGTCATTAAATGACTTCCTCCACACCGGACCGAAGCTTCAGAGGGACTTGCCTTTAATTATCCTAAATTTTCGGCGGCATCGTATCGCTCTTACTGGGGATATTGTTAAAATGTTTAGGCAGATTTTGATAAGACCTGAAGACCGGAAGTATTTACATATTCTCTGGCGATCGGATCCTACTGCGGAAGTGAAGACATTTCAATTGAACACGGTCACTTATGGAGTTAAGTGCGCTCCCTACCAAGCTATCAGAACGGTTCAGCAACTCCTAAAAGATGAAGGTGAATCTTACCCCTCAGCATCTAGAGTCTTAATGGAAGACATATATGTTGATGATATAGTTTCAGGCTCAGAAACATTCGAGCAAGCGCAAACCCTGAAATCCGAATTGACCGATTTACTTTCGAAGGGCAAATTTGAGATTCATAAATGGGCTAGCAATTCACGTGAATTATTGGAGTCTATTGGGCAGGATAAGTATTCTAAGCCCCTTGATCTAACTCCAAAAGACACATACGCCAAGATATTAGGCATGGTTTGGGATCCTGTAGAAGATTCTTTTCTCTTCCGGGTGAACTTAGACAATCCAGGGACCACTAAGAGGTCCATACTTTCTGTCATCGCTCGCCTTTTCGATCCAATGGGGTACATATCCCCAATTATTTTCCGGGCCAAGACTATACTTCAGGCTCTGTGGGAGGCCAAACTTGGTTGGGATGAGCAGCCCGAAGAATCAGTAGTCCAAATTTGGCAAGATTTTGTAGGTCAATTGCCTTTCATCAACTCTATTCGTATTCCCAGATATATCTTATCCTCAGATATTTCTTGCCTGCAACTGTTAGGCTTTTGTGATGCCTCACTTAAGGGATTCGCGGCAGCACTTTATCTTCGTTCTATATCCTTGGATGGCTCAGTCAAGATCTCTCTTCTGAAAGCTAAAACTAAATTGGCTCCATTGAAGCCTACCAGATCTATTCCACATCTAGAACTGTCTGCCGCTCATTTACTTGTAAAATTGTTGTTATCCGTGAAATCCTTTCAAGACTCTTTCAGTAACCTCGGGTTACATCTATTCACAGACTCCACTATTGTCCTGGGTTGGATCAACAAGTCACCACATCTTTTTCAAACCTTTGTGGCCAACAGAATCTCCTTCATAATTTCTCATACCAAAGCGTCTGATTGGCATCACATATCCTCGAAAGATAACCCGGCGGACGTCGCCTCTAGAGGAATCGAACCATCGTCGCTTCATGACTAATCCCTATGGTGGGCGGGTCCAACTCCCCTCCACAGTCAGTCCTGGGTAGGGGTCTCCTCCTAACATCGAGTCCTCTGATCTTCCGGATCTTCGCCAAGGTGCTTTACACGTTGTTAGTTCCTCTTGCTTCTACCAATGGATGCAGAAATTCTCAAGCTATCGGAAGTTACTCAGAACAATAGCTTATATAAATCGCATTCTTCATTTTGTACGCTGGCACAAATGGATCCTTGGGCCTCTCTCTGCAGATGAGATGGAATCCGCTTTGGAAACCTTAGTGAGGGTTACTCAGCATTAGGAATTTCGGGAAGAATTCTCATGGCATGAGAACGCCCCCAAGTCCAGCCGATTGAAGATCCTGTCCGCATTCGAAGATGAAAAGGGAATTCTGAGAGTAGGCGGACGTCTTCAACATTCGGACCTTCCTGATGCCACTAAATTTCCTATCATTCTTCCGGGTAATGATGGCGTAACCCGTGTAGTTAGCGTAAAGGACAATAAGGGTGTCCGAAAGTTACCCGTTCATACTTTGGTGTCTCTCTCTCATCTGACAGACTCAAACTCATTTTAGTTTTGTAAAACTTTGTTTTAGGTGGGCGGGATGTTGGCGACTTTCACATCTGCCACAATTTAGTTTGAATTAAATTAAAATAAATTTTAAGTATATTTATAATTGAATTGTGTAAGTTGTGTTGCCCCATCTCACCCCTCTCTCTCACACCTGTCTCTCTCTCTCCTCGCGTGCGTACTCGTCGCTGGCTGAGGAGTGGCTGCTTAGTCCCCTGTTAATCCCGCTACTGGACTCTTGCCCCCCTGGGCCTCTGCCTGCCGGACACCAGTCAGTCCTCGCTAGACCACCTAGCCCACTGCATTACGCTGGCAGCCTTCACTTTATGGGACACTCCAACTAGCTTCCAGGAAAGCCTGAGATGCCCACAGATTTCATAGGACTGCCGCAGTGTGAGGAGGATCTCCCAGCACCCATCTTCATTTTGGGACTCGTAGCCGCTCTCTTCAGACCGATAAGTACCCTTGGTGCACATTATTTGAGAGAGGGGCAATTTTTCTGGAGACTTTATTAAGTCCCAGATTGATTATTATTTAAGTAATTAGAAATTAATATTATTTATTATTATTCAGAAGAAATATTATTTTATTATTTGTTTGTTGGTATTCAAAGGAACATTAACTACTTAAGGAGATCATTTTTCTCTTATGTTTATGTTAATAAATTTATTTTATTTATCGCTCTAATAATGCTGGCTGATATTTCCCACATCTCCTATGGTATACAGTCCCCATATTATTAACATATACTATGAGGTATTTAAAAGGTCTGAGTCCAGAGAGCATTCTAATTATGAAGTTAGCTCTATTAGTAAGTAATTTTGTTCATCTACTCAGTGAAAAGTTATTGCACATTGAAAATGGAGATTCCTGGAGGTTATTTGTGTTATTTCAAATAAATAAATAAAATGTAGCATAGGCAAAAAAAAAATTTGTGTGGTGTTTATGGTGATAAGTGCTTAAGTAATTACCATTCCCAGAATAAGTTTGCTCTTTTTTGCTGGAGTAATTTTTATATAAAGGATGAAGGCCAGCCAATTTTGATAAAGTTTATAAATTGTTCAAATATTTTTCATAATCAAATATTGAGGCACATTTCAACAATACAGGGCTTAGGAACTTGCTACAGATCATTTAACCCTTGCTTCAAGAGCCAAAAGAGACCAAAATTAATTTAAGTCCGACTGAAAGGAGTGTCTAACATATACCCTATATATATAAATAATATATACAGAAAGCAAAACACTCGCAGCTGCGATATATATAATAAATAAGAACAGGAGGAAGAAAGAGTGTAGTAAACAAACAAAAAGGAAAAATTACAATGAGTATTAAATTTTCTGGGAGATTTTTTGCCCTTCCTCAGAGAGGGGTGTTTAGTAGTAGAGAGGCAGTCTCTCTTCACTCCTCACTGACGAAGAGCAAGAAGTCTCGCCAGAAATTTAATACTTATTGTAATTTTTTCTTTTTGTGAGTTCACTACACTCTTTCTTTCTCCTATTCTTATTTATTATATATATCGCGGTCGCGAATGTTTNGGATCCTTTAACTTGTAACACATTATTAAGCCAAACGGCTTTATATGGCTGTACATTTTATATTAAATTTACAATAAATTTTAAAACATTACGTTTTAACTCCTGAGTTTCATAAAAAAAAAAAAGTAAATGATAGCTCTTCAAACACACAAAAATGTTATCGTAAAAACCTAAGTGAATGTATGATCATAGATCAGATGTCATTAAGTTAATTTATTTATTTTTTTTTATATTAGATAAGTCATAAGAGTTTTTATAGAAA
The DNA here is from genome assembly GCA_000696205.2 of Oncopeltus fasciatus. Taxonomy (NCBI): domain Eukaryota; kingdom Metazoa; phylum Arthropoda; class Insecta; order Hemiptera; family Lygaeidae; genus Oncopeltus; species Oncopeltus fasciatus. The sequence continues at coordinate 39,556 of KZ807708.1, read as the reverse complement.
GTGGTAAAATAATCTTTTAAGAAATCAATTAGCATTTGACTCATAGTGATTACCTCATTTGTTAATGATTAATGTTAATCATGCGTCGTCACATAGTGCTCTTTTTTGTGCAAGCTATTTTGTTAGTAAAGTAAAAAATGAATAACTTTTCCCCCTATTTGTTTGTAAACTCTTCATGTAACATATTACATATTTCAAGTAACAAATTACATATTTAGTAAAGCTTTTTTTGAATGATAACATCATATTTAAGAACTTTAAGTTACCTTCAGCGAAAGGTCTTCATATTGCTTATCAGATATGTTGTGAGGACCATTTTTTTCCATTTTAAGCTGTTCTATTGTTTCCTGAAGGCAACTTCTCTCTTCTAAAAGCTTACCATATTTTTCATTCAGACTATAAAAAAAAAAAAAGCATACTAAAAAAATATATATTTAATAACCATAATGAGTGTCAAATTAATGGCAATTACAAGAATTTGAAATTGAAAGCAAAATTTGTAGTGGAACAATGAGTGCATCAGAGTGGAAAATAATTTTAAATAGAAAGTATTTGGCCTGATCTAATAGATAACAGAAAACCAATGAAATCATAAGAAACCCAATAGCTGATGGAATAGATATTCAATAAAATAAAAATTATAAATTGTCTTGATAAAATCTAAATAATTTAGAGGAAAAAAAACAAATGTCATATTAAATTTATTTTCATTTTCTAAATGTTAATTAAACAATAAAACTTATTTTAAATTAGGGAAGCAGGTTTCACCCGAATAATAGAATTTGAAAGCACTTCTTTGGAACCTCCATATGATACAGAGGGTTAGACGTACATATGCCAAGTACCAAGACTTTGCTCCCAACCCTCCTATTATAGCTCTGCTCCCATTTGAAAGCTGTACAAATTCATTATGCTAGTTGGAACTAGAAACAGAAATAAGGTTCCAAGAGTAAGGATCTGTGGGAAAAAAATTTTTTTTTTTTACATCTTGAACACAATTTTCTTAAAGAAAAACTAGCCCTTCCAGTTGTTAGTTTCATTTAAAATACAAACAATAATTTACTATTTGTATGTTTGGATGTATATTAGAGAATTTAACAAAATGTTTTAATATTTTGTGACTTTACTATCTTTATCAAACACTGACTAATTGAATACAGAAATTTAGGAGCATAAATTTAATAATATGTGGATTTTAAAAATTAAAAAAATACAGGCCATTTTAACACAACATACAGGCTATGTAACTAAAACTTAATGTATTTTAATCTTGACATTATCATCAATTATTATTTAAACATTATATAAAATAATGAAGAAAATTTAATTAGAATCAAAATAATTTAAATTTCCAGGATCTTATAAGTCTAACCAAGAACATTCTTGGACCTTAAGGTAATACAAATACCTAGGTAAACCAGAATTTGCTCTTTGTTTGTTAAGGTCTCCCTTCCTTTAAAAATATAACGTTATAATTTAACATTATAATAAATTTGCTAAATAGAAATAGTACAGAAGAATACAGAAATAGCCGCATGCAGACATATACGCACACGCACACACACACGGTGCCCAAGACAAACTGGATCAAATGCTTATCGTGGTTAAACGGATGATTAAAAAATAAATAAATAAATAAAATAAAAGTAGTTGTATGCTTAGACAGCTTTCTTATGTTTCTTAATATCCTTATAACAGACTTCTTAGCCATTAAGGCTTCTACCAGTGAAATAGTGGACATGGTCCGTTGTTTTAGAGTAGTGCCATGAAAATTACAGGTGAGCTGCAATTCCTTATGACAAAAAATTCCCCGATCAAAAACACCCCATCAGTATGCTGTCCAAAAGAATAATTACTCATTTAAGAAAAGGAAGATTTTCTGATAATAGGAATAGACCATCTGTAGTTCAATAGCAAAATCTAATTTTCAAAACCCTCCAAGAAACTTCCTCTCCCCCCCCCCCTCCCATATAAGCCCTAAGGTATGGATGGGATATCCAAAAGTGTCATCAAAATATTTGTCATCAAAATAAAGTGTCATTTAAAAATCATCTGGTTTTCATTCATTTTATTCTCCATCAAACTTATCCATTTCTCTTCAACAAACCCAATTGTCAGAGATCAAGAGATGAGGATCAAGTTTTGCCATTGAGTTCTATTCAGTGGCAAGGCCATATTTTGTGGTGATGGGTTGCTGAATAGAAAAACTCCCATTTCTGGGTCAGGCAAAATCCTAGGTGGACTCGAAAAGTAGAGAGGCAAATGGTCTGTCTGTCATTGTTTGATATGCTGTCCTGGGGATGAAATTACAGGACAAAAGTATGTTACCTTCATAAGAACCCTGATGCTGTAACTTCTGAAATATTTCCTCTCCATACTCAACCGGACATATGGTTTCAACATGATAGGGTTTCAAGCTGCCCTGATCACTTTTCCCATCTAAGTATGAAACAAATTGCCTTTTTTTTTTTCTTTTCTTCTTTCTTTATCAAGAAACTTATTTATTACAGAAGTGCTGTCAAGCTGACTGGAAACCCATGGAGAGCAAGAATTTTCTAATGATTATAAATTAGTGTGAAATGCAAAGAGATCACATGTGAAGCTGCTGCTATTTATCAGATATACCATGGTCTATTTATGGACCATAAAAGGAGCCTGATTGAAATTTAGCCAAGTGTAGGGAATACATATTTGCTCTATTTAATGAAAATAACACATGTAAATAAATGTAAATTAATATTCATATTTTTATGAATATTATGATTAAATTAATATACACATTCTTTCATTTTATGATTAAAATACAGAACATTTAAATATTATAATAATTATTATTTGTCATCCATAACAAATGTAAAAAAAAATTTAAAGTAAATTAGCAAATAGACAAATTGCAAATTTAATTTCAGGAATAAAGAAAGGTTTATCCTTCTAAGTAAAAGTAATTTTTTTTTAGAGAATTTAGGAATTTTCTTTCATAATACATACCAAGACGAGTCACTGATAACATGTGCTTTATTAGAACCTCACACACTCTTAATACTTTATTTAAAGTGATGCATTAAAAGAATGATTCATCATTCAAAATTGTTGCCAGATAATATAGTATTATTCCTTTCCTTTAGAAAGACCCCAATGAAGTCTTTACTTTACTAAGACAAAATCTGGCTTCGACAATAAATCAGCAAAAGACCTTTTACATTAGCAATAATTTTCTTTCTATGCCCTCATCAGAAATTACATGTGAAAGCATCATAAAATTTTAAATAATCATTTTCTTGTACCTCATAAATTCAGTTTGTAAACTTGAAATAGTACTCTGAAGTTTGCTACACTCCTGTTGTGTTTCAAAAAGCTTCTCCCTTGTTTTATTATCATCTGATAAATTTTTTGATTCAAGCTCAGCTGTTAGAGCAATAATCCTGTCCATTAATTGTGCTTGTTCATTTCGACTTTGTTTAGTTGCCTGTTGAGCTTCTAACAATTGCCCTAGAAATATAGCAGAGAAATAATTTATTAATAAATACTTCTTAGTTTTTATTGCTTATGATGAAAAAAAATTCTGCAATAAGAGCAGGAGATTAAGATCACTAGAATGCTATATACAGTTGGGCAACAATTTAAGGACGTAAAAAAATAGTTTTCTGGGTTCAGGAAATAAATATTTACTATTTAATTATAACTATTAACAATCAATTTTTATATTCAGGTTTCGGATAAAGAAATAAACAATTCAAAGGGGTGTATAATCAGTGAGATAAGAACTGACCATTTTTTATCAAGTAGAATAGCACTCTCTTACATTTGATACTTCACATTTTATGTTGTTTGTTCCTCTCAAGAATAGACAACTGTTTATTTTGATTTGAAACCTGAAGATAACAATAATTTGTAACTAGTTGTAATAAAATAATAATATAGGAAGTTTATTAAATAATCAAAATTTAATATATACTCGCATACCCATGCATTCTATGGAATTATTTTCCTTAACTATTGAGATGATAAGTTATCATGATTATACAAGTTTTAAAGACTCATTGATTTATATAATTCTAAAGTTAGAAAGCAAATAGTTGTCAATTAATAGAAAAATGTAACTAAACTAAAAATACAAAAACACACATACTTGCTTCTTTTGATATTAATGAGATGTACAATAGTGACTCCTTTTGTGCCATTGATTAATTTATTTGGAACAGAAAAGCTTCTATAACAAAACTCAGACAGGCGAGGTTCATCTGTCAGAGAGACTGCTTGCCTAAGGGAAGGAGACTACAAGAAAACTCCACTACCAATGTTAAAGGGATGCTTCAATCAATTTAGATTGACTTAAGTTTTTATCTGAATGCCTATATGAATGGTGGCAGGTAGAAGAGAGCATTTCTGGAGAAAATTGTACCTTAGCAACCTGCTAGATTGCAATATATTGATATTTTCCAGTTTTCTTAGTTTATTGAAAGAAAAGAAAAAATAAATCTCGTGAAGCCAGCGTTTTAATTTAATGAGTTANTACTTATATATTTAAAAAAAAAAAAAGTTTTCATTTAAGTAGAAATTAGCAAAAATTTTAATTATACTATCATGCTCATCAAAACCTCACTGATCCAATGATTTATGCATTTATATTTAAATTATTGTTTATTGAAAAAAATCCTCTTTTTTTGTTTGACAAGATGATGACTACCTAGCAGACGAAGCAGTTTGAATAGATAGATGTATAACATCTACTGCTGTTGGATCAAGATGCTGCTTAAGATACAGCAAAGTGATTATGAAAGTTACAACAGCTTCTGAATAAGTTACTGATGGTGAGGCATCACTGTGGGAATTTTCCCTTATAGAATCATTTTTGGGTTCATTTAAAATCCTAGAAACAATTTCCTCATTAGTGAGTTGATGGCCTAGATCTTCCGTTGACAATCAAACAATCTTCTGCTACCTCTCAATCAGGAATTTTTTTTTTTAAGTTGAAGAATTTCATCGGTATCCATAGATGTATGGTAAACCACAAAACTAAGGCTTGGCCATGGATTTCTGTAGAGTTTTCTATTATGTTGTCCCATTAAATGTCATCTTTCACTGTAACTTTCTTCAGTCTTTGGGAAAGAGAAAGAGATTCTTTATAAATATTTATTTGGTTGTGGTTTATTATCCCACGAAAATTTTAAACAATTAATGAGAGGGAATAGAATAAAGAAGCAAATAGTTAAGCACGCCGGCCCGGATAGCAGGAGATCCAGGTTCGGTTCCTGGCTGGGACAGATAGATTTTTTTATTCTGTTCCCTCTCTTTAATTGTTTAAAAAGAGATTCTTTACACGGATAAGGTATCTCTTACCCCATCTTCAATCAATGATAAAACATTATCTTTTATCCCGATTTTATATTTTTCAGCAATAAATTGAACTGAAGATGTAATGTTGGGTGGTAGAAATATTGCCTTTATTTCTCTGTCACATAATTATGTGAAGGGTGGGAAGGCACATTATTCATTATAAGGTACGATCAGACAAATCATATTCTTCATTGAATTTTTCCACAGCAGGAACAAACTAAACCATTCTGAAAAAATAGAAATCCCTCCATGCCTTTTATTGGTGCTGATAGTACACTGGCAGAGAATTCATAATACTATTAGTAAAAGCTCTTGGTTTCCTTGGTTTCCCGATCACCATAATAAGTGGTAACTTGAGATTATTTGATGTATTACAGCACGCTAAGATGGTTAGGCATCTTTGCTCATCTTGAATCCAAGTGCACAAGACTCTTCTTTAGAAGCTAGACTTTTAGTAGGCAGAGCTTTAAAATTTAAACCTGTCTCATCACAGTTGTACATCTGCTGTGGAGAGTAATTTTCTTCTTTAATCTTTGGCAGCAGCGGAATCAGCAAAAATTTTTTCTCCAATTACTGTTAGCTACCACATTTTAATGTTTAAATCTATTTAACTTATCATAACTGGCTGTAAAGGAAGCTGGCCAGTTATCATTTTATTTAAGTTTAAATTTTTATTTGTTTATTTTTTTAGCCTTAAACAAGAGTTTGGCATTTGGGACAAATTCTTCACAACCTCTTGCATGATGTAACATAATTTGAGTACTGTTTCGGAAAGGAACATTCGTTGTTCCCAATGATGTATTATCAGTCCACATGTGAGATTTACTGTGATTTTACCCATGTCTCATCAAGCCATATTATTTCTTCTAAGGGTTAGCCTAATATTTCTCTAATAAATCGTCTTCTCTATGATACAATATCAGATTGCTCTAATAGCATAATTCTATTCCCAGTAACCTTTTTCAGGTTGAAGCACAGATGTTTTAAAATAACACGAAGTGTAAAACTACTTTCACTAAACTCTTTTATGACACTTAACTCTTCCGATGCTATCAAACTGATTTCACCATACATAGATCCAGAGTTTATTCTCACAACTATTAAAATAAGCACTAAATTACAACTAATAACTACACTACTTTCAAACGAAGTCTATTTACCAAAATTCTAAACTTTAAACTACTATATTATTAAAACTATACTACTTTGCTTTAAATATATATGTATATATATGTGTGTGTATATATATACATATATATAAACAAAAATAGTAAAATGATAAGATAACATAGAGAACTGGTCTATAGCACTGCTCGATGTGGAATGACGTATCCAGGTAGAAGAGCGGTAACAGTGGACCCTACTCATTGGCTAGGGCTGGTCATAACTCCTTACTCCCGCTACTTTGGACCAGTGGCCTTCCTCAATCTCTTGTATTAAAGTTTTTCACATTTTGACACTTTTGATGTCAGGCATTTCTCTTGGGTGAGTGTAATTGATGTTCTTTCAGAAAACTTCAATTTTGGCCCAATTTTTTTTCAGTCACTAGTAGTTGATTTACCGACAATAAATACTATAAATAATTTCATCGCACTTTCAGCTTTATCTAAATGATTCAATAATTGCAGTGAATACAAATATGTTTTCTTTTACTCGCACAATCCTCAACATTCCTACGTATCCAATAAAACCATCCAATCTGACCCGCAAGTACCTTTTGTTTCCGAGCTCATCCCCTCCAGGTTTCATAAGTTCCACACAAATCTCCAAGGACATCCAAATCCTCTAGTCCTCTCCCTGGCATCCCACGTTCATCCCGACCACCCTCCCCGATGCCTCAAGAGGAGGTGGCCAAGGGACCTACTCCAGCCAGTTTAGTTAAAATACCAAGGGAGTGAATGCACTGGCATTTTTAGAATAATTTTGTTTTAAATAAAGAGTTTTTGTATATTCTAAATATTGCTGATGAAACCCTCTGTTACTTGAGGGTACTGCCAGGTAGTAAGCAGCAAGGAAGATGTTCTACTACTTTGGACAAATAGATATTTTTTATCTAAAGAAAGTTACTGAATAAACAACTCTTGATATAAAGAGATTATTGGAGGACCTTAATCTGCACAGAGTGCAGTTATTCCAGGACACAATAGGCCTTAAAACTGTCTGTGAACTGTCCCTGTCAAACGAGGACCCCATATGTCTACCTACCTATTTAAACACATTACCAGCAACATAATAAAACCAACAAATCCAAACCACTAGCCAAGTTGGGACTTGGCAAGCACCTCATCCATATGTTGAGGTTTGTTTTTACCATTCATCATAGATCTGAGAGAATTAAGAAAAATAAAACAGTAAGCTGTCCAGGGAAAGCTTAAAACTGAATAGAATAGTGGACTAGCTTATATAAAACTTTAACTAATTCATAAATAACATGTTTACTTAAGCTGAAGACATACATCTGACACTATTAAGTTCAGTTATTTTCATATTATTATTATTAAAAAAGAAAATTAGCNTATATAATTATTAATTTAATTTAATTTTATTTTATTCATTAATTTACTTCATTAGCGGAGGAGGCCAAGTGCTGATATGAGGAGACCTAGTATTGCTGAACTTGAAGAAAAAATTGACAAGCCATCTACTCCTCTAAAGGATATTGGTCCCCCTGGACCACCTGCAATTGTTGATGTACAAGAAAGCTACTCTGCTGTTGAAGGTAAACTTATTATTACACTAAGATTTATGTTAAAGCAATTATTTCCATTTTGGGAGAAACAGGACACAGATATTTAAGGCTCTATATTTTTTTTTTTACACTAGTCCATTAATTATGAATTAGACCATATAAACAATGAAGGTATGAAGACAATATGAACAATGTATGAATAGAAGCATAACCAGTGCCTGAAAATAGGTCTATTTAATTGCCTTCACTCCAAAAACTCAAAAATGAAACAAATATTTTGCATTAGAAAACAAATTAACTATGATTACTTACTCATTAACAAAGTTTCATCTTGTTCTTGATTCTTTTTATTTAGACTAGTTTGAAAGTTATCACCAGAATCAAAATGATCAATTTTAAATTGATTTAAAAGATTGTTTTGCTCTTTCAATACTTGTGAAAAGACACTATTTTCATCTAATTTCTGAAAATAATTATATATTAGATTAAGATTGATTTATATTCCAGGAAGTAACAACAATCCTGTAAAATCAAACATAATGTAGTGCAGTTTATTAATACTAAAAAGTTACAAATTATAGTTTGTAAGAAAAAATAATTCTAGATAAAATAAAACTAGCAAAAATAAACAAATTCACAGAAAGAAAATAAATTTAAAAAATACTCTCAAATAATAATAAAAAAACTATTATCAAATATTCAATTAAATACATTATAAAAAAAAAGGAAATGATTGAAAATAAGAACATTGGCTGGAAAATTAATATATATAGAATAACAAGTAAATAATGAAAGCAATACTTTCTAACAAATGAAATAAAATAAAAAACAAAAGAGAGCTGTATAGCTATCGTGACTGAGCTTACCAAAATATTCGATTTAGTAGATCATGAAATAATAAAGGGAAAGTTAACTTACCATGGCATGAGATGAATGAATAATAATTGAATGAGTGTATCTAATTAAAAGAGTGCAACATAATACTAATGAACTTATGTCCATAATTTATTATCTAAAAAAAATTATTAAAAAAGGCCTCCACAAAGGTCAATTTTTTTTTTTTTAATTGTTTATCCATGTTGCAGAGGAGTGCATTCTGGATTGACTGTAATGGCCACCAGAGGAACAAATGTTCTCACTTATAGAGTGAAAGGTTCTATATTGATCCCTGAATGTATATATTGCTTTAAAAATAAATATAATTTTGAAAATAAGTAAAATGTTTATTTAAAATTGTTTACTGATCGCAATGGATAACTACTAAAATGAATCACCTAAATGATACTGAAAATAAAAGTAATAATTTGGATTGAATGGCTTCATAAGTGCTTCTTGAGTATTAAGCATACATGTTCTGTATGTTATGTTAACTTTGGATTAGAAGAATTTAATAATCTTTTTCCTCAAGTGACAGGTTTAGATATAAGAAGTGTAGCTATTGAATAACGAGACTGATGCTGCTACAGAAGAACTACGCATGCCCCAATTCCAAACAACCAACATGATGACTGCCCAGGTCACCCTTCCACGTCCAAATTGGATGAAAATATCGAAAAGTTCAGTCATCTGGTTTGATCTGACCGTTGGTTAACAATTCATGAGATTGCTGAATCTGTTGGAATTGACAAAGAATGAGTAAGGCAAACTTTACATAACAATTTGAACATGAAAAATGTTCGCACAGAAAGTGGTGCCTAAAATTCTCACAATCAAACAAAAAGCTTAAAAAAAAAGAAAAAAAAAAAAAAGAAAAAAAAAAAAAAGTGTGTAATGACACTTTAGATGCCATTATAAATGACCTGACTTTTAGGAAAGAGTTATAACATGTGAGGTTTTTCACTTACGATCCCAAAACAAAATGTCAATCCATGCATTGGAAGGATCGAACCACACCGAAAATTAAAAAAGATCGAATGAGTAAATCAAAATAGTTTTTTTCTACATTAATGGGATTGTAGACCTTCACTTGGTTCCCTAAGGTCAAACTATCAACATTACTACCGTGAGGTGCTTGCTCAACTCCATGAAAGAGTAAGGAAAAAACGACCCTAGTTGAGGAAGAACAAGTCATGAGTTCTCCATCAAGACAAAATGCCGGCTCACAATGCATTGTCTGTCAATATGTTTCTAGCCTAGTACAACATCCCACTTTTAGACTATCCACCTTATTCACCTGACCTGGCACCATGTGAATTTAATCTGTTCCACAAGGTCAAATCTGTATTAAAAGGAACAAGATTTCAGTCCGTTAAAGCAGTGAAAGAAAAAGCGTCATGCAGAAGCTCACAGAACAAGACTTCAATCACTGTTTCGAACAATGGAAAATTCACATGGAGCGCTGTAAGGATAGAGGAAGGGTGTATATTGAAGGAGATAAAAACTAAATATGTATAAATTTAAAATAAAATATTTTACAGCAATAGTCTCATTATTTAATAGTCACACCTCATAATTTTCAGCTAATGTTTTTTTTTCCTTTTATTATTGTTTTCTCTATTTCACTCTTTCTTAAAAAAAAAAAAAAAATTACTTGTAGGATCTACTAAAAAGCATAATCTTAAAGAAATGCATCCTATAAGTTACATTAAGGTAGCAACCACACAGAGACTGTTTATTAATCATATTTATTTATAGAAATAATGTAAAACCCTAATAATATCAGAGAATTACCTAAACTTACAGCATATATTGAAGATATCCATAAAACCTGATATACTGATATTAATGATTAAATGCATCTGCTCCTTTCTGAAGACCCATAATAAAGGCTGATAACCCACACAGATAAAAGCAATAAAACAGACATCATAAATAGTTCAGAGTAACTAGACAAAATGTATTCTTTCCTTTCTGATCCCACTACTTACTAGCCAAATTCCAAATATCCTAGTCACAGTTTATTCTAGTTCATTAATAATAATACCAATACATAGATGGACCAATCTACCTACTCAGTATCTTAATTTATATCATTAAATTTCATAGAACCCAGATATTACGAGTTACATCAAATTCAAAATAATAATTCACTAGGCCTTACACTTCAACCTTAATTTACCTGCTTCTAAACTAAGCAAGTCCTATTCTCATCCCTCCAATAAAAAGCTTTACTGAAGTCACTAAAGTTTTTAAAATGAATCATCCAAAAGATTTTTGATTTAATAAAATAATTTTCTATGGTTGAATGTTCTGCTAATTTCAGTTTGCAACCTGGTGCTTTTACGAGGTCAAAAGTTGCTTTGCCATCGCAGAAGCATGTTTTAAATCTCTTTTATTTATTTCATTCTAATTTTTAAAAAAAATAATTTAATAACTATTAATTNGCGTATATTGATCAAGACTTTAAACGCCTCCTTTCCCACGACCGATTACAGCCGCTAAATAATTGATTTCATCAACTACTTGCGAAAAGAAGCTTAAATACCGAATTAAGTTTCATTAATTTACAAATCGTGAATGCTAAAACAAGTACATATATATATATATATATATAGACACACACACATACATACACACGCATATTCATGCACACTCGCATATATGTATTGTTTTTTTTTTTAAATTCTTAATGCCACTGGAATCAACATTTCCATATTCATTTTTCATTCTTATGGGGAGTTCTGAATTTTTCTAATTTTCTTCACCTAAAAACTTTTTTTCTCTATATACTTTAGTGTTTTTTCGAGCACTGGATTTCTTCATATGGCCACCATTTCATACTTTTGTCTTCCGTAAACTGTATAATTGTTGTTGTACTAAAAAGTCTACTGACTTTATAAACTATAGAACAGACCCTCCTAATTAACATTTAAATAAAAAATTTTGCTATGTAACAAAATGAAAGTTATACTGTTTAGTTATAGAATAATTTGTTTAACTGAGCAAATCAAAAATTTTAGGGTTTTACAATATGCATCTACTACACTATTTCTAAAATTTTAAGATATTTCTCCCGTATAGCATTTATCATTCATTTACTAATTATTTAAATGATACACTATATTTTTATTAATAACAGTAGTGTCTATAGAGGCTTTGCTACAGATTGTGAAGCTTTGAACATGAACATTGAAGGACTTAGAACATGACTGTTTTAGCACTTTATTGTCATATATGATCCATTGTTCAATACCTCCTATTGAATCAGTTTTGATGAACTTGTATAGCATTCTTTCCTTTTCAGAAGCAAACATGCAAAATATGATGAATATGACAAGGAAGGAATCTACATTTTCAAAGCTAAATAACTTTTGACCGAGTAAATGAATAAAACTACCCTTACTTAAATAGGATTTTGATTATTATAGTATGTTATAACCAAATAAGGATTAGGGATATTAAAACCACCTATTCAGATAAAAAAAAATTAATTTTTCCCCAATTAAATATTATTATGTAAACCAAATGGAATATAACTTATTAAATTGTATGGTCAAAAAATATTTTTTATCAATTTCTGTAAATTTTTTTCCAACTAACAAACATAATTTAGTTATTTTGAAAAGAAAAGAAAATTATTTTAAACACCATGCTTCTTCCATATTAACTGCTTTATACTGTCAGGTTACTACAGTTTCGTGGCATACAAAAGAAAAATAAATACATGTATGTATGCCTGACAAATTATAACCCACACTGAATTTAATGAGCATTAAGACAGCATAAATAATTGAAAAAATCAAAGGAAAGAAATCATTTACATCATTTTTTTCTTGAGCAAGTGCAGAGTTTTCAGATGATTTACTAAGATCTGCTTTCATCGTATTTAAATTTTCCTTGAGAATAGAGTCAGATAGTTCACAGGATTCATTGAGATCTTTCACATCATTAGCACCTAAAAAAAAGCATTCTTTTACAATATTATGTATATAAGATAACAAAAATATATTAAATAACAATAAATTAATCTATAAAGCTCATACCTTATATTCTCCGTCTTCATTGGTTTCTGTACACCATCTGGAGAATAGAAGGTATGAGAGTTCTATATTCATTGGTGGTAGAAATAACCCTTTAGATTATTTACCAGTCTGATTGTGTTTATTGACTGAATTTCAGCACAATCCTACAAGATAAAACGATAATTTCTGTTCTTACTTTCTTATATTCTTCCTTTTGAATTTATTATATCATCACTTATCAATAAATGTGCTAATCCTACACTCGAATTCAGCTGACATCGGTGAACCTTATGAGTCTTCAGAAGTGAGACTGAATTCCCGTGGTAACCACGTGATCAAGGCTGCATTGAATTNTATATATTTTTTTTTTTCTACAACAAGAGTAAGTTCTGTTTTATTACAAAAATTACAACTGTTTTAAAAATTAGAATTCAGATAATAAGAGATGATATAGGAGAACCAAAAACATTCATAGAAGAGAATGGAAGTGATTTGACAATATGCAAATTTAAAAAAAATATAAAAAAAAAGTATAGCATGGTATGGGCATGACAGCTGGAGAGCGACCTTGAGAACAATCTTAAGTCTTTTATAAAGTCCTTTCACTTATGTCTAAAGTGGGAGGACTTTATAACTGACCTGACCAGAAACAGAGACTTTACTGAGGAAGTGGTTAAGAAGTTGGTCACAGATAGAGAGTTGTTCAGTAAATGGTTAAAGACTAATGTTTTCCCTCTAATTAAGTACTAATTTTTTAACGAGCGCCTTTACATCATTCAAGGTGACCTAACTACATTTCATCATCTTTTATTACTCTCTTTGCTAGTACGTCCGCATTTTCATTGCCTGAAATTTCGTGGTGACTATGTATCCATTTAAGTGATCATTTGCTACCTTTCTCGTTAAGGTGATATTAAAGTGCAATTAAAGTGTCTATTGTGAGATGTTGGTTGGCGTAAAGGCTATGAAAAGCTAAAAGAGTAGATAAAGAGTCGGTAAATAAAGAAATGTTTTTTGATAATGGCAATTCAAAGGCTTTGTTTATTGTGAGTAATTCTCCGGTGAACATGCTTGACATCTGTGGCGGAGAGAGCATAAAGGGTCTGCCATCTATTAAGAAATCTGAGCTAATGCCTTCAGAGTTTTTTGAAACGTCCATATAAATGCTTATGCAAGATTTTTTATCTGAGACAAGCTTTTTAAAGTTATTCTGAAATATGATGGGGATGGTATCCTTTTTTATGTACTTGGTGAGAGTTAAGTTAATAAGTTCAGGCTCAAGAGACCAAGGTGGTTTTGGAGAGACTGATTGAGGAATAATCTGAGGAATTTGTATGGCATATTTTCTAATGAGGTCTTGAGCTCTTCTTGTAAAAGATGATGAACCAATGCATTTCTGATACTGTTAGACTTGGCTTTAGGGGATGGGTAGGTGAGGCTAAGATAGAGTAATAATATCTGAGAAGAAGTTGGTCCTTAAGATACTCGAGTGGCGGTTCACCAGATTCTACCAGCAGGCTAAGCACCGGACTACTAAAAGCACCCAGTGCTAAGCGTATGCCGCCGTGGTGAATGCTTTTTAGCATGGAAAGTGTTCTAGGTGAAGCTGAGCCATAATCAGTGCAACGGTAGTACAATTTAGTCTACCAGTGAAAACAAGTTACGCAAGATAAAGTCTACACCGAGGGTATGGTCCAGTTCCATGTCAACTGACCATAAATCTCACTTAGATGCATTTTCAGTATTACAGTCTTTTCCATTCTCTCTCGATTTATTTTTTCTTATAAATTTCATAGTTTCCATAGTACAAAAAAATTACTATTACATCCACGTAATAACTATTCGCATTAACAACACATTACACCTCACCATAAACTATTGCTAAGAAATTATTCTTCTTTAACATATCTTCCCACTTCCATAAAATATCTCCCTGGCGTTAATGAACAAAGGTTGACAAGCTATTTTTAAAAAAAGTTTAGAGAAAACCATTTAGACATAAAACCCCTATTAACATTCTAAATATCAACTTTATAATTACTTCATCATTTTAGGTCAAATATTAAGCAGGTGACTTTAAACATTTCATTAATTTGTACTTTTCAAAGTCAAAGCTTCCATCAGAGCTTCTATATGGCATCTGAGCCCAAAGTCAAAGAGGACTCTCTGATGGTAAATGCTATTCTTCCCGAAAGCAGAAACCCCAAGTAATAAAAAAGGTCCATCACACAGGATCAACATAATCTCTGTAGATTTCCCATGTTTCATTAAAAAAAAAAAAAAAAAAAAAAAAAAAAAAAAAAGAGTAGAGAGAGTAATTGAGGAACTTTAATTTACAAGCCTGAGAGAAAAATGAGTGTAAAAGGGATGACAATGAAGGTTTGGTTTAGATTGACTGGGAGGAAGTGCTCACCCATCATAGCTATATTTGTAAATTCCTTTCTTGATAAGCCTTTTTCTTTTCTTAACTATTTTACAGAACATTAACGTTAGAAAATTACATTTGGTGACAATTATGTTCTATAAACTTTTTGTAAGTCAAATAACAACTAAGATAAGATAATAAATATTATTCTCCCTCTAAACCCTCACTTTTTCTCATCCTATTTCTACCAAAAATTAATTATTTCAAGGCTTTACAATGAAAAGACTAAAGACCAAATTATATTATTATATATTTTGAAGAAAATAGGGCCTACCCAGGACTCAGAATTGCATTCTTCAATATCTTTATATATACATTTTACNATATATATTTAATAATAATGTTTTAAACAATTAAAGAAAGACAATAATATTTTAAATTTTGGTCCCCCTCCAAACTTCTTCAACTCCCTGAACAATTGAAGTCATAAATGAATTCATTTAATGGTTTGAAAAAGAAGTTTAACACTCCAGCGGTGAAAACTGGTCAACTTAGATCCAGGTTCTAAGTTTAAATAAATTTTTTAATAAAAAAAAAAATACTTATTTTCATCCACCCGTCAATTTGACGGATACTCGTAGAAATAGGTATATAAGAAACGCCCATAAATCTAGTGTTAAACATAATAATAAATCCAACTCGCAGGACCAAGGTGAAAATAAGCATTCTTAGGTATGCTAGTACTTAAGTGAAGCTGGTAGCTAGAAATACAAATATTGGAAGAGAAAATATTGTTTCCAAAGACCTGTTTACCCTACAGCAATAAGTAGAGAGTTCTGAGATATTTTGAGGTAAAACAGATTTGATGATGCCACTTCAAGAGACCAGAGAAATGCTGATGACGAACAAGCTTCAATACAGGGAATCAGTGAATAATTTTTCTGATAATTGCTGATTAAGCTTTCACACTTCTCAGTTCTGAACCATTGATAATAACTCAAGATGATGTTCTTTCAAGGTACAAATGCTAAATAAGCAAAAAAAAAAAAAAAAAANAAAAAAAAAAAAAAAAAAAAAAAAAAAAGTATGGAATAACGAAGTGTGGACCTTATGTTATTATTGTGGAAACTTTGACGTTTACCTAAGAAAAGTTAGACAAATATCTGAAAAGAATCAAGCAAACCAAGCAAAGTTAGTAGGTTTTTGGAATGGCTCAGGAAGAAATATAACTTATCATTTATTTTACAGATTTTTCCCTTGCTGAAGATCTTTTGGAGTATAATCTAACTCTCGTTGGACTAATGAGACAAAATAGGAAAAAAATTTTGAAATTGTTAATGAAATTGAGCACTTTACTCATAGAAATTTTCATTTACTAGAGATCTCATATTTGTGTCATATGCACCAAAACACATTAAAGCAGCCATATTACTGTCAAGCATGCATCATGACCATGTAATTTGTGGGGAAGACAAATCTTCAAGCCAGAAATAAATATATTTTATAATAAGACGAAAGCAGGGATTTATGTTCTTGATACCGATACGTCAATATTCCTGCACTAGAAGATGCAATAAATAGGTGGCGTCATTTTTTTTTTGTTTTTTCAAAGCTGCTTATAATGCTTTTTTTGTCTGATTGTTTTTCAAGAATATGTGGACATCTAAGGAAATCTCAAGTAATACAAGATTTACTTTTTTGGATGAATTAGGAATGACATTAATTCAGAAAAATATTGAAAGAGCAAGGGAAATAGAAATGAGGTGAGGAAAGAACTTTCCAGACAGACTAATAAGGGCAATAGAATCAAGTGGAAGGGAAATTAGTTTGAAGAGGAAGGACTGCAGATATAGAAAGGAATCTGAAACACGGTAGTTGCTACCCATGTCGGGAAGGGACAATAAATTTCAATTAGGTGAACTCACATAGGCGTCAAAACTTAGTTTACAAAGGCCTGATAAGATGCCGCATTGTTCATTAAAAAAAATTATAATTCGCTATGATTTCTCCTTACACCTATTTGTGCATATAAAAAAAAAAAAAAAATGATAATGATATTGAAGCATTCTGTTTTTAATGAACTATGATGATATTTCTATACTATAAAATCTCCCTCTCACTATAATACATATACACACACATATTAAGTATAAACTACTAGATAAGTATATCGAAAAGGTATGAAAAAAAAAAAAAAAACATCCAAGAAGTTTACATACTATNATATAGAATCATTTTTAAAACGAGAAATTGGAAGTGGGTCAGAAATTACCCGATTTCCGGGGCGAGTGTGAGGTTTAATATATTTGCCATCAAAGTGTTAAATAAATAATTCATTTTCATAATTTTACAAATTGCACACACTAGAGAACATACAGATGAATAAATACACACACACCCACACGTGCACAATTTTGAATATGTTTGAATAATATCTTTAACTTCTTCAATGTAGGATTGGTGAAGATTTGTTGAAATTTCTTAAAAGTAAAGTTATGTCACCACCATGATGAACTTGATTTAGCTTAGAAAAACAAATCAATGTGAAGGATATTCACTACCCAATATAATCTTAACTACCAGCTTAAAAAAATGAAAACAAATATTAAAAAGGCAAGAGAGAACCTCCTAATACAGTAGGAGATTAAATGATTCTTTTTAGAATTAAGAACATGATAGAGGCTTTCATAGGAAAGAATGTGACACCAGTTCGTAAAATTATGAAATCAATGTTGTTTATTTTTTTATTTTTTGGTTGTGTTATAGCCATATTTTCTGATAACACGTTAGCTGGTGGCCAAACCTCTTCCTAAAAGATTCCTGACTGTATGTTTAATAACAAGCTCAAGTTTTCATTCCAAATGATGAGTAAGATCAGAAATTGAAATTGAATGAAAGATTGATTCCCTTTTTCTTCTATCACCCAAAATAGCAATTAGGGAAAATACATAAGGAACTCGTAGAAGAGAATTGTGACACAACTGATCTCTTAAAACCAACTTTGAAATTGAACATTCAAGTCTACTTTGTCAATCATAACTACAGAATAGAAACTTCACTTAAATAAAACAATATTAATCAATGTTTTATTTATTAATTTTTCATTTTTTTACATTAAAGTGACTTAGAACGATGGCTTAGCTGAAGGTTCCTTCTTGCACTTCGGGCTTGGGAATAAAAGCCTTCCCAAAGGCAAATAGGTGTTTAGAATGTCTTGGGAACCAGTAGATAACTCCAAATGACTGTAAAGTGGTTGTATAGGAACACACTCAAGGTGACCCCACCATAAAACCCTCAGTTAAAGAATTTGAGGTTACTGGCATATTTGAAGCCCAGGTAAGATATATTAAACTATATTATGCATTCTATAAAGTATTAAATTATAAAATTAAAATATAAATTTCAATAAAATAAAGAACAAACAAAAAAAAGATAATTACAATCATTAAACATATTAGTACATAAAAAAATTAATGTAATATCATTTTAATAGTAGATTCTCATATAAATAGAGCTCAGAGATCACTAAAGAATGACATGGTTGATGATTTGTTGGCCGTCTCGAATATCGTGTGAGAATGGTCGGGGTTTCGGCCAGGAAGAAAAAAATATACACCAAAATTTGGAGTAATATTTTTATTTATGCCAACGTTTCGGCTTAGCTAGTAAGCCATCATCAGGGC
>KZ807707.1:291961-313474 GCA_000696205.2 Oncopeltus fasciatus | reverse complement strand
AAAAAATAAAATAAAATATAATAAAGTATAGTTTTAAACTTTTAATTAATAGCAATATGCAGTTTTACCATTGTAAAAGAAAATACAGTTAAATCTTTTAAAAAAATATTTATTTTTTATTTGTAGGGAAAATTTAGGGATGAAAAGCCCATTTTCAAGACTAAAAATACAAGAAAACTAGTTTGAGAATAACTAAATTTTTCTACTTTATTTCATTGTTAAATAGAGAACTGAAAAAAAAAAGTTTAATAATTAAATGACAATAAAAATATAAAACAACTTATATTTTGGCTTGTCTAATTTAATATTAAAATAATAACAATAATAAAAATAATTTAATTAGTTTAAAATTAGAAAAATCAAATCAAAATTACATTCATAATTCTTGAGCCATGTTACAGAATTAATAATTTACTCATAATTAAATTGAAAACATTAAAACAAGAGGCAATTAGGAAAATAAAGAACACAAAATATAATTTAACAATCCAATTTTAAAACATGTTTGAATAGCTTTTAAAAATATCTTAATTATAATAGCCATAAAAAGTGTCATTATTAACCTGAGTTCACTTAATGCTTCAATTAATAATGAACCTAACATGCATATCAAAAGTTTACATTAATGTTAGTTTCCCAATTGGTCATTGAAATATGTTTTAAAGGACATCTTTAGGGTAACTAGATTATTCAAGATTGTAAAGGTGAAGAATTTTGTTATTAATGCATCTGCCATAAAAAAGAAGATGGAGGGGAGAGGGAAATGTTAACAAAACTGATTTCAATTAGTATCCTAAAATGAAAAACAAATCTATAAATAAGTTCTTTAGTTCACAGTGTGATAATTGGATCTGCTTTTATTTCCCTAGGCCTGATTGCACTTAAAATAAGTTATAAATAATAATTTCATTTTACTTCTGATTTTTTAAATAGTTAATAACTTAGAAATCTTCATATGCAATAAAATGAGCTTTATTATTACTTGGCTTATTTACCCCTTTATTTCTATTATTGATTTATCTAATAATATAGAAAAAGCATAAATAAAAATGCTCTATAATATAGTATAGTTTTAAACTTAAGCTATTTCACAAATGCCTCTTCTGAGAAAATGAATGGGGATGAAAACTGGCATCTTGATTTCTATTCTTAATTAAATAGAACATCATGTAGCTAACTTACTTTTACATGATGTTCTATTTAGTAGTTTCTCCTAAGTATATTCACTATGCTTCTGAAAATGTAAATAATATTTTTCAAATTTGAAACCACAAACAACGGAATGTGAACATTTCAGTTGTTACAAATTCAGGGCTACCTGAAATATAGTGCTCATGAATGTCATACACAATGAGTGTAGGCTGTGCCCCTCTCTTTCACAAGCTTTGATTGCGAAAACACCATTTATTTTCTTACTATTTCAATTTTGTAAAGATAAAATTGTTTTCAATTATAGATATAGTTATTTGTTTTTGTAAGTTCTAATAGCTTCCAAGAAATCTTAAGTGCAAGATGGATCAATTTCTACTCTCAACCAATTTATTGCCCTCACTTAATCCAGAAATTTACAGACAACCCTGATTACTGATAATACATTTATATTTTTTAATGTTTTAATTTATTGATAAATAGAGAATCTTGAATAAATAAAGAAAAACTTATTTTTATTTTACGATTGTAATGCGGATTTTGCTTCCCAAACATCTCAAGGGGGGGGGGTGAACCCCTCCTATAAAAATTTGGTAGGCGATTAGACAGATCAATAAAATGCGTTGATAATTTTTGTTATGTAATTAGTACTTTTTATATAGATACATAATTTGTCAAATAATAAGAATATATAAATAGAATCTAATAAAATTGTTGTCTGTCATTACATAATCGCTAAAAACAGCTTTCACAGAATTAAACTATACCATAGTACCATAATTTTCTGGAGTTAGGTTATCGACATTGAAGTTTCTCCCCAGAGCATTCATAACAGAGGTTGTCTGGATTTCAGGACAAACATTAATTCCTCAGACATCTAAATAGGATATAAAACGTTGGCATGGTGGAGTGTTTTTTTTTGTTTTTTTTACTAATTTGATCATTTATGAAAAAGGTGTAGTACAAATGTTGATATATAGATGAATAATGGCCAAAATATTTGCTTGAGCTAATGTTTGCATTGGGCTCTTGTGTTATTTACAGGTAGAAGGTCTCCTACGCGTGTTTTTTCATCTCCTTTCTGCTAAAGATCGACTGTTAGTTACACTTATTAGCGATCTTACCTCTTACAAAATATTTGAAAATATAGTACAAAAATATTGAAAGATTTTTTAATAGAAATTCACTAACTATATACTACAAGTATTTCTGTATTTACAGTTTCTTCTTCCGGGTTATGTTAAGGAATATTGAATCTCAAATGAAATTTTTTTTCTCTGTTTCTATTATACTGAAATGAAATAAGTAATACATGCATGTTTATTTACTATATTACCGTCTAACCCATTACCTAGTTGAATTACCTAGCATATATTATTTAGTTTATGTTCGGAGGTCTACTAAAAATCTTTGTCATAGCAGAATCTCAAATTATATCAAAATCTTTTAATATTTACTGAGGTGATTTTAAAGATTTTTTAAATGTTAAAGTACACTCTTGTATTCCTTCAGTTAGACTACATAAATTATGGACTGAATATTTTTGAAATGGCAAATTATTGTTTGCAACTAGGTTTAGTCAATAGCATCAAATAAAAAGACTTTCGAAAACAAAATCCATGGAAGTTATCAAAATAATGATAAGCTATTTACTTTTTAAAACTAGTTTTTCAAACTAAAAAAGCAGTATTATTATAAAATATGTTAAACATTTTTTAAGAATAAAATATGGGAATTGGTCAAACAATTGGTTCACTAATGGTCCCACACTTTTTTTTTGTATTTACTAAAGAAAGGTAAATGTCCATGAAAATTTTTGTGTGCCATAAGTAAGAAATCATGACTCCTAACTTACTAAAGTATTCAAAGAGAAATGGTTTCTATTATAAATTTGACATACATAAAACAGTGGAAAAGCAAGTTAATATTTCATGAACATATAAGCACCGTCTTCTAAAATAATAAAACAAAAAATTTAATATACACTTCCTTAAAAAAATAAAATAAAATANTTGAATACGTATATAATAATATTATTATTTTTATGCTTTAGATAACAGAATAGTTATTACTATTATTTAATTTTCAATATTACTTGCTTTAAAAGTAAATTTTGGTTTAAAAATTTGCAATGAATATTGCAGGAGAAATTAGTCAGTGTTTTGGCCAGGATCAGCAAAATAAAATACTCCAAAATTAATGGGTAATTATTTTATTATTGCCAACGTTTTGACTGAACATCAGGGCTGAATTACAATACACACTAATACACTTGTAGAGTTATAGGTTGGAATGAAGAGACAGAGATATGGTATGTTGTATGATAGAAGAAGATTTACAGATTAAACTAAAAACATTTTAACTATACAAATATGAAAAAACATAAATCAACTTTATATGTACGAATAGTGATTACTGGAGAGATTTCCGAGGGAGGCTTATGGTCACATCTCAGAGTTCAGAACTAAACTGTGGAAAATTAAACTAAACTAAAATTGAAAAGTTATCATTGAGTCTCTGTCCTGCCTCTTATTAATAGCAGTAAGATTGAGATTTACATTGAATCTCAATCCTACCGCTGTAAATGAAAGGCAGGACAAAGATAAAATTTCCTCAGCTTATTGTAATATTTTTTGTGTAATTCAACTGAAAAATTCAGGTCTGTCTTTCCAACTTTCGTTTGAAAGCATTAACCTCACCATTGTTACCTACCTTCGGAGTGTGCCGACAAACCCCCTCCCACCACATTTCACTCAGATTAGTTCTGCACTCAGAGATGGAACCATAAACCTCCCTCGGAGATCTCTCCAGACATCACTATCGGTACATATAAAGCTACTGTACATAACATAGACATTTATAACTTATAATTTTTCATATTTGTATTGTTTAGTTTAATCAGTAAATCTTTTTCTGTCATTTAACATAACTCAGCTCAGTCTTTTCATTACAATCTATAATTCTATATGCGTAATAGTGTGTATTGTATTCAGTCCTGATGATGCCTTACAAGTTAAGTCAAAATGTCGGCAATAATAAAATAATTACCCAATAATTTTGGAGTATTTTATTTTTTTGGTCCTGGCCTAAACCCTGAATAATTTCTCCAGCATAATTCTGGATGGCCAACAAACCTACAACCATTGAATATTGCAGTTTAAAAAAAAATTATTCAATTATTATTAGGTAATGCAAAAATGACGAAAATAATTTCTAAGTGTATAGTGCTTTTGGTAAAAAATAGAAAGTGTGAAGATGAAGAAATGAGTTTTAAAGCTAAGTTACTAAATCATCCATTAAATCATTATACTTGACACTTTTTAGACTGATGCCATAGAACTATATAAAAGTAAATAAATAATTAAGAGAAAAATATAATTTTGTCTAAACTATTAATTATAAAGGTGCTAAAACTTATATACCATAACAGTGAAAATAGATTTAAATACTTTTATAAAATTTGTTATCTTCATCTAGAACTAAGTAAAAAAATTTACAATTTACAATATGTCTGAACTTTATAATATTTACAATTATGTATTATACAAGGTGATATCAACATACAATCATTTACAGAGATTTATACAGCGTTTTTATATACACAACTAATTTTATACACATTATTAACAGCATATTTACAAAAAATAGAACGGGAAGTCAGTTGTCTTCTTTTTCAGCACCATGAAGCATTGTGAGAAATCTGTCAAGGTCAACGCTGTTCAATAACTGAGCTCTACTGTCATCAGACATCTGAAAATTAAATTTAAAGAAATCCATCCATTAGTAAAGAAATCTGGATATTCACATGTATTTATAATAAAAGTTAATTCTGATGCTATCACAATAACAATCACAGTTAGCAGTTTGGTTATGTATAACAGACAAATCTTAAATTTAAGCCTTAGCTACTAGAATACATTGATAAGAGGATTAAACTTATACTAGTTTAACTGAAGGAAAAATAATAATGGATTACTCAAGAAATATTAAAATAAGGGAAAACCTTAGAACTATAGAAAATATTATTATGCACAAGCAAGTTAATGGATATTTGTACTTGAATTTTCCAACTCATTTAATCCCCAAGCTTATAGAATATATTGTTTAATGTATTTGGGTTCAGTTTTATAGCTCTAAAGCTATAAAACTGAACCAAATAACTAAATTAATAAAATTGACATAATAATGAAATATTGATATTTTTATTAAGAAAAACTAAAAACTGTGGGCTTTAGAGCATAGCCAAAAATGCATGCACACACAAAATTTAATGACTACCATTTTTGAAATATTATATTTTTTGTGGTATTTAATCCCACATTTATTTAATGGAATAAAAGTAAGGGAATAGAATAAAAAAATCCTACTACCTCAGCCGGGACCGATCTCCTGCTTTCCGGGCAAGAATGCAAGCACTCTTGCCTGGAAAGCAGGAGATCCGGATTTGAGTCCCGGCTGAGGCAGTAGGATTTTTATTCTATTTCCTTGAATTTATTGTATAAAACTACCATTTTTGGTTTCTGGTAAGTAGGAAGAGAAAACATAGAAAAAATGTTTAAAAAATCTGTAACAGTTACAGAATTTACTAAAACAGCCAAGGTCTAACCCAGGTATAATCTGGGAATATGAAGCTTTGGCTTCCTATGAGCTGCAGAAGTGGGCCCTCGGTTGGAAGCATTCAAGCACATTGTTACTTTCCCAAACATATTTTCAAACATTCCTATAAGAAATCTGAACTCTCCTGAAACTTTGCACTTGGTTTCTTAACTCATTTCTGGTGAGATCTCGATTCCATAGGGACTGAGTCATAAAAAAATGGTTATCTGGATCACCTATGGACCTTGGTCAGCCTTGCCTCCTCCTCCTCTGATGGGATCCTGTCTCCCTCACCCCTCAAGGGCTAACTGTAACCCTCATCAAGCAAAGTGAATGCTTAGAATCATTTATCTGAATCATTATTAAATAAGAAATCATTTATTGCATTGAATTTACATTGTAGCATAAATTACTTTCAAAAAATTGCAAAATTCAAGATTTTTTTTTAGTGGTATAGAACATATAATCAGAGAAATTATAAAATCTGACATGAGAACAAGCTTAATAACTACCTTTCTTCAGAATTTCTTAAAAAGTACTTTAATGGAGAGATGTATGTAGGGGGTTTGTGAATGGAAGGTTAGAAAAATTCACAGAGGATCTTTGGAATATTGTAGGTATTAATAAACTTCATAGTTAACTTTTATTCAAGAATTGTGCTAGAGAAATACAAAGAGAAGTCCTTTCTCATGAGCGAGTGTTTTTATGTCAGATATATGTTCTGTTTACATACAAAAATAAATTCATTTAGTCAATCCCAGGCAGTTATTGGAATTCAACATCCTCAATGATATGGAATTCAATATCACAATTCTGAGGCTTACAGTTCTGGGTTAAACATCTAAAGCTTAAATTAAATTTATATAAATAATAAGATTCTCTAATTTGCTTGATTTTCAGAGAGTTTCTTCGGTTAAAGTAGATTTGATAAAACTGTTCATATTTATTTAAATAAAAATTTATTGTATATTTTTAATTTTATTAGGAAGATCAAAAGAAGGATATATATTTCAAGAAATATTTTTCTGAGCTGAGACAGTGACTTTCATTCATCTTTTTAGTTATGCAGTAGGTCTTAAGTCATAATAGTTAAGTCTATTAAGGTTTCTAGCTTTGCCAGACATCAGCTTTTTAGTTTTTTCATACTACAACGGGATTGATCCCACTGATAGAAAATTTTGTATTCTTTGTCTTAAAAGAAGCTAATAAATAAAAGGAAAAGTAATGTTTTTCAGTAAATTCCTTTGGACTAAGCTGCAAGTTCAACTGGAATACAGTTGTTTGCTAAAATTATTTTCAGAATTATCAGGTTATGGATGGGAGTTTATGAACCGCATTGTGATTAATTTATTATTTTTTTAACAAACATCATATCATAAACATTACAATAAACTTCAACAAAGCAATGTAATTTGAAAAATATTAAAAAAGTTTTTTCACATTAATGTGCCCAAACTCAAGGGAAACCTGTGAAAATGCCAAGTTTTACATTGAAAGAATCAAGCTCGATAATTAAATTCATTTGTCCAAAAGTTGGATGCATTTGTTAAAGGTTGAAAAATGCAAGATTAGATTAGATTAGTTTTTTATTATCATAGGATGTACATCCTTTTTTCCTGACAATTTCAGGCTACTTATAATTTACACTTCTCAATCCTAATCCATTTCCAAACAAAAAAACAAAAACAAAACACCAACAAAAAAGTTGAAAAACATACAAAAAACAAAAAAATTTCAAAGTAATTAAATAAAATACAGAATATATATAAAAATATAAATAAATGAACAATAAATGAATATTTTATAGGTATATCATTGCATGACTACCTACTTATATTTTAAATAATTATAAAAATGATATTTACATCCTAACAAATCCCCCAATGATCACTATAAATAAATAACACTATTATGTGCTTGCCTAGTCGGTTGTCAGAAAATGTTTCAAGCAGGCCTTTCAGAAGAACGACGACCCTTTCACCTCATGTGGCAATGTATTTAGCTCCCTTGTTGCTGCGACGTGGAATGCCGGAGCATTCCAGCATGCCTTTCTCCCCTAATCTACGAGAAATTGTCGTAGAGGTCTCTCGGCAATCTGGTGTCTAAAACTTTTTTTTGCTAAGCATAACAGATTCAACCTGTAGTCCTCTGTTGTGAGCCATCCTAACCCCAAACGTTTCGGAGTAATATGTTCATCCCATTGCATGCCATGAATAAATCTAATGGTCGTATTTACTGCCCTCTGGATCCGGGTGTCCTCCGTGCTGTTAATGTCTATGTAAACCTAATCGCAATACTAGACTAAAGGGAGAATCAAGGAGGACCCCAACCTCGCCAGAGATCCGAGCTCTATTTGCTACAGCCATTGCCTGATCTTTCCAAGTCAGTGTGCTGTTGAAAATCATTCCTAGTACTTTCATTTGTTTACTTTTAGAGACTGTGTGACTGCCTATGATCAGTCCAGGTATGAGCTCTAAATCACATTTAGCTAGCATCTTTGCAGTACCAACCAATAGCCAATGTGACTTTGCCCGGGTTAAGGGACAGCTGGTTACTCAATGACCACTCTCCTAATCTTGCGAGGATCTCATTCACTCTCTGAAACCAACCTGTAATACTATCTGGATATCCACTGTACTATATCATCACGTCGTCAGCAAACAGGTGAATTTAACAATACTTTACATTCCTAATTATATCATTGATGTAGACCAAAAACAATAGTGGTCCCAGTACAGAACCCTGAGGCACCCCTGATCGGCACCTCATCCAGGAAGAGGTTTGGCCACCTGCCCTTACTCTCTGCCTCCTGTCAACAAGGTAAGAACGTATCCACGACAATACATTTTCATCAACACCAACAGCCCCCAGCTTCCTGAGCTATAGCTGATGACTGACACAGTCAAAAGAAAAAGAAGAGAAGAGAGGGAGGGAGAGTATAGATACAATTTCTAAACATATAAAGCCTCGCTGATAATTATGTGCATTATTAACACATATTAACATTATTAATTATTTTCAATGTTTTGTTAAATACATTGGAGCTAATACAATAATCTGGCAATGGGTTTTGAGGAGGACAGAAACATATAAAGGCAAGTCTGGTGAAGCTTAACATTAAATCCAAGGACACCCAAACGGTCACCTTCCTATCGTCGATAGCCTTCCTTATATCCATCGCAACAATATGTTACACACAGGAATTTAATAAGTTATCTAGCTCGTCCTGGAAAGCAGGAGATCCAGGTTCGAGTCCTGGCTGGGACAGATAGATGTTTTATTCTATTCCCTCTCATTAATTGTTTAAAATTTATGTGGATAATAAAACACAACTAAATTAATATTTATAAATGAAAATTAAAAAAGTAAATAACGAGAGTCGATAATTAGCTAGACAATGTCAGCTCCTTCGAGCATAAGACGATGTATTCATCTTTCTCGTGGGTTAGGCTCTCGCTAGTGTGTTGGGAATTTAGTAAGTTATCTAGCTCGCCCCGGTGGTGTAATGGAAGCATACCGGCCCGGAAAGCAGGAGATCCAGGTTCGAGTTTTGGCTAGGACAGATAGATTTTTTATTCTTTTCCCTCTCATTAATTGTATAAATAAGTACTATTTATCTATTTAAGCTTTTTTGTTTTAGGGTGGCCTTAATTTTTAATAGTCACTGCAAAAAAAAATTGATTTTATACTTCATTTCTTTTATCAAATCCTGCAAAAAAAAAAATAAAAAAAAATAAAGGTCTCCATACCAGAGCAATAAGTTCTTTTCGTTTTGCTTCTCTAGTAGCATCTGAAGAGAATGGCCTACGAAAAAAAAAAAAAAAAAAAAATAAATCATTAAAAATAAACCGAGAGAAAATGTTACAAGTATCACAAAATATATAATCCAAAAATGTATTCACCATATTCAAAATTTTTTATTTCAATTGAGTGAAAATTGTTAATTGTATGGAATTATCAGACGAATTAAAAAATTTGGTTGGCACAATGGTTGAACTGAATCAAATTAGTAAGTTAACTTAATGCATAGACCTTGTTTTATCTTCTTAAATTTTTAATTTTTATATTGTAGCCTTAAGAATGGCACATTGCAACTGAAACTTTGTTTATAAATAAATTACTCAGGCCTACAAGAGAGAAAATTGGTGCCAAAAATTAAGGAACTACTTTTAGCTCTATTTTGGGACACTGAATTTAAATGTCAATTCAGCTTTTATTTTGAGATAAATGTTTGTCACAGGAATAGCCCAGGATAGAAATGTTTCAACCAGTATGAGTTAATGATATCATCAGATTGTGAAAAGAAACCACTGAATTACTTGCTTTAAGGTTGAATAAAAAAAATTTAATATAACAAGGATATATATATATAATTTAATACAAAAATTGTATCATTAATTTTAGATTTGATTAACCAAAAATAACCTAAAGAGTACATTTTCTTTAATGCTATAAATTAGAAATTTGATCAAAAGCTGATGCCAAATTTGAATTCATGCATCAAATATATATATATATATGAGATATGAGCTCAGCTTGGCACCAAAGCTACTGTGTTATTGATGACATTGTCCTTTATTCAAATCAAAATAATTAATCAACAGATGGAAAGAAATGCTAAATTAGATTAGATTGAAAAGATACAGCATTATTGATATATAAATGACATTTTTATAATGGAAAAGAACACTTTTTATGGAGACAAATTTCGACAAAGAAGTTTGCTCCCAAGAAGCTATGTGTGGCTAAGTGTTTTGGTAAACTTTTACTCAAAAATATAAAGTATATAAAACTCACTTAGTTGGACGAAAATCTGAGACATCTGATAATTCTCCTTCTTCACGATCAGTTGACTTTTCCTTCAAATAATTTTTTGAAACATTATTGTGATGTGACCTTTGATTTGATTTTGTTTCATGAGAAGACTCAGGGTAATCAGAACTTCTGAAGCTTTGATCTACCATCAGACGATCACTCTCACTTGACTTTGAACTTCTGAAGGTATCATTTATATTGAACCTCTTTTCAAAGCTACTTGATTTATTGAGATGAGGGGATTGATCTCCGAGCTCATTTGAACTCCTTTTATGTGATCTTTTGATGTTGTCTGATAAATCAAATCTTGATATATGGTACCTGTCATGCCTTTCATGGAAACGAGAGTTGTTTCCATAACGAGGGCTAGAATAAAATTGAGATCTTGATGTATGGAATTTGTTTCTCCTAGATATATGTCTGTTGTTTCTATAATTTCTTCTTGTTTGTCCTTCATAACGTGTATATTTTCTTCGATCATCATCACTGCTAGTTTGAGACCTAGGTCTTTTCCTAGAACGGTCCCTCTGAGGCGAAGGGCTCAAGCGCCTCTCAGATCGCGATATTGGACTTCTATTCCTTTCCTCCCTGAAAAATGAATGATTTTCACCTTTTCCACATTTAGAAGATACTTCATTTTTGTGCCTCTCTGACCTTTTCACTGAGGAAAGCTTTCGAATAGCTTTTGATGGGCTCTTACTTCTATCAGACCAAGGAGAAAAAGGACTAGTTTGCCTCTCTACCCTGGTAGGGGAAGCTGGGCTTTCTCCAACTGGACTTTTGTTTAATCCTTTTGACAGAGCATTTATTGATCTCTGAGAAACCTTCTTATCCAAACTATTGTCCTTTTTTGTTGGTATTAACTTCTGATTAGAACATGTATTCATTTCAAAAATAGTAAAAAAAGGACTAGTTTTAAGTGTCTTAATTGAATTTTCATAACTCTCTTCTTCATCAAGAGTAAATGAATAAATAAAGTTGTCAAGATATCCAGACATGGCTTGACTTTCCTCGGCTGAAATAGATGTAACCTTAGCTGAATCTGGGCTTCGGTGAATGAATGTTGTATAATTATCGGGGGAATTTGCAACACCATTAGCTGATAAATTATCCTTGGAGCTCCTCGTAGGCGAATTCAAAATCTGTTGTTTGAAATTAATAGACATTTGCTTTGGGTTACTTATTTTCTCCATATTAGCCCTCAATGTTGAACTCCCTCTAGTAGATGAAACAGCTCCTCTCTTCAAGTGCAGCATTTCACTGCCAGAGGAAGGTGACTTTCTGAACTTCAACATCTTAGCTCCATGTGAATCAGAGACCACACTCATATTACTTTCTTCACTTAGGTATAATGCAGGGAAACTTTCACAACTTTCTTCTCTTTCTCGCCCAATAGCTTTAACAATATCCTTTAAGGGTTTATCAAGTTTCTTAGGAGATTCTAACTTCTTTGTTTCAGATATTTCAACAGATGGAATATTCACATTAGCTGCTACTTTCAAAAGCCCTTCACTGAAGCTTGTTTCAGATTTTGAATGATTTTTTAAAGAAGCCAAATCTTTTTTGGGAATGACAGCATTAGAATTTTTAAAAGGCAATGAATTATCATCATTCACATTTTCAGAACTTGAACTCGAAACCAGCATAGATACAGATTTTATTTTTTTAAGCTTTTCGTGTGCAGACATAAGTGTAGGTTTCAGTGATTCTAGGCGAGGTAAAATCCTTTTAGATGACCTAATAGTTTCATTAAAATCATCATCTGAAGAATCTGAATCACTTGAAATTACACCAAAGATAGCATTAGCTTTTGTTTTTTCAAGGCACTCTTTTATTAATTTCTCTTCTTGTTTCATTAAGGACAAATCAAACTGTGCCTTTTTTTTATTTGGAGATAATTTTGTTTGTTTCTTAGCAGCTATAATCCCTTCTTTCTTTCCTTTATTCCGCTTTGGAGTTGAAGTAAGAACCTTTCTTGGAGAACTTTTTTCTAACAAAGGTTTAGTTTTTGAATTATTAGAACCAAAGTCTATTTTATTGGAACCCAAAGGATTTAAATTTTCTAATGCATTATCCTCTGATGAACTACTGGATGATGGTATATGCCTAAATTTTCGCTTAGCAATTCTTTTTAATTTTTTTGAAAAATTATTCTTTTTAGGTGACAGCTTTATTCTGGGAGTTTTGTTAGAAATTTTTCTAATTACTTTAGAGGGGGCTTTTGATTCTACAATTTCATTAGTCTTTTGATTATCAAAATAAAGATTAGGTTTATCTAAATTAATTTCAGAGCCTCCTACAACGCCCGTTTGGGGATCTGCATTAATGGCTTCAATATCTATTCCAGTAGAACTCACAGAATTGTTTGACTGGTTTCTGTTTTGAAGACTATTATTTTTTTCATTATCTTCAGTTTCAGAACAATCAGAATTGGCTGGGCTTTTTTCTTCTCTTACTCTTGGTGTAGGTGGCAGAGTAGGTGTCACAAGTGAAGTGGATAAAATTTTTGTTTCACTGTGCAATACTTTACTAAGAGGAGTCATTTCCACAGGAAATCCCATAAGTACCTTACCATGAGGTGTGGCTTCAAGAGGTAAGGTTGGGATCTGGGAAGTCAGGCTCTTCGCAGGCGTCTGGGCTATAGATTGCTTTACAACACAATCAACAGGGATGTGTCTTTTATTTTCCTCAGAAATTCTTGATGTTTTCTCAGTAACAGATAGAAGTTTAACATTTTCAGCCACAGATTCCATTTCACTAGGTTCAGTAATCTTTATACTTCCATTTGCTTTTCGAAAAGCATTTTCTTTTTCTAACCTGGAACCTTCAGAAATGAGGATTGATTCAAGTGAAATATACGATTGAGAGTTCGAGTTTGGACTAAGGTTACTAGCAACATGATTTAAAATTGATTTTGTGTTAGGAGTTAATTGCCCAATTTCATCTATTTTAGAAGTATAATTAGCTTCTTTCTCTGGATTGGGTATGTCTTCAGAAATGATAGAGCACGCTTCTCCCAAATCATTTCCAGGCTTGGCAACGCCCTGAAAATTAACTTCAGTAGGACATTGATGGCAAGTGCTGGATTCAACAATCTTGTCAGAAGAAATTTTAGAATTTTCTCCAGGGGAAAAACTGTTTGTTTCAAAAGGAGTTTTCTTTTCAACTCCAACTGAAGGAGGATTATCATTTTCTGGATCATCAATAACCATGTTCTCAGAACAAGCTGAAGTACAACTTTTATTTAACATTTCTTTTGGATTCAAGTTAGAATAGTCTTCTGAAATATGGCTAGGATCTTCATCAATAATGGCATCTTTTAAATTATTTTCAATTTGAGCAGAAATATTTTCAGTTGAAGATCGATTAGAAGGGGGAGTTAAATTTGAATTAGAGATTTCTTTCTCACATATATTATCCTCATTTTCTATTGAAGTCTTCTTCCTTACAGCTTTCTTCCTAGGTTGTCGTTTTTGCTCTTTTTTCGGACATGTCTTTCTTTTCAGACCTACAGAGGATGGAATGTCCATGAACTTTCTCAGGTCTGAATCCCAATCAATGTTTTTCTCAACTTTTTTTTTAGCATCACTTAATGGACAACTTTTTTTTGTTTTGCATTCTATTACTGTTTTATTTGGAGTTTTTAAGTCTGCTTCTGGTGAATTTAAAATTCCTCTTTTTGCTTTATCTAAGTTAAAATCACTTTTCAGAGATACTTTTGAGTATGTTTTAGGTGACGTTAGGGACTTTCTGATACCTAATGACTTTTCAGGAGTTTTGAAATCTAAAGCCCTTACATGTCCTCCTCTACGAGGGGTACTTAGACTAACTCTCTTTTTAACTTTAATTATTACTTGCTGTTCAGGAGTGTTTGTCTCCCCTATTACTTTCACATCTTGAGTAACGGACCTGTCCGCTTCATTTTGTGAAATTGTTGTGACAGATGTACTTGTTTCATGATCCTTTAACTTGTCTTGATTGTCCAAAGCCTCTGAATTATTTGGTAAATCAACAATCTCCAGCATCTTATGAGATTGGTTTTGCACAAAAATTGCTTGGGATGGGGTTGAAATAGAAGCTTCGATTTCCTTGCTGAGCATATTGTGAGAATTTAAATCAGGCAGAGTACCATTGTCACCTTCAATTAACAACAATTCTTTCTCTTGAATAAGTGAAGCTTCTTCTAATGAATGATGAACAGTATTTTCTGTAGGGAAAGATTTATTCTGAGAATTTGATCCATCTATTTGATCATTCAAGTTAGTTTCATCTGAGCAGAAAATGTCAGAAACAGGTAGCTTGGGATCTTGACTGGAACTAGATTTTGATTGTTCTAGTGGATCACAAGATATTTCAGGAATAACTTCAAGTTTATTGTCCCGTTTCCTCTGCTCTAAGGAAGAGACATTTTTTTTAACATTAGCTGTTATTTTACTCATAGAACGAGTTTTTATAGATGTTTTATTTTCAGCAAAAACAACATTAATGTTGTCATCAATTTGAGTAATTTGAGGAGCAATTGATCTAACTCCCCTGAAACCTTTCCTCTGAAGACCACCACGGGTACGAGCTCTTGGCTTCTTCAATATTTCTGGGTAAGCTGGAAAATAAAGAATAAAACAGTTTAATTATAAGAAATGATGAATAATAAAGATAAATAAAAATAATCTGGAATTCCATAAATAGAAGAATAAAAAAAAATCTAGAAACATTTTATTTTCTATTGTAGAAATTCAATAACACATTCATACAGACATGTTCAAACTAATTGTAAAATTTTTTTTTTTTTTCACTCTTCCAAAAACTTGATTAATTAGAAAATGGGGCAGTATAAATGATAATTAGCAGTAAGTAAAGTATATTTTCTACTTATTTATTTAGGCAGGGCAGTAGATTCAATTCTTAGCTGTATTTAGTAGGTATAATTATTTGTTAGAATAAATTAACTTTAATTTTTAAAATAAATCTTCATTTATTACATTCTGTTACTTAACATCTTGTAATTTTATAAGAGATATGTACTATAAATAAACAAAAATAATTAACAATAAAATAAATAAATTATCATCACTGTGCAGGGAGAAGGGGCCCATCGACCCCACTCCTAGTAAGTTTAGGCATTAAGGCCCAGGAGGTTGCGAGGCTATCTCCGTTTTAGTCGCCAGGGAAAATTCTGAGAATTGGAGTCCGACGACAGGGATTGGGTATATGGATTAGGATGAAATTTGAGTTTCTATGGAAGAGCTTGAAGTAGGTGGAGATAAGGTCTTTGAAAAAAGGAATAGTAAAGTCATGATGAAGGGTAGAGTTGAACACATAAAATGGAGTATTAGAAATTATTCTGTGACTTTTGGACTGAAAGGATTGTATTCATTGGATATTGAAAGGCTTAGCGGCACCCCACAGTTCTGCACCGTAGGTCCAGATTGGTCGTATTGTCGAGATAGCTCATTGTTATTACTAATGTAATGTCCTTTTGGCGAATAAGACAGTTAATAACAGTTAATATTAAATGTTCCCAATACGACAGTAACAGTTGCCACACTAGGAAGCAGGTCAGAAAGTCTCAACTTAGACGAAATAGTAAATGGACACTTACTACACTTTCTTCTTGATACTGGTGCTAACATGAGGTCTATTTTCCTCTCTTAACATTAAATTTTGTTTAAAGTGGCAACTTTTTACACTATTTAAAAGAGTAATAGTGATTTAATAACAGAAATGAAACGTCAGGACTTCAAATAGATTATTTGACCTCAAATAGAAATGAAAATGAGAAATAAGTGAACAAATTTGATTGTTCTACAAGAGAATGAATATTCAAGAGCTTTTCAAAGAACAACTTAAACTACTATGCGCTGGGCTGGGCTTTTATTTATTGATTTAAGATAAATAAACCCTTATTGAAATTATTGAAGGAATCCCTCATAATTGATTTAATGATGCATGAAAACTCATGAGTCTTTATAATACAAAACCCACCCAAATTTAAGCTTCCCTTCATTTCTCAAACTTCCTAAATTTCGGTTGTACCACCTGATATGTGAGTGATAATTTATGGCCACTGCATAATTATCTCATTTCTGCTTTCTTCTACTGAACATATTTTTGCATTACTACCACTGATTCCATCCTTGAGAAATTCATGTATCAATATTATTTACTTATACAATCATTACTTTTTACAAATATTCTGTAAATGAAATCATCAGTATTATCCAAACTTAAATCTTGGTCTATTTTTTTTTCATTCACTAATATAGTCACAGTGACTCTTCTACTAAAAATGTATCAATGTCCTGTAGGTATTGTAAACATTTCACAATTAATTTTTAAAAATTGAGTTTTCATAAATTTAACTATACAATATTTGAATTAATTTTCATTTCAAAAGAACATGTCTAAACAATATAAATTCCCTAGATGTAGTTCATGGGATCTATTATGGTCTCACAATCCTGACCCTGTGGGTTCAAATCCCGCCCATTTTATTTATTAGTAGAAACTTATCCTGAGCCATGGATGTTTAGAATGGGTTGGCAACCTGTAGATAGTCCCTCCCTCCATGACCATAAGTGGTTGAATGGGATTTTTTTAATTAAAAAAAAAAATCTTTAGATGTTGTCAATAAGTCAATTGTTGTCAATAAGTAGTCATTTTTTAAAGAAAGGAGGATACATATTTTAGTCCCACAATTTAAAAAATCCATACCTAACTGAATTTAATTGATTTAAAACTTAATAAAATCTCCCACTGTTAAAAGCTCTAAAATGAATCAATATCCTCATCAATTTAATAATAAAGAAGAAAAAAAAACAAATTAATTAACTAAATATAAAAAGTCTTACATGTTGCTGGAACAGCGTGGATGATCTGTGCCTTATCAGCTTCATCACCCTGAACTAAAAAACAAAAAAAAAAAAAAACAAAAAACTAAAAGTACAAAATATAAAAACAAAACATTCAATAAGTTACTAATAATTACTGAGACCATGAATTCACTGAGCTTTTCTCTCTCAAACAAAAGCATCATGAATTGCCCTTATTTGAGATATTATTGATCTTATCACCTACAGAAGGAGTAGATAAATGAAACAATTATTATCTAATATCCAAGTATAACACATATTCATACAAAGTGTGCAGAGTGCCCTGGATCATGACCTACAATACTTGTATGATACAAATCACAAATTTTCTTCTTCCCAACTGTTGGATTACATAAAATGCTTTTGATTTTTTCACTTTTCTTCTTCACAGATTACCCAGTTAG
The DNA here is from genome assembly GCA_000696205.2 of Oncopeltus fasciatus. Classification (NCBI taxonomy): domain Eukaryota; kingdom Metazoa; phylum Arthropoda; class Insecta; order Hemiptera; family Lygaeidae; genus Oncopeltus; species Oncopeltus fasciatus. Next base: position 295,641 of record KZ807707.1, on the reverse strand, counting down.
AAATATTTATAACTCAGATATACCATAACATGGTAGATTGAGTAAAGTTTATACCAAACAATAAGTGGAGATATTATACCTTGAATTCTAATAACTGGCTGAAGCATGTTATCTGGTTTGGGTTGAATCCTTCTATTACGAGCTTGTCCTCTTGCAAGTCCTGGAAAACCTAAGAAATATCATAAAATATTTGTGAGTTGGATAAAAGTAAATATAAATGAAAAATTATAATCTAAACTTTAGTCATAAGCTATAGCTGATCAATGAGAAAACAATTATGAAATAATGTCATTAGTGTTGATTAATGAAAAGTTGACTAAATTTGTTTAGTTCATTTCCTGTAAGGAAATAATTGGAAGTTAACTATATATTTTATTAATCACCTTATTATTAAAGTATTGGTTAAAAGTAGTTCAAATTCCTAATTCAATGTTAAGGTTTAATTACTCTTATTCTGGCTATGATAAAATCTGAATTTGAGTGGAGATTAAGTTCTGCTTACACTAGTATTACATACATTTTTGTAAATGTTTTTTTACTNATAATCTAACACATGAATAAATAAATGAAAATATAAAATGCATGACAACTGGTTGCTGAAGATAATTAAAAGAAAAGAACCATTAATAATATTCTGAGAATAACACACCAAATAGGTTGACACTAGTAAGTTATAGGTGGGTATTTAATAAGTTATCTGTCTCTCCCGGTAGCGTAATTGGATAAAGAGCTTGTCCGGTTAAAAATCCAGGTTCGAGAGTTGTGGAAAGGAACCGGAAAGGGATGTAGGAGCGGGGTCTAGATAAGAGGGATTGGATAGCCTGAGTTTGTGGAAATATCAATGTAGGGAAGGAAAAAAAACAACTGAAATGCTAAAAGATGGTGCATGGCGATTTTTGTTTTAAGGTATGAAAAATATTACTACTGTATGAGGAAGAAATATACTCTTTGTCTGTTTTGTCATTTATGGTGTTTCATTCTAAGAGTATGTAAATAGAAACAGCTAAAAGTTGTTTCTCAGTCTCCAGAAGAGTGAATTTGTCCAAGTCAACTGTATGTTTGACAGCAGTAGAGTGTTTTGAAAGAGCAGAATTGGTTTTTATATTTTTAATGCCATGTTAAGTCCGCCTTGGTCCTGTTCTTTATACCCTTTTCCCTGCCGACATCCCAACACATTCTGAAACACTCCTCACGTCCTATGCAGATGACACAGCCATACTCTCCTGCAACCCGGATCCTTACACTGCCTCAAATAACCTTTAATCCCACCTTAACTCCCTTTTTCAGTGGTAAAAACACTGGTGAATACTCCTAAATGAAAATAAATCAGTCAATGTCACCTTCACACTTCGCAGAGGTCAATGTCCGCCAGTCCTTCTTAATAACATTCCTCTTTCTTCCTTTCTGACAGTACGCTACCTTGTGTTCTACCTAGACAGTACCAGGTATGCAAGTTTAAAATGTCGTTTTAATTCCAATAGAATGCGCTCTTAGCCTATTGAAGGATTTGCTTATCTCATATATAGCTTTATAAAAGAGAAGACCAATTACACTATATTTTTTAAAAACAATAATAATTTTATAGATATGTGTGTCTGTGTGTATACACATATACAAATGCACACGCACACACAAAATATTTTGGAACGCAATAGGTATAAAATGTAATTTTCTAATGAGCATTTCAATCAAATTAATGAAAAAGCTGTTCATGTTTTAAAATAAGTAATATATGATAGGAAAAATTAAAAACAATTAAGTAAAACTCAAAAGTTTCTCTCATGAAGCTTGTCATTATTCCAAACAAGTTTTCTTTTGAACAAAATATAAAAGGAAGTTTTTTTTATTGATTTCTTGCAATGTTTCAATAGTAGAATAAGAAAAGAATTATCATTAAATATTTTTGGTAAAATTATTTAATTATGAATACTAGATACCCAACTGACCTCTAGGGAGGGATTGAACAGGAATAAGCATTTTTTGTCCAGGCGCAGCAGGTGATATCATTCTAACAATAGTAGAAATATTAGTAGCTCTGAGAGGCTGGAGAGGGGTGGAAGTCACAGGGCCACCATCGATAGGACTAGTAATGATAAGAGGTACCTCAGAAATGGCCTGAAACATAAACGCTTGCTTAAATTTAAATACTCGACTTGTATCCATGGGTTAATATATAGATACAGATAGTTAATAACAATGGAACAGAATACATAAATGAGTAGAAAATAAAGTGAGATTGATCATAGAATACCATTATTATTCTCAATTCACATTTATTTATTGGGATTGTTCTTTCATAGCTTTTAGTACTGACATTTAAAATTATCCAATGATTTTCTGTGGTTAAAGAAAGAAACCTCCCTCCTCTTGAGTCACATATTAGCTGTGTTTATACTTATAAATAAAAATGCTGTATGGTTGTATATACAATCACATACACACAAGAAATGCCTATATATTAAATTGATTTAATTATCTTAGATATTATAAAATATGTTATGCATATTTTAGAAAATTAACCGCTTGGAAATCATGTTTATCAGCTATAATTTTGAAAAATTTCTTGAGATCTTTCCTATCCTACTTAGCAAATACATTATAAAAAATACAGTCTGTACAAGTGTACACACACACACAGTCTTTATGCTTTTTAGTGTTCAAAGTTTTAGAATAAAGAAACCAAGCTCGCTTTTATGCTTTTTAAAAAATAAATGGAGCTGTTGTTTGCTGAAATCAGTCAAGAGAAGGGGCTTTGATTGAATATATTTTTGGCTGATATCAGATAAATGGGAGGAGTGGTGTAGAGAAAGATAAAATTGAATAATGGCCAATATTTTCATTATATGATCTACAATTCATTCATTATATACATAACAAAAAATTATAGGTCATATTTAATAATATAACTAGGATTGTTGAGAATAAACCTACTCTCAAACAATCTAGAGTAAGCCTTTAGAATCATATATCCTATCCTCTTTGCTTTTTACAGCTTGTCAAATTAAATTAGTTATTTATTATACGATTTTTTTTTTTTTGGGGGGGGGGGGGGGGCAATCTTAGTCAAACGACATATATAACATTCACAGATACTGATCCCTACACTTGAGAGGTTACAGGCGGTAGGCATAACACTCACACAACACAACAACAACTCAGGCTTCTCCAAACGGACTTTGAACGTATATTTTGTAACATTCCCACAATTCTCCTTGGTGACCTTAATAGTAAGAACCCCTATTGGGGCTGTAGAACCCTGAACTAGACTGAATGGAACTAGACTAAACCACATAGCATCAAATCTTGGACTCCATATCAGTACACCTAACGAACCAACATCCTACCCCACTCAAGACAGATATCTTCCAGATATATTGGACATTGCACTTCTCCAAAACATTCTACACCCATTTCATCACACAACTACCACAGATCTAGACTCAGACCACCTACCAGTTCTCTGTACATTTGACACTCCATACAGACAGACAATACCGACACCCCGACTCATCAGAGGAAGGGTCGACTGGAAGCTTTTCTCCCTCGCAATGAGAACCCTTGACGTACCCAATTCTTACAGACATACCGACGACATCGATACAGCTATTGCCACACTAACGGAACATATCCACAACTCCATCCAAAGTTCAACCCTACAGCCCTCCAAAAACCCCAGACAA
>KZ807707.1:255742-272183 GCA_000696205.2 Oncopeltus fasciatus | reverse complement strand
TATATATATACTCACATAATATTTAAAAGAGAAGTACTTAGCATCCCTGCTGTGGGATCTACGAAGTGTCGTAGAAGTCTCTTTCAAACACACACACAAACACAAATGCATGCCCACAATAATTTTAACAGACCATAATTTTAGCCTATGTAAAGTAATCAAGTAACTTAAAGCTTTTGGGAAGATCTGCTAAAAATTAAATTAATTATAAAAGCCCTAAATCATAGTTATAAGAAAAATTTACAATTATAAATTAACATTGATACAAAATTAAGTGATGATAATTTCCAATAAGGTTAATTAACTGTCAACCCAATGATAGGTTATTAATCAGATAATCAAGAAAGTAAATTAATATAGTAAAAGAACATACACACATACATTCAAATCAAAATCATCCAAGGAAGATGAGACATTCTTTGCTATGACGGTCCCCTCGAAGGTCTCATCTGCTATAGGTGTATCTTTCTTTTTCTCTTTTTCTTTTTCTTCTGTGTCCTTCTTCTGGGGGCTTCCATTACGTACTGAGGATTTTTTCTGTAAAAATAAAATATATTTAAAGGGATGAATAAAAAAAAAAAAAAAAAAAAATTGCTGTTTTATCAAGATTTCAAAGGACTCTAAATGTTTAATGGATTTAATAATATTGAATAATTACACATACTTAATAATCCCTTAAAAACATTCTATAAGCTAGTTAAAACTTCTTTTAAAAAAAAGCCTCAGTTTAGTTATTTATTTCAAAGAAGAAACATGACAGTACCCTACAGAATTCTCATAATTTAAAGGCAATACAAATGTTTAATGGATTTAATAATATTGAATAATTACACATACTTAATAATCCCTTAAAAACATTCTATAAGCTAGTTAAAACTTCTTTAAAAAAAAAGCCTCAGTTTAGTTATTTATTTCAAAGAAGAAACATGACAGTACCCTACAGAATTCTCATAATTTAAAGGCAATACAAAAAAAAAAAAAAAAATCACAGCAGCTAAAGCATAACGTGAGATTATTAAATATAAAGGGGAAGGTGTACTTGACCAGAGCACTGTGCGGCATTTATTTGCAAATTCAGCAGTGAAGATATGACGTTGGAGAGGAAAAAGGGCTCCAGGAATCTATTTAATGAAATCTGTCCACTAGTACCTGCGAACTTGCTAGGAACTATAGCGTGTCAAAAGATACATTTCATCACCATTTACATTTCAAGGGGTAGGTGAAAAAAGACCATCACAAACTTGCTCCTCAGAAATCAGCTAAAAGGTTAGAAATTTATTGAAGAACCCTTCCTTACTCATCTATTATAGACATCTCATACCTTCTATTCTCCGTCTTCATTGGTTTCTGCAAACCATCTCCGTGGTCTACAAACCGGACCGTGACAGTGAACGTATGTATTCGGCCAGAACATGGACAATGTCTGAAAGCGCTCGACAACAGGAGATGGTTTGCAGAAACCAATGAAGACGGAGAATAGAAGGTATGAGAGTTCTATATTCATTGGTGGTAGAAATAATAACCCTTTAGATTATTTATTATAGACATTACGATTTCTGAACCATTAACTGAATAAAGTTTTGTAAACCAAAAGTGATTAAATATTTTGGTGTTTGATAATATGTTTGATTTGCTTTATTTAAAACAAAGAACAATTTCACTGTGTTTCAAGATGAGGAAAATGGTTACACTTTACTCCACTTCCCAAACACAATCACAAAAAGATAACCTTAGTTCCTGCTCATCTAAAAGTGTACACTTACCGAGAATTAAGATGTATAGAAGATCATAGAGATTCAGAAATATTAACTAATGAAAATGTACATACTTGATTTTCTTGACAAAATGGGATAGTTATTTCATGTTACATTATAACCTATTTCATGTTACACTACAACCTATTGTACAATTGTAGATTATTTTATAAGTTCATAATCTGCAGCCTAATTACCTATTTTTTACTTAAGGCAAAGCTCAACATCAAAGTTTATCTTTAAGCTTGCTTTTCTACACACACACAATAAGAGCTATTACTAATATGTGCGCATAATAAATATCAGCCCAATAATGGTATTACAGGTTTACATAAGAACTTATAGAAAAACATATTAGAAAGAAAGAATTTATAAAAAAAAAAAAAAACATATTATTATCAAGAAATACATACAATTTTTGATTTTGGCATATTAAAACTATTAAAATAGCTGAAGGCCATATCAGTCAGCCAATCTGTAGAATACCAATTAGTAAATATAACTTACCTTTGGCGGAAGTGAAATTCGAAAGAATACAGTTTTCTGTTTACTCTGATCAACATTATCATTGGTCAGTAATACACTTTCAAGTTCAAATAGAACACTTTTTAGTTCATTTATCACTGACTCATTCTCATTATTAGTATCTTCAATATTCAATATCTGTTGCTTCTCTTTATAGTTTTTTACTAAGGAACAAAACAAATCATATATGAAATGATAACAAAAATTTTACAGTAAAATAGTATTATGAGATATGACAAGTTAGATGACACTTACACATACACACAGCATCACAATATAGATTAAGGATATCAACAAGACCTAATCCCTGAACTCGAAAATTGAATTTACGACCTTTTTTATGGGCTTCATTACACTCTTGGAGATGCTGAGAAGTCTCTAAAAATATCTGGGCAGCAGAATTACAGTGCTCACTAACTAAGTATCCTGAAAAAAATAACACAATTTAATTGACATCGAGAAAGACTTTCCACTGCAAATAAAACAAATTCAAATACTTACCATAAACCAATCTGGCTATTTCAGATGGCAACAAAGATTCCATTATATTTACGAAAAACTGTTTAGGAATTCACATCTTATTTGCAACATCACTAGAGCAGATAACACTTAAAACTATCTGTACATTACTATAGGCAGAGTTACAGAATATTAAGCAAAATAAAGTAAACAAACAACCGACACCAAACCAAAACAATACCTTCCATCTTTATTTGTTCATAACCTGCACATTCCCGCCTTAATCCGATAATACTATCATTGAGTAAGAAACTGGGAAAATAACCTATTTAAATCTGTCACTGAAAAATTCGTGCCTCTACAGTGAAATATGATATCTGATATAAATTTGAGAAAAGTTGATTCAGAAAATTAGAATGAATTAAAAGCAACTTAAGGTTATGCATTTAACTTTTTTTTTNAATAAACCACAACCAAATTAATATTTATAAAATTTGAAATGTAATCCATTAATCTTAACCAGAAGATTTGTTTGAATAGAAATTAGTTAAAAAATGATACATAATTGAAATATGAAATTTAAAATAAAAAGTGAGTAAAAAAATTGCTTTATAACTTCCACTGAAGAACCTCTTCTCATGCTTTAATTTTATTCCAATACACATGGAAAAATACTACTAATGTTAAAATAATGTATTGAATAATGAAAATTAAACATATGTGAAATATATAACTTTCCCGGCAAAAAAAAAAAAAAATTGTTATTTTCTGTTTATGCCCTTTTGTAAAGTACCCCTAATCGTAATTTCATTTTTTTATTTTAACAGTTAAAACCATCAGAATAACAATTTAAAATATTTTCACATGAAATATAAATTTTATGATATATGAAATGAATAGAAATTATGACAGAACACTAAAAAAGACCTCACTCTTTATCAGTATCCTCAGGAGTGGTAGTATCCTCAGATCGTGGCACTGAAAAGAAAAAAATAATCAAATTAAAACAAATTAATTATTAAACATGAAAGTCAAAGTTTCAAATTATTCTTGCGGGAGGAAGTTTACCTAAGATATATCAAAACAAAAACAATTAGTTAAGTGTATCTGCTGCAGTTAAAAAAAAAAAAAAGTACAGCAGAAGCTCTTTAATCTGGCTTGCCTATAACAATTAAGTTGTCCTCATTATCAAGTATGAAGTCAATTATCTCAAATTTTTATATGAAGTGTCAATTACTTTAACAGAAATATCTAAGGCATATCACTACATAAAACTAAAGAGATTAAAACATATATTTTAAATAAAGTAGAAAATTGACAAAAGTTATTACTGCAGAAGCTCCCTTAAACTAAAACATATAATACATTTCAAATTGAAAAACATATAATTGTATTTGTATTAAATCAAACAAACAATATAATAAATAATTTTTGATTGTTTTGAGAAGCAATATTTTGTACTATTGAGTTGAACTAACAGTTAGCTGTGATAACTGGGTGAGCTAAAAATGTGGGACAAAGGATCCCAGATGGGAAACAGAATGAAATTCTGAGAAACACAAACAAGTGAAGATTTTAAAATTACTGAAAAGGCACAATTTTAGCAAAATGTCTTAAACAGAAAATATAATTTTTTTTTTACCAACTGCTCAGACAGTTTATATTGGAAATGGATGTCTACATTACATAATTACAGAACCAAAGACTTCCACACTATTCTTCCATAACATTATCAACTTAAAGTTTAAGTTATTTTTTTATGATCAAAAATAATATTTTACAAAAATTCTGGAAATTAGTTGACTTATTTACTTCAAGGGAGAGTTACACATGGGAATCATGCATAAAGGATTTGTAAAGTGGCTACGATCTTCAAAATGATCTATATTTTTTTAACTTTCTATGAAAACAAAATAATATATATTCTGTCTTATATATGAAAAAAAGTTGTTTGGATATGTTTCACCAGATTATATGCCACACACATGAGTGTGTGTACACAATTCTCACTGCAATTTTCTCTTTTTTGTGTTTACACTCTTCCTTTCTCCTGTTTTATATATACAAAAATATTTTCCCACGAGCAGGGTGATAAGTCCTGCTACAAAACCCTGCTAACCATTCAAGACCCTTGCAATGTTCTGTACCGGTTAACTCCCTTAAATGGACTGCCTTCTGTAGACTGACAGATATAATCCAAGGGGGGGGGGGGAGTATTTTATCCTTTATCAGAGCAAATGCGATGCCAGTGCCTCAGGAAAGAGTAACCTATTCTCCCACTGGTATATTAATGCCATGACTATAGCCACTCCAGTAGGGAAATTCGGAACTAATAGTTCAGAAAAAGGTCTGTGCACTAGGATACAAATCCATGAGTCACGCATAAAGGTCACTAAACCACCCTCCCCCCATGTATATATATATATATATATATATCATGTATTTTAAGATTTCAGTTGGTAAGAATGCATATAATTATAGAAGATATTGGAGTTTTATTTTATATTGTTATCGATATGATACTAACGGACACACATAAACACATATTTATTTTAATGTGACGGTATTTTTTTCGAAAACTTTTGTCAGTTTTCACTCGGTTCAATCAGCGAAATTACCTCGTGTATGTTAATTTAAAATAGTCTGTAGGAATACATTTATCTCAGATTGGGGCTGATTAATTGTTCTCTAGCGCATCCACGACAATTTGCAAATTTGTTGCAAATACGCTTGTTTACGTCTAAACATTAGTTAACTAATAAGTCTCTCTTTCATATTTATCATAATTATTATCTTATTTAATTTTGTAAAGTTACCGGTTTAAAGTAACAATAACCTTGTCATCTTCAGGTTATCTTTTATTATAACTATCGTAAAGTAGGTATACTCGACGACACCTATAACTTTGTACAGATATAAACATTTTTAGTTGATGACTTCATTATCATGACTTCAATATGGCAACAGCTCCCCAGTATAGGATGCGTGGAGAAAAGATGGAATGGAAAACTTAGCAATCCCTCTCCACTGAGGGACCCTAATAAGTTCCATCATTGATACAAACTCCACAAGTAATGGCCCAAAAACTATCTCAAACTTATCATGCACCATCGCTATATACGACGAATTTAACCAATCTCCAGAGCTGTATGTGAATGTTGTTGGTTGTGATCGCATTTAAAAAACATCTCAGGACCACCCTTCCCAGTATCCTTCCTATCCTGCACACACACACACACGCAAGCACGCACGCAAGAACGCACGAACGCACGCACGCACGCACGCTTGGCTTCTCTACCCAAACTGTTCTCCAAAAATAACCTCTGACATCCAAGCTGCAATTGACCAAAGAAAAATCACACTCGTCTACTTTCTAAACATAAACACCTTACCTTCTCCAACGATTACCTTCGTTGGTTTCATTCGTTCCTGTCAGGACGATCCAAAGTAGTTTCTATCTCCGAAGCACCGTTATCTTCCCCTCTTCCTATAACATCTAGGGTTCCCCACGGTTCTAGCATCTCTGCCATTCTGTTCGCTGCCTATTTGCTACTAATATTTCTTCATTTCCTGTCAGGCCGATTCCAAGTAGTTTCTATCCCGAAGCACCTTCATCTTCCCCTCTTCCTATTATATCTGGGGTCCCGCACGGTTCTAGCATCTCTGTCATTCTGTTCTCTGCCTATTTGCTACTAATATTTCTTCATTTCCTCTCAGGCCGATCCCAAGTAGTTTCTATCCCCAAAGCGCCTTTATCTTCCCCTCTTCTTATTACATCTGGGGTCACGCACGGTTCTAGCATCTCTGCCACCCTGTTCTCTGCTACTAATATTCCTTAATTTCCTGTCAGGCCGATCCCAAGTAGTTTCTATCCCCGAAGTACCTTTATCTTCCCCTCTTTTTATCACATCTAGGGTTCCGCNTATTTGCTACTAATATTCCTTAATTTCCGGTCAGGCCGATCCCAAGTAGTTTCTATCCCCAAAGCACCTTTATCTTCCCCTCTTTTTATCACATCTAGGGTTCCGCTGGGTACAAGCATCTCTGTTATCCTGTTCTCTTCCTATATTAGTGATCTCAACCTTTCCATTAGATACTGTTCCTATGACATTTACAAAGATGATGTTTAAATTTATCTGTTTTTTCTCCCAGATGAATTACAGACTGTAATCCTAAAAATTCAAAATGACCTATATTCAGTAACATTATCCAATAATTGTTTGTAGGTGTTCGGTAAAGGTAGATTCATAAATAAAAAATGAATAATACAAACTTAAAAAATAAGTGTATTTAAAAAAAACAACGACGTTTCTCTTCCGACGTTTCGGCCATCTTTAGGGCTGTAGAAGTACAATATAATGAGAATACAATACTAATTTACAATATTATAAAATAGAATTGTCCTAATCTAATGTGATATCAAAAGTATGAATGTAGTAAGCTATTGAAGAGAATTTAAAACATGCAAACAACAACCTATTAAAAAAAGTTATTGAAAAAATTTTAAACAGTAATTGACCACACCTACCTATTATGAAGACGAGAGGGGACGTCCTGTCCCTATGTTCACATTTCCATGACTGTGAGGAAAATATAATTTTTGAGAAGGACACCGTGGGTGGTGAAAGGGTGGGGGGAGAAGGTAAGAGGCGGAAGGTACAAAGAGAGAGTACTTCTCAAGCGTTTCTTTAGGGTTCGGTGAGGATTAGATAACTCCGATTTCTACCCAGTGGAAGCGGGAGTTCCTCAAGGTAGTGTGCTTGGACCTATCCTATTCATCCTGTACACTGCTGACATCCCTTCCCATTTAAGTACCTTCTTAGCTCTATTTGCGGTCGTCAAAGCTATCCTATCCTCCCACCCCGATCCTAAAACTGCTTCTAAAAACCTACAAGATCATCTCGAAAAAATCAAAAGGAGAAGATTTAATACAATAGCATTTTATTAGTGTTTTTCCCAGTTATTAAGGCATAGTTGTCAATTAACAATATGAACGACTGTAGTGAAGGAGCCAGGGTATCTCAGGGGATTCGTTCCGGTCCCGCAATCCTAGCGTTGCGGGTTCGAATCCCGCCCAGTGCAAGCTTTTATCGATAAATAAAAGCTGTCCTGAGTCACGGATTTTTAGAATGGGGTGGCAACCTGTAGATAGCTCCTACTTCCATGACCGTAAGTGGTTGAAAGGGAGACTAACACTTTAAAGAAAAAAAAAACCCACTGTAGGAACTAGTAATACTTGCAGCAGTTAGTTGTGCAATTATTTTTCTAATAAATAGTCAGATTTTTTTTTTTACAATAACAAAGTCAGGCCGACACTGCTCTAAGGCGCGCCCCTCATGAAGTGGTTGGCTCCATCCACGCTCCGATCACTTCAGTCCTTCCAAAATGGTGTGCTACGGAAGATAGTCCGTGGGACCTCTCACCAGTGCGCCAAGACCTCCCACATCCACGAGGAACTTGAACTCCCCTCAACACGAGACATCCTGCGTAGGAGGCATGTCAAGTTCTGTGACAGCCTTAAAAACTGTCATAATCCCTTGTTCAGGGATATAGTGCCACCTCAACTACCAAGCTGATGACAGGAACTACATCGACACAGCGGAATGACTCCCCGCTCATTTTNCTCCCCTCAACACGAGACATCCTGCGTAGGAGGCATGTCAAGTTCTGTGACAGCCTTAAAAACTGTCATAATCCCTTGTTCAGGGATATAGTGCCACCTCAACTACCAAGCTGATGACAGGAACTACATCGACACAGCGGAATGACTCCCCGCTCATTTTGTGCATATGTAAATAATTTCCTATATATTATGTTAGTTATAAGTTCTAAATGACACATCCGTGTACGTGTGTCATACATCATATAAACGCCGGTTATGCCTCACCGGTTACTTCATCTGTAAAGCTCCTCGGAGCACAACGTCCGCAGACATATTCTCACCATAACCCGCACATACCTACGGGTAAAAGGGTCGCTATAGGCTATAGGTGGTGTACCAATTACACTCACACCACCATAGCACACGGACTGCTATTTATAGCACATTGTACATCAAAATTTTTACTAATAAAGAGGCAGTTCAAAAAAAAAAAAAAAATTATAATAACAAATACATGGGTGTGTAAATATGTAAACCTTTTATTGTGTAAAACTGTTACATAGTATATTATTCGCTACCTACGCATATTCCCCACCTTTCTGCAGATTTGTGGATTTTCCGCCAAAAGAAAACAACCTATTTTGTGTCAAACCACACTACATATACAATGTATGTAGTAGTGTAATACAAATACACTTTATCACTGAGCCGTTTTAATACATCTTGGTAAGAAGTGAAGCGCTAATGCTTGCTCCGTGCAAACATGTTGTTATTGGATCGAGCCAAATCTGGCTTCCCAACCGCAAACCTCGATCGTGTCCTTGATCGGTTTTGCCGAACGTGATGGGGGATTTCCGCGGAGGAAGATCACTTTATTTATCGATATAAGCTTGCCCTGGGCGGGATTTGAACCCGCAGCGCTAGGATTGCGAGACCCGAACTGATCCAATGAGCTATCCTGGCGCCCCAAAGATCACTCTGTATGTGCTTTCTGGATATTATGATAGTTTTCTATGCAAAGCTTGATTCAAATTTATCTATTGTCGAAAGCATTTTTTATTAACAGCCTTTAGGAGCTCACAGATAGATCCCACGAACCCTTGCGATTCCATCAAAGGCAGAGCTTTGTCTTCATCGAAATCAAAATCACCAGATTTAAACTATTAATCTTCAACCATCATCCGATATTATTCTGCAGCAAAGTCTACACGTTCTACGACACTCAAAGTACGATTCACGTGGAATGAAACTAAAGTAAATTCAAAAGGAGAGTTTGTTGACTGTAGATAATATTCTTGGATGATTTTAGTTGGGGTTCGGTCAAGGTAGATCCATAAAACACAAATTTAAAAAAAATGTATTTTTTAATAAAGGATTATCTGCCAACGTTTCGACTTACATTGTAAGCCATCTTCAGGGCTGTAGAAATACAATGTCATGAGAATACAATAATAATTGAAATTAATATAATAGAGAATTGCAAAAATATAATGTGATATCAAGAGTATCAAAAGAAAACTACGTAAGAAAATTTAAAAGATTTTGAAAAACAATTTGGAAAAAACAAACAAAAAAAAACATGCAAACAAACAGCTTATTGACAAGAAAAAAAAATTGAAATAACATTAAAGCATTATATATAATATAATGCAATAAATAACATTATTGCAATTCTCTATTATATTAATTTCAATTATTATTGTATTCCCATGACATTGTATTTCTACAGCCCTGAAGATGGCTTACAATGTAAGCCAAAACGTTGGCAGATAATCTTTTAAAAAAATACACTTTTTTTTAAATTTGTATTTTTTTTTGGATCTACCTTGACCAAATCCTAACTAAAATCATCTAAGGATTTCAGTTACTCTAGTTCTACGTATTCTTAAAATAAAAAGTATGTCACGTAGAGCATGCTTCCTTAACGATGATAGATAATCTTTTAAAAAAATACACTTTTTTTTAAATTTGTATTTTTTTTTGGATCTACCTTGACCAAATCCTAACTAAAATCATCTAAGAAACTAAAGTAAGTGTGCGTTGGAGATCTTTATCAGATGTAATCAAAAACAAACCACTGAGGGGATTAGCTGGTATCTACATTGACTTCTATCCCATCCCATTGTAGAATTCCGGTTTCATATTTGAACAACCGATAATTGTGTGAAGTAGCTATTAACTATTAAATACTATAATTACTAGTCTCAAGTAATTTCTAGTAGTTAGTGCAAGAAGGAATAGTTAACTTTCAATCTTATGCCCAACAGAGAAAACCAGAGAAGCTAACATTAGCACCAAGGAATTTGCATCACCCATAAATAATAAATTATACATCAGAGGTGAGTGTTTAAAGGTGTCTTATATAGTAAATATTGGTTTTCCTGTTTTACCGGTCCTTCAGAGGACATTAGTGGAATTTAATTAATTTTATATTAGATGCGGAATATAATTAGGTTATTTATGATTGATAAGAGCACTTCAGAGTGGCTTCATAGATAAGAAAATTTCATCAAATTGATTCTTGTGCTAACTAATCAATAAAATTTACTACAATTTAAAGTCAAATTATCATATTTAATTTCAGCGAATTTTAAAGGAATGAAGTTTTTGAGATTGTTTACTTGGCAAATTTTATTACAATTAAAAAAAAAAAAAACATTTTCTTCGATCTTACCTACTATGCACCATAAATCATTTACTAAAATAATGTGTGTGTGTGTTCACCCTATCTATTAGTTCATTTTACTGGGTACTAAATGATTCTTTTATCACTAAACAAATCCCTGTTGAGTTTCAGCACTCTAAATTAAATATTAGATCCACTTATATGTATCGAACTTGCCAATTGAGGATCTGATTCCTCTCAGCTGATTTCGAAAAAAAAACTAAGTCTTTCAGATTACATTTACAAGCGACAAGCCAGATGTCATTGAGAAAAATAATTAATTGCGGCTTTTAAGCTTTTAAAAATAAAAAAACAAAAACAAATTACGCTTCAGGTGAACACCACTGTTCATAAGGAGAGTTTTTTTTTTTTTTTTTTTTGACCGTAGATATTATTATTAGATGATTTAGACGTTTCGGCTTACATTGTAAGCCATCTTCAGGGCTGTAAAAATACAATGTCATGACAAGCCCTGAAGATGACAATGTAAGCCGAAACGTTGGCAGATAATCTTTTAAAAAAATTCACCTTTTTTAAAATTTGTATTTTTTTGGATCTACCTTGACCGAACCCCAACTAAAATCATCTAATAATAATATCTACGGTAAAAAAAAAACTCTCTTTTTGAATATATTCACATGACATTGTATTTCTACAGCCCTGAAGATGGCTCACAATGTAAGCCAAAACGTTGGTAAAAAAATTCACCTTTTTTAAAATTTGTATTTTTTTTGGATCTACCTTGACCGAATCCCAACTAAAATCATCTAATACCACTGTTCATAATTTGGATGAGACCAAAGGGAGAGGGAATTTGAGAAAGTCCAAAATTAAAATCGTGTTATCTTCGTGTTAATTATACTTTCAAAAGAAAGTATGCTCGTCATAATAGGTGTTAAATTTAATATTTCAACTGTTATATGAATGCGAAGAAATTCCTGTTAAGTAACACCATCAAAACTCCTTTATAGGAGCAATCGGAAAAGCAATTTAACCACGATCTAGCCATTGCATACGGGTATTCGAAGTTCGCCAGGAAACTCATTTTCCACGTGGTAAGCAATCTTCTGGTAAAATTAAAAGGGGTTTTCAATAAATTTTCACAAATTTCAAACCTTTTAGCTGATTGCTGAGGCGTAAGTTCATGAAGGTTTACTTTTTTTTTTTCACCTTCCCCATGGTGTGTAGATGGCAACTAACTGTATCTTTTGACACACTTTGGGCAAGATCGCAAGTTCTTGTGGCCGAATTTCACTCGACAGCTTCCTGCAGGACCTCATAAATATATATATATCAATATTCATTCATCTCTGGTCGCCCAGAGCCCATCTTCTTCTTTGAAACAAGTAACTATACTGAGGCTTTATTTTTTTAAAAGAAATTGAATGGGATTTAATGAGCTTAGAGAATGTCTAAAGGGAATATTAAGTACCAGTATGTATTAAATAGGATTAAAATACCTAGATCCAAAAAAATACAAATTTTAAAAAACATGTATTTTTAAAATTTTCTGACAACGTTTCGGCTTACATTGCTAGCCATCTTCAGGGCTATTGAAATCCATTGTCAATTCTATAATATAATATTGTAAATAATTTTTTTTTTTAATCAATGTAAAATTAAACTATTGTTGTAATAAGTAATGTTATCATTATTAATAATATTTATTGTAATAATATCATTAGCATAATATTAATTATTATTTCATACATAATTTAGTCAAAAAAAATGTTTCAAAAAATTACGAAGAAATGTAGTTACTGATATCTAGTCTCCGATTATACCTTCAAGGCTCCAAAAATACCTGAAAATAATTACGGTAATCAAATAACATCCAATACTTCGCGCTTTGCATATANATAGACAGGGCTGTAGAAATACAATGTCATGAGAATACAATAATAATTTACAATATTATATTATAGAATTGACGTAACTAAATCTAATACATGACATCAAAAGTATGAATGTAGTAAACTACGTTGAAAAATTCAAAATACAAAAAACAAACTACCGAAATAGATAAAATATGTTCTCATTCCAGAAAAAATCCCCCAGATCCTTACTGCATTTAACTCATACCACCCTCTTCTCAAATTTACCATTGAAATTGAGTCGTACTATCAACTTCCTTTCCTTGACACCCTTATTATCCGTAACACCAATGGCTCTATCTCCACTGACTGGTATACCAAGCACACGTAGGGGTGATCGTATATCAATCTAAGGGTTGATCGCCCCTAAACCCGAGCCTACCTACCTACCAAGCACTGGTAATCAGGTCGTCTCCTCCACTTTAACTCATCTCACCCTCATCATCAAAAAATTAATGTGGCCGAAAACCTCATCTATAGATCACTCACACTCTCTGACAAGATATTCCACATCAAAAATATTAAACGTGTGACTGAAATCCTCCTGTCCAATGGTTTCCCTACTCACACCATTAAAAAAACATGTGGCAGTCGAGCTTGAGCCTTCGTAGCGATAGGACATCCCCTGTGCAGCTCCCGAGGATTAGCTCAGTGTCTTATCAGGGAGTACAAAGTTTACTTTAACTACTCTCAATTCTTTTACTTTACTTATTTTTATTTTATTATTTTAGTTTTTTGTTCCCCCCTAGAGTAAGTTTTATTACAGTTAAAATATGGAAATTGATGTTAGTCAAGAACCTAAACCGCCTGATATATTTAAACAATTTAATAACATTAAAAATTGGTCNTTATTTAAGTAATTAGAAATTAATATTATTTATTATTATTCAGAAGAAATATTATTTTATTATTTGTTTGTTGGTATTCAAAGGAACATTAACTACTTAAGGAGATCATTTTTCTCTTATGTTTATATTAATAAATTTATTTTATTTATCGCTCTAATAATGCTGGCTGATATTTCCCACATCTCCTACGGTATACAGTCCCCATATTATTAACAGAATTCTTTATTTCCACTTCTCAAACTATGCCCCTCCCCCAAAATAAAGACCTTATATTCCGTTCTCTTTCTTATATTCCAAAACTTTCTGAAATTATTAAGAAATCTCTCAGAAAAACTTTCCCTGAACTTAAGCTCTCTTTTTCCACCAACAACAAACTAAAATCTATATACACCATCCTCAAAGACCCCATCCCCTTTCATAACAAAACTAATGTCGCCTACAAAATTCCTAGTTCCACACCAAATTTCCATGGTTCTTACATTGGACAAACAAAAAACACCATTTCCCTTAGAATTAATAATCATAAAACCGACATAAAGAAAAAAATAATAAAACTGCCCTGACAAAATACGTTTTTCATGAAAAATACACGTTTGACTTTGAGAACATAACCATTCTTCCCACTGAACCCTCATGAACACAAACGCCTTTTATCTGAAACCGTTCACATCAACTTACAACACAATCCAGTTAACAACTTACATAGAACAAATTTCATTAACTTATTCAAACATTTTCAACATTCTGAAAAACCATTAGCCCTCCTTCAAAATAAACCTGTCAAACATTTCTCCTAGCTCCAAAAGTTACTTCTCCGCAATAATGTCCTACATTTTTTCTTTGTTTTGCCCCTTTTTGAAGCAGGCCGCTCTCCCTTTGTACTTACCGCCTTTTACCCCCCACCCTTCCACTACCCACGTTGTCCGTCTCAAAAAAAAAAATATATATATATTTCTCACAATTTTCAAACCCTGCCAATCAGTCATGAAAGTGGGATTTTCGTGACATAACGTCCCCTCTTGCCTTCATGTTTAGTTTGTTTTTTGCATTTTGAATTTTTCAACATAGTTTACTACATTCATACTTTTGATGTCATGCATTAGATTTAGTTACGTCAATTCTATAATATAATATTGTAAATCATTTATTTATTTTTTTCATTTGTATGCTAATGACATTTTATTTCAACTGCCAGAACAGAAGATGGCTTACAATGTAAGCCGAAATGTTGGCAGATAATTTAAAAAATACAAATTTTTTTAAATTTACTTTTATTTGGATCTACATTGACCAAACCCAAAAAAAAAAAACAACTAATAATAATATCTNAGGTTGTTGCCTGCATGTTTTTAATTTACTTACATAACTTTCTACATTCATGCTTTTGATATCACATTACATTATGGCAATTCTGTATTATAATATTGTAAATTATTATTGTATTCTCATGACATTGTATTTCAAGAGCCCTGAAGACGGCTTACAATGTAAGCCGTAACGTGGCCAGATAATTTAAAAAAACAAATTTATAAAAATTGGTATTTTTTTGGATCTATCTTGACCGAACCCCAAGAACAAAAAAAAAACATCTAATAATAATATCTACGGTCAAAAAAATCTCCTCATGTGAACTTTGAATTTTTACTTTTGATATGTCAAACATAACGAACTGCAGAGTTCACAAAAATAATTATTTTGTTGAAAATCGATTATTCATTTTAGGATTGATGAAATTTTCGTAAAGTAAAAGTATCACTGAGAAAATATGGTGAGGTTGGGAAGTAGTTTTAAATAAAATAAAAACATTATTTACGTAAATGTTAGCAAGCAATTTTTTCTGTTTTTTAAGTGATATTTATCTTATTTTCAAGTTAATATTTTTCAGATATGCAAGATATTCACCTGAGAAAAGAATGCTTTATCAGCGCTCCATTAACTCGCAAATGACGAGTGGTTTGGATCGATAACAGATTGTACAATTCCACAAGAGTAAGTAAGGTTTCCCCATTGATAAGATATGAAAACTCCCTGCCGTGTACAGTCGCTCAGGGGACATCATGATGAGGATCTGTCTGTTGGCTGTTCTGGTAGCGCTCTCTTCTGCAGAGGACTCGCCGGTGGGCCAGGCCAGACTCGGGAAGGTCTCTGGAACATGGCGGACATCGCGTTCTGGGAGGAAGTTCGCTGCTTTCGACACTGTGCCGTTCGCGAAGCCGCCCACGGCGAAACTTAGATTCCAGGTAGGTTGGGGAGGTCGTTTGATTGGTCAAGTACAAATCGGGTGAAACCGCAGAAAATATAACCAACAGCATTCAGGACTTCTTCTGCAGTAGAGTACACTATGTCCCTAACATTATTCTAACTATAATCGAAAAGTTAATACACTTTTTATTTATTTTGTCTCTCTAAATCCTTCTTTTCCTCGATTGAGTCCATTAATTATTGAACTCACCTAATTGTTTCACAGTGGTTCAAAATAAAGAACTCTAGAAAAAGAACAGACAAATTTGCCTTTTTTCTAGATGATTTCAAGCGGACTACATTTTAGCTTCTCCTAAATAGGATCTGCGATAAATTAAAGTAATTTAAACATTGTGATATAGAAATTATATATATATTATAGTGAAGAGACTGAACAGATAGGAGAGAGAGAGTAAGTTTACTGCACTCTTTCACCCACTTATTCTTACTTATTTTATATATATATATATATA
>KZ807707.1:241316-255093 GCA_000696205.2 Oncopeltus fasciatus | reverse complement strand
ATATATATATATATATATATATATATATATATATATATATATATTACACCGTATTTGAGCTTCCCTTTTACCGTTGGATGAGTTTGTCAATTAAGAAATGGAGCGAGTGTGAGGTTGTGTTTAGAGGAAGACAGACAGAAAGATAGTATTATTTTGTTTAGGATTCCTTTAGGAAATTCACCACTAAAATGTATCCATAACCGAGAAATAAATAATCATTGCTTATAACTCTGTCCTCAGGCTCCCCAGCCGCTGGAGAAGGCATGGGATGTGGTGTACAACTCGACAAGGGATATGCCTGTCTGCTTGCAAAATGACATAATGGCGAGAGACGGCGCGAGGTTGCTCGGCACCGAGGATTGTCTATACCTCTCTGTCTTCACACATAACGTAAGTACTTGTATACTCTACACAGGGGAGTTTGCCTAATGGTGGTCAACAGTTGTGAAGGGCCAATGATCCTATACCTAACAATGTTATATATCAATCTACGTATATGGTTGCATTAATGATTTTGGTATTAACACCTAAGATTTTAGTCACTATGCTTTATCGATAGTTTTTAACAGTGTACAAAAATATTTTAATGGCGTGTCAACCTTTAGCCATTAACGCCAGGGAGATATTTTATAGGAGTGGGAAGATTTTTTCAAGAAGAAGAATTTCTTAGCAATCGGTCATGGTGAGATGTAATGAATTGTTAATGCGAATAGTTATTATGTAGATGGACATAAAAATTTCTTTGTACTTGGAAACTATGAAATTTTTAAGAAAGTAAAAATTGAGAGAGAATGGAAAAGAAGTATACTGAAAATGCATCTAGATAAGATTTAATAGTCTGCCCTCTTTCAGAAAGTTCGTTACAGAGTCGATGACTTTATCGTCATCCAATAGTATTTCGTCTAGAGTCCCATTTAAGTTATATTTCTTCCTTGTTTCTTCATATTTCAGACACTCTGTAAATATATATTTGATGGTAAGAAGTTGTCCACAGACCTCACAAATGGGTGGGTTATCCTTATAACCCCTGCCATTATACCTCATAGAAGAGAAGCTCTTTATCACCACAGGATCAAGATGACTACGTCCTTGGAATGTCCTGTCATTTCTTCATGGTTGTGACATGGGTGTCACTTCATATTTAAGCAAGAGAAAAAGCGAAGGCCTTAAACTCGAACCCTCATTCAAGACTACAGCGCGTACAATTGCCAAATAATTATGAATTAATCAAATTTTTTACACAAAAATAACAGCTCTTTAAAATATTTATCATAAAATAATCAATCAGATTTAAAAAAATCTAGGAACATACTGATCCCAATTAAGAGTAATATAACAACACAACACTGGTATGAACTCAGCCTTATTTTTGACGTTTAAATCCTTTTAAAAACCACCCAATGCACGAATATATTTGAAAATTGGCAAACAAGTTATTTGGACTCTATTAAATATAAAATAGACACATTTAGGATTGGATGCTTTTGTTGGGATTCGGTCAAGGTAGATCCAAAAAATTCAATTTTAATTTAATTTTAGGTAATTTTTAATTATTTGTTGACGTTTCGGCTTATATTGTTAGCCATCTTCAGGACTATCATGAAGGCGAGAGAGGACGTCTTGTCACTTGGATCCCATATTCATGGGTGAATATGGAGGGACCTAAGTCATGAATATGGGATCTTAGTGACACTACTTCCCCTCTGGTCTTTATGATAGCCCTGAAGATGGCTTACAATGTAAGCCAAAACGTCAACAGTTAATTTTAAAAATACACATTTTTTAAATTGCATTTTTTGGATCTACCTTGACCGAACCCCATGAAAAACATCTAAAATTAGTATCTACGGTTAAAAAACTCTCCATTTAGACACATTTAAGTATTTTTAAAACAATACTTGAGGGGAAAGATGATTTTATGCATCAAATTTTACAAAACCTGCCAGTTTAAATATTTTCCATACTAATTAATCATCTTCAGGAGCTCTTGGCTTCAACAGGGCGTAAGAGCATTGCAATTGGAGATCTCAGCTTCGATGGAAGTCTCGGATAATAAACCTTCATATTTCAACTGTTTGGGAAGCGGAGGTATTTCTATACAGGTACTAAAAACAATTCCTGTCTCCGCACAATATACTTTTTTATTTATATGAGCTTAGCACTTGCAGGACCGATGAACCCACCATCAGAGTTAAGCGCACTGACAACAGTTAAGATCTGCCCACCTCGAAGATCGGCGGTTTTGTCATAGGACCAGAATTTTGTTCCAGTACCTGTTTAAAAACTAGTTTTGACTCATGCCCTTTCGACCTAACGGTTCATCCTCAGACGTACTAGTCACATGTATGACTTATACCAAGTGATTGATCGATCACCTTTATCTTTTCATGGGCGGATTCTAAGATGAAGAACAATTGTACACTTGGCGTCAACAAACCTTTAGACATTTCAGGCCATTGCTAAACTTGTTATGGCAATTTGAGGGCCTCGTATTGGGGTACGTTCATGTACTTGTCCTCTCCGAAACTTACCTTTTGATGACAGTTTTGATCCCAATGTGTAATCTTCAGGAACTTGCACAATGATCATCATTCTTCAAAGTGTACTGTGGAAGCCAAATTTTTAGTCTAGAGTTTATCAAAATGACTTATTAAAGAAGAAAAATTTAAAGCAGTAGTACTGGAGAAAATTAATTTATAATTGCTTTATCAATATAGTCAACTTACATCATTACAATAAATTATGCATTAAAAAATATAATTAATAAAACAATATTATTTATTCTACAAAACAAATCATATTGGGCAAGTAAATAAGTGTCATTCTCACGTTATATGTAGCGATAATAAGAGACATAATTAGAAATCAAATTATGTTGATATTTTTTTGTGTTTGCAGTCACTTTAAAATCATCAAATTAATAACTATTTTATTTAATGGTAGTGTTAAGAGCATATAGATATAATTAATTAAGCAAAAAGTATTAACCACTAAATAACTAGATACTTATCAGAGTGTTGCGCAAGAACACAAATTACATGTTCTATGGTTCAATTCAATGGTTTTCATCAACCCAACATTTCTTTCAGAAAAATGAACTTTAGCAAAAAAAAAAAAAAATATATATAGGTATGAGTGTGCGGGACCTTCTCATTTTTTTTAGCTTTACTTTTCATGAACAATTTAAAAAACAAAACAATAAACTGTATGACCAAGGCTTCCTCATAACATTACCATATATTTTTAACCCTATCTCGTATAATCTTTCTTCAGTGTTAAGCAAGGTTTAGTATACCTTTATAGATAAGAGAGTTTTCCAAGGTAGCATTTTTGGCACTATTCTCTAACTTCTATTTCTCGTTGGGATTTATTTTTAGGTGGCAAAGCTATACTGTCGGCCCAGCTTGATCCTGTCGTGAGAAATGATATAGGCCCCATAGGTTTTTAGAAGTTATGACTCCCTATTTATTGATTAAGATAATATATTAATCGGCCAGCTTCGTTTCGGTCATAGATTAGAATCACATACTGAAATGGGGAGGGAAGCTTAGAAACTGTACTAGTGGATTAGTTTGGAAATGATGTTTATTCTGGAAGGAAGTATACAACCCTAACATAAGTCATATTTTGGTTAGTTGCATAGTCCTCTGAGGAAGTATATAGGTAATGGACGACACCCCTAACAGGGGGTAATATAATGGTACTATATATTCACATGGGTTTTACCCGTGAATGTGATTTTTTTTTTTTTTTAATAGGGTGTAATGGTTGACGAAGAGCTTTTCAAAGGAATCCTAATAATTGTGTTGAGTCTTTCTTTATTGGTGTTTGAGGCAAAAGTGTGACTTTTATGAAATTTATGATAAGTTAAGGAAAGGAATCAGAATTGGGAATAGCTGTTAGAGAAGACAGATGGACGAGTTTAATTGAATAGCTAAAATATTAAAATGAATACTTTAAATTTATTTCAACCTGCCAAAAGTTCTTATAGCAATATTCCCTTCCAGGTTACGGGAAGAGCTCCCGTTCTTGCGTACATTCACGGAGGAGCGTTCGTTTTCGGAGGTGGAGTGCAGTGTGGTCCAGAGTATTTGATGGATGAAGACATTGTAGTCGTTAGAAGCAACTACAGACTTGGGATTATGGGTAAGCTCTTCGATAACACTTCAAAAACTTATATTTTTGTATTCCGCAATTTTAAAACAGAATAAAGTTCAGTTGGAAAAAATGCATTTACAAAAAACAGAATTCAGTTTTAAAAATTCCGCCTTAAAGGAGCTGCTTGATCTAAGAAAATTCTTCAGTATGGCAGTTGATGAATATTTGTATTTGAATTTTTCCATGCCATATATTTCTCCAAACTTTTTAAGTATACTTTTTATCAATAGATTTTTAATCAGTGAAATTTTTAAAATTAATTATTAGGTCTACTACAACAAAATATTTTTTCCCGTAATTACAATTTTAGGTAACCCCAACACTTATATAAAAATCGATATTGCCAAATAATTTTTTTTTTAAACTTTAATTTATTTATTACATTCAGCTAAATAAAAACATTTTGTAATTTTATTACAATGAAATTAAAAATGACATTCAATGTCAATCACATGAGGAGAGAAGGTGACCAATTACACCAACCTCAAATGCCCAATAATTAACAGCTTTTCTTTTTACCTTTTTAACGGCATGCCAAATTTTAATATGAAATATACCAATTTGTATATTTTTTAGAAGAAAAATTACAATTTACTTTTACCGTAATTGTTCAATTTCGCTACTTAACTACCAAAATATTAATTTATGCAATCAAATTTGATTTTATAAAATATTTATTTTTATCAATTTTGTGTTAAATTGCATTACTTTTAGCTAAAATGCTTCTTGCCACACTAGAAAAAAAGTTTTTCATAAATTGACATTTCAGTTAATCCCCCCACTTCTATTAATCCTATTTCTATAATGGACATTTTACGTTTTAAATCTACACCCCAAATTTCAAAATGAAAACTGAAAACTTTGATCTGTAGAGCGTATTCATATCAGTTCTAGTTAATGTATTTTTTTATTATTTATTTTTTGTGATTAGAAAAATAAAATTTTCATGACAAAATTCACAATAGCTACTACACGGAATTCTTTAAAAATTCATTAATTTATTTACTGAACACATCTAATGAATTATTTATGCGAGAAGTTTGCCATTACTATCTATATTTAGATAACAATATTTCTGCGATTAGATTTAAAAAGGTATTATAAATCTATAATATTTGCGAGAAACATTATTAAATATCACTATGGTTTAACAAATCTAAAATGGGTTAAATTAGTTATGAATTGAATTAGGTTTGAAATGGGTTAAACTAACTATTAGAATAGCTATGAATTGAACTCGAATTTATTTTTTCTTGAAAGAAATTAGAATCTACATTTTCAGTCCTCGAAGTTATTATCTTATCACCATCACTCATGAGGCTAATATATGTTATTCATATCTATTTCTTTTATATGACATCATCAGTGTATTTTTAATTAATTTTCCCGATTTTAAATTGCGCAAAGTTTTCGAAAAAGAAATATTAAAAATCTTAATAACTAATTAAAAACTAGCTATTTATATAAATACCACATATAAACTATTAGGGTAATTATTTTTTATTTACAAAGTTATATTTGATAATAGAATGTTGTGAACTTACATAACTTACTGTTAAAATAATATAAGAAGTCATAACAAGCTTGTGTTGGTTTTCCTAGGTTTTCTGAGCTTCGAAGACAACCTGTTGCCTGGGAATCAGGGTATGAAGGACCAGGTCTTGGCTTTGAGATGGATCAAAGAAAATATCGCCGGGTTCGGTGGGGATCCAGCCAGGGTGACCATCATTGGCGAGAGCGCTGGAGGGGTCAGCGTATTCCACCATACCATTTCTCCCCTCACCGAGGGTATGTATTGACCAATAATTTATCTAGCCTAAGGTGTACATTCAACCCTCACTCAAGCTAACCCGTGTTGTCTCAAGAAAGGGTACAAAATACCATCCCTAACCATCTGTTGTACCTTCTGTAGTACCATCTGTATCTTAGGCATAAGTGCCTTCTGCACATTCTGGGGCACATTCAATACCTCTGCACATTGTGTATTTCTGCTTTTTCTGAGGCACTTGCTCTGCATTCTGTAACTTTTAAAGTACTTTCCGTAACTTCTGGAGCAACTTGTGTACTTTCTATAGTGCCTTATGAAGCATTTTATATACTTTCTGAAGTACTTTCTGTAGCTTTTAAAGTACTTTCTGCACCTTGTGTAACTTCTAGAGCAACTTATGTGCTTTCTATAGTGCCTTATGAAGCATTTTATTTACTTTCTGAANACACACACACACACACACACACACACACACACACACACACACACACACACACACACACACACACACACACACACACACACACACACACACACACACACACACACACACACACACACACACACACACACACACACACACACACACACACACACACACACACACACACACACACACACACACACACACACACACACACACACACACACACACACACACACACACACACACACACACACACACACACACACACACACACACACACACACACACACACACACACACACACACACACACACACACACACACACACACACACACACACACACACACACACACACACACACACACACACACACACACACACACACACACACACACACACACACACACACACACACACACACACACACACACACACACACACACACACACACACACACACACACACACACACACACACACACACACACACACACACACACACACACACACACACACACACACACACACACACACACACACACACACACACACACACACACACACACACACACACACACACACACACACACACACACACACACACACACACACACACACACACACACACACACACACACACACACACACACACACACACACACACACACACACACACACAAACACACACACACACACACACACACACAAACACACATATACATATCCGGTAACAGGATAACCGTTGGGGATACGGCGGAATATAAGAGAATCGAAAATCTATGGGGTAAGTAGCACTAATGAATATGAAACTATCGGTATCCGATTTCCACGTCCTATTGGCGAGCAGTTTCGGAAAGAGTTCTCCATCTTCAGGCTGAGAAGAAGAATCTGCAGTTCGATTGTTGTCATTTTGCAATCGATAGGTCGGTAATTTCATATAATATTTTTCCTAAGATGCCGCATCGTAAAATGTTCTACATATTGTCGTACAGCCTGCAAGCCAATGAACTCAAATTGGACTCGTTCAAAAAGAAGAGACGTTAATTACGCTAACAGTCTCATTAGACTTACAAAGCTAGAAGAACTCTGGGATGAAATGTTTGTTCCACTGTTGTGTTGTCTTTAAGGCGTAGGAAGTTTGGTCTACAGTTCTTCTTCACTTACCTATATACATAAATATTTCCATATTTTAACATCAATTAAACCACTTCAATCGACTTTTAATACGATGGCGGCTTCACCCTTCTCATACATTTTTTCTTTGAAGACATTAATTGAATTGCATATTCTTTTGCGTTTTATTGCATTAAATTGTTAAATAATGGAGATCAGGCACTATTAGATGAACTAAAATTTATAACCAATGAACTTTGAGTAAATTGGTTAAATGGCTTCTTTCTTCCTTATAAGTATTAACACATAATTTACTACAATATCTTCTGATTCTTTAAAGAATTTATTCATAGGAAATATCGTACTCTATCTCTCTTTTTTGGATCATACATTTCTTTAACTTGTCTTTTTTTTTTTTCAATTATTTTCATAAAAATATAACTCCCAAGTTAAAAGTGCTTAGTTATGGTAATTTAAGTATTTTATTTTTATACCATGAAACTTCCTTCCCATACCATTAATGACCATGTGATATGTTAGCATTAATAGGGTTGAAATCATATTAACCTTTTGAAACTATATGTCCACCATCATATTGTGTGGCAATCGTACTAGTCAATCTTAACGCTGCTGTAGAGGATTCCTTTGCTTATATGGGTAAATTGACCGCAGGAGCTATTGGAGCTTAAGGAAAGATTAAAGGTAAGCTTTAAGAAATCTTATCTAAAGGATGGAAAGGACGAGTCTCAAGGGCATCCAAATTTACCAAGGACCTTGCAACTTCAGTTCTTCTGAAACAGGCAGTTAATGGTTCTATGATCAGACCATATTTTAACAATTCCTTCTAGGCTATTCAAGACATTCTTGTTTGTACCATGAAATGTTAGAAAAATCTCTTTGATTCTTCACAAACCCTTCTAAGAAAAAGCTAAAATTGTATATATAAGATGAAGAACGAAACTTAAAAAACAACAACAAAAAAAAAGCTGTAGATTTCAAGGTTTAATTTTATAAGTATAGAAGAAATTATTATTAAACAGAAGTATTATATGTTTTTTTGGGNCGAGTCTTCCTCCCCTATCGGTCCTGATCCTGTAACAGTCATTCACTTAGTCAATAAACAGTCAAACTTGTCATTTAATCCTGTCAAAGGCCATCTTCAATAAAACATAGGAAATCTGTTTAGTCCACGCAACGCCTGCGTGAAGGACTTCTTGTATTTCAGTGTTGAGACTGTTAGTCGAGGTTATTTTTTTTTGGACATGAATTTAAAAACAAGCTTACAATAATTTTCCTCGACGAGAACACATTCTCGAAGATCGGAACTTTTATTTGAAGAGGTTTGGTAATAATAACATATCTTAAAGTTAATTTGAGAGTCAATTAATTTAAGTGATAAAGCAAAACTAAACAACTGATTGTGAAAACTTAAGGGGTAATGTTGCGACAGTGCAATCATTATTCCAAGGAAGTGGCTTGCCAACTACTAAAAACAATATAATTCAAAATAAATATATCCAATTATTATTATATTCAAGCATTAAATAATCTTATAACACTTCATCAGAACACACTCTAATCACTATAAATTAAGAGTGGTGGAGGGAGGGAGGGGGTCTCACTACATCTAAATTTTCTCTACAAAAAATTTTGTTAGCAAATCGAAATTTATTTTCGTTTCGTTCTTATCAAAAGTTATAGAGGTTACGTAGGTGTTGAAAAACAAAAAAAAAAAAAATCAACAATTTTCATCAATATGCGCACATTTATATTATTTCCTGACGTTACTGTGTAAGTCATCTTCAGGAGTATGATGAAGACAAGTCCCCACTTGTTTGCCAAATGAAAAATCAGCATGACTAGCAAATGCAATGAAAAGTGGATTACATGCTTATTTCTATGTTCTACAACTTCTCCATCTACATGATTACCGCTTACTCATGTTACGGTTGAAAAGGTATTTCATTAATTTGATTTAGGTGGCATATCACTCCTTCATAATAGCCCCTGAATTGTTTCATTGATTACTGAAATCGGTCAAGGTAGATTAGATTCAGGTTTAGATTAAATTTAGGATTTAGTCGATAACCAATTAAAATTGGTTTAGAAAATTAATAAAGTCGGTATTTCCGTTTTCTATTAGGAATCGTTGACTATTCGTCAGTAATATTGGTAAAGTGGGGGAAGGGTTTGTAGGAAGACCAAAAAGAATTACCTTTTCATATAGGGATATATCATTCTAGAAATACATTAAAAGTAGAGGTTCGGTCCTAAAGGAGTTTTGAAAAAAATGTCTTATCTGAAAAAATTAGCGAAAAATGATTCATTAACGCTAATGTTTAAACTTACAATGTAAGTATTAATTTTATTTGTGGTTTATTAATTCCACGTAAATTTAAACCAATTAATGCAAGGGAACAGAATTGAAAATCTAACTGTCCCAGCCAGGGCGCGAACCTGGATCTTCTGCGTCATCCCTGGCTTGGACAGTTAGATTTTCAATTCTGTTCCCTTGCATTAATTGTATTCGTCTTTCTCGTAGGTTAGACTCTCGACACTAGTGCTTAATAAGTTATCTGGCTCTCCCGGTAGCGTAATTGGATAACGCGCTTGCCCGGAAAGCAGGAGATCCAGGTTCGTGCCCTGGTTGGGACAGTTAGATATATTATTCTATTCCCTTGCATTAATTGATTTAAAATTACAATGTCAGGTATCTACCAGAACTGATAATTATTTCAAGTTATGTGTTATTAAAATACATTTCTACATGTACGGGGATGAAATTAAACAAGGAAATACTCAATGTGAAAAAAAATGTATTTAAAAAATTTATGGGTAAATATAAATTAAAAAAATGTATGGGTAAATATAAATATCTGACTGATTGACTAATAAAGGTATGGAAGAAGGCGAAGGGTTTGGTCAATGAGCAAGGGGGCCAGATGAGAATGGAAGTATGAAGGAAAAATAAAAATTGAGATAGGGGAGAAGGAAATTGATAAAACTGGTAGAAAAGGAGCGTCCTAAATGAAAGGAATACGCACGATATGCTATGTGAAAGGAAAACCCATAACTCGGATAGTGGACATCCACCATTTGTCCTTATTTATTTTCTTCTTTGTCTTCTATCTCAACTTTAATCCTGAATTTTCTTTTACAATCCTTTTTTCTAAACTTCTTTGTAACTAATCTCAATTGTTCGTACACCACGTATTCAGTTATTGTCTTTCTAAATTTTTTTTCCCAGGTTTAATGTTCTATAGCATTTTAAATAAAGGCTGTAAAGTTATTTATATTTTTGAGAATGCATCTATGAATTGTTGCTTTCTCCAGCTTGTAATATCTCATTTGTCATTCATTCTTATCATTGTCAATCAATGAGTTATGGGATACCTGCTTAGTTTATGCTTTTTATGTGAATTTCTTTCTTCTTTCATTTATTTAAAAAACCATTTGCCTCAAATTCTATAAATAAATAATTTATACGGGCCCTTGATCTGTGGTTCCAGGTCTGTTCCATAGCGTGATTGACGAGAGTGGTACTAGCTACGGCTCTTGGTCCCTGGCTCCTGCAGGTCAGGCGAGATCTGAAGGCATTGAGCTTTTCAAGGCACTCAATTGCTCAGAAGACAGCAGGAGTGGCCTACCCTGCGTTCTCAACAAAACAGCTGAGGAAATTACCAAGGTATCAGGTCCTGTAAAGTGTATTATAAACGTAGCTCCCCTCCTCCCCCCACTGCCTGGTGAATGTATTGAGGGGAAGGGGAGGGGTTAAAGGAGTTCATTGAATAACTAAAAGAAGTTAATTGAAGTGAAAAAATTCCGTCACGTAGGATCTGCGTAATCTAAGCAGATTTCCCAAGTTTCAATAAATATTTACATAAATAATACTGAATGTAGAAATTAAATTTACAAAACGGAGAGATAATTGACCTCGTAAGGTATGACCAACTAAGCTCTGCTCTAGACTGACCGGAAATGGCGAATGATCGATTACCCACCCTAGAAACATTCGTAAGTCACTCCGCTAAAAAGTGTTTTGCGCTAAAATTCAGTAGAACATAAAGTTTAAAAAATTACATTTTACACAGAATGTGAACAAAAAATAAATTAATTCAACAATTTTAAATAAAAGGAAATTGAAAAATAGTTTTCTAAAACTTTTTTTTATTTTTAAGTCGTGCCATTGTACCAACATGAACTTTTGGGAAATCTGCAATAGGAAACACATGACAAATACTTCAGTCCTCTTCAATCCTCCCTTAACAAGAAATCAAAAGCCAATAAGAGAATAAAAAATCTAAGGGGTAAGTAGCACCAATGAATATGAAACTATCGGTATCCGATTTCCACGTCCTACTGGCGAGCGCTTTCGGAAAGAGTTCTCCATCTTCTGACCGAATACAACTGTTCACAGTCACTGTCTGTATTCAACTATAGAAAACAGATTCCGAGAGGAATAATATACTCATATTAGGTAATCTATTAGATTAGTGCCACCAATGAATATGAAACTATCGTACCTCTTGGTATCCGACTTCCACGTCCTTCTGGCGAGCGCATTCGGAAAGAGTTCTCCATCCTCTGGCCGACTCTCTGAATTCATACGGTATTAATAACGTCAGTGACTGTCTCATTCAAGTCGCATTCAACCAGAAGAACCAAAGATTTCATGCTGAAGGCGTTGGAAAATCCAGATCGAAAGATGCAATAGTTTGACCAATAGAGTAATTTTACTTTGAATCCTTGTTTAACGCTTTTAATATACATTAAGGAATAGGATTAGCCTATATGAAATTAGGCACAGAATCTGAAGAGAATGAATCTAAATGTTTTTACGGGTGTTAGAAATTAATTAATTGATAGAGCATTTGGGTGCGATTGCTAATATAAGTATAAAAGAAACAAAAATGATAGTGGACTGAAAACTAGTACAAATAAATGGCCGAACAAGCCAGTAAAAGAATTTAAAAATTCACTTACCACAATTTTCAGCGTTCTTCATATCGTCATCCGTTTCATTATATTAAAAAGAAACAAAATAAACATTGATTAGACAAGTAATGCAAGGGAGCCAGAAAAAAAAAATCTTACTACCTCAGCCGGGTCTCGAACCCGTGTCTCCTGCTTTCCGGGCAGTTACGCTAATCATTACACCACCGAGGCTAGCTAGTTAATTTCTTCCCCTCCTCGCACTTTACTCCGAGTCCAAACCCCCAAGTGAGACGAATATATCGTCTTGTGCCCGAAGGAGCTGACATTGTCGTCTATTTGTTAGACTCTCGTTCCCCCCCCCCTATATTTCTATTTTAAAATGCTGATTTTAGCTGTGTAATCCCACGTTACTTTTATACAAGAAATGAAAGTTAATAGAATAAAAAATCTTACTACCGCAGCCGGGACTCGAACCCGGGTCTCTAGCTTTCCGGGTAGTTATTCTAACCATTACATCACTGAGGCTAGGATTTTTTTTACTTATTCTATTCCCTTGCATTTCTTGCATAAAAATAACATGGAATTAAATACCACAACTAAAATCAGTATTTAAAAAAACAATGTTTAGAGCTTGTTCCAGGTATTTCATCTGGTTTGAGATTTCAGCTTCACCGCTACGTGGAAATCTGTAAATCCTATAATTTTACCTCCGTAAATAATTAATTTCGATAATCGAAATTTGACAACTGGTGTCAAAAACTTTTCGTTTGTTTTAACCAATATAAGAAACAATAAAACTCAAAATAAGAAAGTAAAAAGTTACTTAGTGTTAGAGAACAATTGCAAGAGATATTTTAATTATGGATGCAGTAGCTAAAGGGAGGGGACGAGGGGTCACTTATAGGGGAATAACATGAAGAGGGAGTTAAAAAAGGGCGCACAATGAGATAAGGAAGTGCATTACCACGGTCTCTAGCGGAATCACTATCAAACTCACTTGTGACGAGCCATAGTTATCGCGTGATACACGACCTCACCGACATACAAACAACCATGACGTTGCTACACAAACAACAGAAGGGACGGAAGATGGACATATTAGAAAATATGGAAATCTACAAAACAAGGACAGCTGACAAGAACATAATTAACGAACAACTTAACACACAATCTGACACAATATTTAGACCGCTATTATTACTAAAACGAACACACAAACGCAAACGAACAGACGACGCACAAACCAACGACAACGCAAAAAGACAGAAGACAGCATAATCCATAGGCAAACAAACACATTTACAAAAAACTTTCGAAACACTTAGGACACCTCAACAAAGGGGATTACAACTAATCCCTACCTCAACTTATACCTG
>KZ807707.1:222127-235427 GCA_000696205.2 Oncopeltus fasciatus | reverse complement strand
ACCTGCCACCACATCAAATTCGAAGACGCTTCAATACTGGCCCGGGAAAGGAACTACTATCGACGGACCATCAGAGAAGCCATCGAAATAACCAAAAATCCTAAAAATATCAACAGGGAAGACGGATACAGATTGAGCAAAAACTGGAAACCAGCGCTAATTGACAAGAGGATCCAACCAATCAGTCACCAGCCACCTGACTACTCCAGAGACCAGCCGCCAGAACACAGTATCAACCAATGGGAAGGCAGGTTTCGCCCAAGGACCGGACTGCGTTCCTGAGTTCCTGAAAGGCGAAACAAATGGTAGTCAGGCGGGCGAGAGGGACTAAACTAAAGATGCATGAGGTCCAGCTAGAAAAAACACTGCACCTCCCTGTAGTGCAATATTGACTGTTTTTCTGAAATCGCCCGGTTCAGGCGCAGAATCAAAGTTCGGTGGTAGAGTCTAGTTAATAGTGTTGCCAGGTAGGAGCTGTTCATGATGAACGATTCTTTTCCATTCCTACCAAACTTCTAGCATAACCTTCTTTGGTGCGAACCAGGCTTTGTCATCGTTTTTAAAACCTCTCCGAGCTCTGTCGACCACGAACAGATTCGTAAATCATTGTTATACGTGATCTTTTTTTATTTTTTTTTTTATCAGCCATAATATATCGTTTTAAAAAATGGATCGACTTCATTTTATTTTTCAACCCATTCTGGCAAAAGCGTTCACTTGTCACCATGAACAGCAAAAAGAAAAGAAAACAAGAGCGAAACATGACGAAGATGACCATCATCCCGATCCAAAGCACAATAACATTTAATTGAGTTGGTGAATAAAACTAACTTCATAAATATTTCTCGGACTTTGACCTTTCAAATGTTTCATAGAATGAATCATAATTTATTTTCACTGGATAACGATTTTAAGACATTAGAGTTTCATGTTTAGATAAAAATTTTATCCACATACTATGAAGCGATTAATGACAAATGTTTACAGATATCCACCATTCTCATCTACAACTAATTATCTACATTAACTTACAGATCTATACAATTTGTCAGCACTCGCTCTAGTATTCGTTATTATTATGCTTACAGATCACCATTCTTATCTAAAACTAATTATATACAATAACTTACAGATCTACACAATTTGTCAGCACTCTCTCTAGTATCTGTTATTATTATGTTTACAGATATCCACCATTCTTATCTACAACTAATTATCTACAATAACTTACAGATCTACACAATTTGTCAGCACTCGCTCTAGTATCTATTATTATTATGTTTACAGATCTCTACCATTCTTATCTACAACTAATTATGTACAATAACTTACAGATCTATACAATTTGTCAGCACTCACTCTAGTATCCGTTATTTTAAAAATAGAGATACAAAATGAATTTCTATAAGTTTCTCTTTACAAATCGTAATCCCGAATTTGGTTTTTAAGAAGGATCTAAATATTACCCACAGTAAATGATTNAACTAATTATATACAATAACTTACAGATCTACACAATTTGTCAGCACTCTCTCTAGTATCTGTTATTATTATGTTTACAGATATCCACCATTCTTATCTACAACTAATTATCTACAATAACTTACAGATCTACACAATTTGTCAGCACTCGCTCTAGTATCTATTATTATTATGTTTACAGATCTCTACCATTCTTATCTACAACTAATTATGTACAATAACTTACAGATCTATACAATTTGTCAGCACTCACTCTAGTATCCGTTATTTTAAAAATAGAGATACAAAATGAATTTCTATAAGTTTCTCTTTACAAATCGTAATCCCGAATTTGGTTTTTAAGAAGGATCTAAATATTACCCACAGTAAATGATTTTGAAATTACATTTTTTGTAAGATTATGACATACAAACATTTACATTAAAATATCTTCATTATTTCAATTAGCAATGGCTTTCCGTGATTTTCAAGATCCTATGGACTTGGATGAACCTTTTTTTTTTTTAACTTTACGGTCGGACATCACTCATTAAGCAAATTTTTTTTGGAAATAATCTCATCAGTTACATATCTATTAGGAAATTCGCTAAAGTGACATCAGTGACAGAAGTAGGTCAGGAGTCGTTCAGTTCGCAATTCCCCGGAGAAATCCGATCAATGATCGCCAGGTGAGAAATGCAAGGAGGTCGATCATTATCACCTGTTCCCTGCCCTTAGCAACAGTTCTTGTTTACCGGGAACACTTCTCTTCTCTGCCGGCAAGGTCCGGTATTCTTCTAGTTGTATCTCTGGAAAGGACAGGCGCCGGGAGTCATTCAACGAGAACAGTTCAAGGTAAGAGGATCTGCTACTGGACTAGAATTAAGTTCCGCCCAAAGAGGTACTCCTTGTCGCCGGGTGTTAGAAGGGAACTAACTGCCTTCGTGATCTGAATCACCTCTCTGGACTTCTCAAGGAGTGGTCGGAGGGCCCCCGAGAAAAGTTTGCCTTAGCGAAAGGTAAATTCAAATTGCATGTTCATGATCGTGCAGTATCTAACATCAAGCATTATATTTGGACTGTATCACATAAACATGTGCTGTTGTGTATGTGTACAGAATAATCTAACTTATGGTATTTATTGTTCGACAAGATTCTTTCATAGGACGTTCACTAAGAAAATAGAAACTCATATTAAATTATATGGAGTTACTTTATGAAACCATTAGTAGGCTTTTGATACAGAATTGTAACATTTGTATGGGCACATAATTTCTCCTTTATCTATACAATTTTATGTACAAATGAAAAAATATATAAAACAAATAATCACTATTAAGAGGGTAGAGATATTTATTTATACTCCACAGGGAATTCTCCTTGATAAAATAACAAAATATTTGTCTCCAATTCTTCACCGATCTTACACAGTCCAAGCTAAAAAAAAAGTGGTTCATTCGAAAAGTATATGTGCGTGTCAGGCACTTGAGAGTAGGTCTCTTATTTTTAAAATTTTGAAAACAAATTCTATATTAAGACTTTTTACCTCAAACAATTGAACGACTTAATTTCTGGTTGAAATCAAATGTTCTAGTCGGTTATTGGGGAAGTTAAAAAGAAATTTTAAATTTCATATTTTGGTTTTTATTTGTGTTAAACAACAATTTGAATATTATAAGTTCAAATTGGTTGTTTACATTTATCAACATACAGCATTGCTACAGCAAAGGCGTAAGGGCACCGCGTAAACACATCAGCACAATACTATTTGGTGTAGAAAACATTATAACATAATACAGTGCCTATAATATCTGAAGGCCCCTCCGAACTGTCACTTCCCATATTCACAACACAATGAGTTACACTAAAACACTATATTAGAAAATATATGCACAAAAACCGGGCATGCTAATGAGCTCCGGGCAGACAACATTCTCGGATCTAGAATATACGCCCTCACCTTCCCTACATCAGTCAGCCACGCCTCTTCCCCCACCCACCGGCCCCAGGGGCCAACAGATCTTGGGCGCACAGTAGGTTAAATGTAATCTTTCAAAGTTTGTACTTTATAAATGTAAGATAATTTAAAATATAACTAACAGATTTGAAAGTCTTTAAAATAGAGAAACCAAATTCAATATTTAACTTTATTTTGCGTGCTATTAGATATTTCAGTGCTGTATGTGGGAAAAAATAATTGGGAGGGGGAGTGGGAGAGGATAATAGGCTGGAGAAGAACTAAACATAAGCAATTTGAATAATCATTATTGATATTTTATGGGAAATATATAAAATACAAATATAATAACTTTGAATAGTCAGATTTAAAGAATCTTGACAAAAGCCCGATTGGTGCCATATCTTTCCTGGATTTGAATAAAAATGATAGTTTCTCTCCCTACCCTATAGTGATTAGCCAATAATTCAAAGGTTTCAGACCAAGGGGATGCCAAAAAATAATCACTTTATGACCAATGGTGCTTCGCTGGCTTTTATTTCTCGATAAAAATTTTCCTAGGGCCATCAATGATTAGAATAGGCAGTATACATCTTAACACTCCCCCCTCCCCTCCTCTACCATGGCCGTAAGTAATTGCATAGGAGAGGGGGAGAAAGTAAAATATAATATCTATCTTATATATTGAAATGTTACGAAAAATTAATATTATAGAAGGCATTTGGGGCCGACTGGCTAGCTCAGAGGATCCGCTTAGGTCTCGAAATCTTGAAGCTGCGGGTTCGAATCCTGCCCAGGGCAATCTTTTATCTATAAATAAGAGCTTGTTCTAGCCAAGAAGGCTTAGAAAGAGGGGGTAATCTGTTGTTAGCCGCAAGTGGTTGAAATGGAGACTAACACACAGAAGAAAGAAGACTTTTTAAAGTTCATCACGCAAAAGCATATATATCTTTGTTAATATTGTCATGAAAAAAAAAAAAGTTTTTAAATCAAAGTGATGAAATTTTATTTTCTATGAATTATGTTCTGCGAAATTTTGCAAATGGCTTATAGAAGAAGTTTTTATATTCTTTGATGGTTGACTATAGTTAATAAAATACTAGCAAATAAACAGTTCCTTCATGACTGACTTTTAATTTTCAAAATTAAATAATTTTAATACTTTTTTTTTTCGATATTGCTTTAATTTCAGCTAATTCCGAGGAAATATTCTCCAAAAAATTGTTCACCAGAGATATTTTGACATCAATATTTTTCCTCATACAATCAATTTGGCACCAAAAATTTACTGTAGTTTTTTAAATAAAACATAATATGTTATTTAAATATAATATACTTGTCAAGGATTTATTGTAAAGTTATCAATAATAATCGGCATGTAGCTTTTAAATGTAAAGCTTACAAAGACTAATTTCGTTATTGAACAAAATTAAACCAATAAGAAAGGGAGGAGTGTCACAAGTCAGGTCTGAGAAAAATATACTAATTCATCAAACTATTTGTAAAAAAATACAAAAATACCGAAATCAGTTTCATTATTTTAAAAAGTTGCGGATGCTAGAGCGCTTTAAAACAAAATGCATTATTATGTTCCTGACAGTCATTTCAGCTTCCTGTAAAATATAATATCTGTGATTTATACTATNTTTTTATATATATATACAAACACAAATACTATATTTTTATTCTCTCTAATATGGCATCGATGAAGGTCTGTTAAAATTTGTAGAAATTTGCCAAAATGTTTCTTGCTACAGTGGGTGTAATATTTAGTTTAGAGCAATGGAACAATACATATTGTTTATCAATAAAATAAATATTTTATGTGTTAAAATTAAACAATTATGAGTGGGGCTTTACCAGTATTGAAAATTTTAATTTTACACCCTAGAAGCCGCAATTTTCTTTTCGTATAATTAAATTTAAAATTTAATGAAATATTTTAGATGTAAAATGAATGGCTTAGTTATTGAGCGAATCATGATAATAAACACTGTTGCATTTGTTGACAAAAGGCATATTCCATTAATGTGGAGGGTAAAATTACACGGGAAGTTAATATATAAATTTTTAGTGCACGGGAACAGAATAAAAAATCAAACTCTCCCACATCGAACATGTATCTCCTGCTATCCGGGCCGGTGCATTTTCCAGGAGATCCAGGTTCGAATCCTGCCTGGGACAGTTATATACCACAAAAAAATAATATTTATAAAGTTAAAATATAATTTTCAACAACTATGGTTTTGTGGAATTACGCAACTATTGCATGTAACATTTCTTAAAAGGAATTCCTGTTTTATTAATCGATCATAAATAAGTCCAAAATCTCAAAGGATTATTTCCTTTGTCAATGTATTTCATCCTGATGCAAAACCATTCTTTTGTAGGTAGCCAGCTAGTACTTACTCCTGAAGAAGGATGGACGATGATTTGGAAGAGGAGGAGGTCGGAGAGTCCGATCCCCGTCTCCTTTTCATGTACTCCTACCTCAGCAAGACCATGAAATTCAAGGTGGAGAAATGGCAGAAAATGATGGCTTTCGAGGATCATAAGGTACTATCATCTCATCAATTTATTTTTTTCAAACTGCTTTATTATTAATTAATGGAATTTTTATCATTTACGAAATCCCCTGCGCCACTTTAAATTGTAAGGCAGCATATATTGGACAAACAAAGAACCCCATAAAAAGACGAATCAGTAACCATAAACATGACATTAAAAATATTAAAAACACCACAGCCCTTTCAAGACACTCTAATAATGAAAAATATACTTTCGACTTTGATAAATTCGTGCTTTTTGCGACTGAACCAAACCTTGAGAAACGACTTTGAACCGAGTCTATTCACATACATTTAATGACAAAACAGACAAAATAGACTGTATTTATTCAACATACAGTCATATTTTTCACATCTTAATACAAAAATCACCATAAGACCATAGGACATAGCTTTTTAGTATTTCACACCATAACTTCCATTTCCCCTTCTTAAAGGGGGTTTACCTATCCATTTGAAATACACTGACTCTTATCTGGACCCCCCGTCCGTGTCTTGGAGTTCTTCATTCTCAATTCAGCTCTGAAAAAGCCATCACACGACGTGCGAAATCTTGGTACCTAAAAACTCTAAGACACGGTTGAACCCGGAAGAAGTATTGCTAAATATGTCTGAGGACCGTGGAAGCCTACGTGAACATTATTGATAAATTTAAAAACTGGAAAAAATTATTATAATTTTTTTTTAGTGTGTTAGCCTCCCATTTAACCACTTAGGGTCATGAAGGGAGAGGCTATTTACAGGTTGCAACCCCAATCTAAACATCTATGGTTCAGGACAATTTTATTTATAAATAAAAGATTGCCCTGGACGGGATTTGAACCCGAACGTCAGAGATTGCGAGACCCGAACGGATCCCATGAGCTACCCTGGCGCCCCATTATCATTTCTTTGTAACTCCATGGCATCCTTTCTGTTCTTGCAGGCACTCGTGATGAAGTTCCTCGTCGACCCGACCATGCCGAAGCTCGTGATCCAGATGTCGAGCGCGGGCACTCTCCTCCCGACGACAGACTTTCCGATCACTGGGAAGTTCAAGTCGACGTATTTCCTGAGGCTCGAGGACGTCCCGCTGACGGAGCAGAATATGCGGGAGTGTCTTCTGATTGGCGACCTCACTCCAAGACCCCTGGACGAGATTCAGGTCTTCCTGGAGAATGTGAGTATACCGAATGCGATCCGAGGATGATTTCCTCCAGGGAAATATTATGTGAGCAAATTTTGGAAATTAATTGGCAAAGTCACACCGAATGTATGATAAAGTGTATCAATAAGCAATCATAGAAATATTGACATGAGGGATGTTATTCTCCAGATACTCGTGCCCCTTCTTCTCCAGTACAAGCCGGTGGAAAGCTGGAGTAGGCACACTGTGGAGGACGTGAAACAGAAGGCTCTGGAGATGAGGGACGAGGTGCACAGGGTTCGTGGCGTCACGCAAGGGCTCACATTCCTGCCTCTCCCGCTAGGCATCGAGAAAGTCGACGAAATCGGCCAAGGAGAGTAAGTATTCACAGAAGGTAGAGCAGATTTAATGTAAGCTCTGAAGTTAATATATGCTAATGACAAAGTGAATTACTCTATGAGAATCTATCACCCTTTTGGGTAAGATAAATAAATAAATAAATATCCGAATGTGACTGTCTCTCTTTCGCTATCTCTCACTGTTTTAACCTTCTTTTCCCCCGCTGTATCTTGGGGCTACCTCTTTAAGTGCGGTTCTTTCAATTTCTTAGTTTTAAATTAAAATTTGATACAAGATCACAAAGCCATGGCCCCCATCATAAAAAAACTCGAAGCCGGCCTAAAGGGCTTTCCAGCATATTGAAACCTTATTAGGTTTCAAAATACAGGAGAAACAAACTTTTTCTGAGGGTCAAACTATAATACGGGTGATGACAACAACAATATGAGATGCCTGCTACTAAAAAAACTGCTAACATAACCACCCAAGAAGGTTATACGTAAATCGATTCTGAATATATCGAAAGATATGACCCAGCTTTAATAAGGAAACGCACTTTACTTTATTTTACTGTTTTAAGAACAAATTTTTATTTATTTAGTAAATTTACATGTATAATATTATTCCTTGTCAATTTAAAAATCGATTCAGTAAAATCATTAATTTAGTATGACAAAAGATATATGAGAGAGATATTTGGACTGTTGACGGTGCAGGTACGTGCACACTCCCGGAATGAGCCTGCTCCTCTACAAGGGCTTACCTACAGAACAACCTTTCTCGCTTGGGCTTAGCAGGGTTACCCATATGGACGCTGGTACATTTGCAATCACAGTTTCATTAATAAAATACTCTTAAAGACTAAAATAAAATATAATTTAAAGTAAACAAAAATACATTAATCTCTCTCTAAAAAAAAAAAAAAAATTTCAAGTACAAAAATTTCACTGGAGTTAATGGCTATCTCGCTGCCAAAATGGGTTAGTACACGCAAATCTAGACACTTTTAACTGACATACAGACGCACTATAAGAAAAGAAATACATGGACAGACTTCTACCTCAATCAAGCCAACAGTTATTTTTACAGATTTAAAATTAAAGATTCTCCTGACTGACTTTACACACGAAAATACATACCAACATTAAATACATGACAGTACACTACTTACTGACAACAGAACTAACAAGAGATGTACTACTGAAATACGGAAAATGGCCAGTAGAAGCAAATTTATTGATGGGCAAATACAAATATTATCAGAATTCAAAAAATTTCTTAAAATCCCTCTAGAAAAATTAAACACATAAATGAGAAATATTCATAATTAAATTATCACATTGAGTTTACAATATATATATAATCGAAAACGTATATTTATTTAGCTTGTGAAGTATTAAATAGTTTTCTTTATTTTCTTGTTCATATTTTTAATTTATTTCAAAGTTATTTTTTTTTATTCATTCTTTGTTGTTAAAATTCTTCTTTTCTTGTTCTTTAGTTGTTAGTTATTGTTTGATTTTTTTTAAATTGTATATTGTATTCAAAAAATGTAATTATTAACTATATATGTACATTACATACAATATTTGTATGGTTTGTGTAGATTAAACGTCCTTATAGTAGGNAGATAGACAAGGTCATCACGCTCTTCAAGGAAATATGCAATCTTCTTATCCAGCAGGTAAGTGAATCTCCAGCAGACTTGTGAACATTAATAGCTAACTCTCATATCTTCTATTCTCCGTCTTCATTGGTTTCTACACACCATCTCCATGGTGGAGATGGTGTGCAGAAACCAATGAAGACGGAGAATAGAAGGTATGAGAGTTCTATATTCATTGGTGGTAGAAATAATAATAACCCTTTAGATTATTAATAGCTATCACCAAATCATACTTTTAATAACGGCTTCACCATATTCCAACAAAAATTGGTTTGGAATCGGAGAACAGGATCTTCTTTGCCTCTTATTTCAGACTTCATGAGGATCTTTGCTGAAATTAAAATTATTAAACGTGAACATATGATTTCTCATCACTTTTGTTATGAAATCATATGATATAACTGGTTGCGTTAGAAATATATAACTTATAAGAAGAAAGTAATTTATTTTGGACCAAAACATTCGTTTTTTACGCTAAGCATAAAAATGAAAAGTAACAAAGTTAAGGGGAAAAATAAAAAAAAACTAGAGAGAGCACAATTCTCACTGTAAAAAAAAAAAATTTTAATTCGGGGTATAGCTTTTAAATACAAAATGGAAAGCTGAGATCGTTATTGATTTAATTCGGAACAATAGGAGTCGAAGATTGCCCGGTATGTCAAGAGAAAAAAAATGTCTTTATAGCTACAGAGGAAGTTATATTTAGTTTAGTTAAATAAAACAGCACAGATATGTTTAGTGATAAAAGTTATATATAATTGACATATGATTTGACAATTTCAAGTACTAATATTAATCAGTTATGATGCTCAGGAATTTGCTTAGTTTAAGAAATTCCTACTTTACGGTCTATTTCAGTTTCTAATTCCTAATATTTATAATAAATGAGAACAGGTAGAAGAAAGAGTGTAGTGAACACACAAAAAGAAAAATTACAAAATAAATATTTATTTTGTTGTAGTATATTATCCCACGCAAATTTTAAACATTTAATGAGAGGGAATAGAACAAAAAACCTATCTGTCCTGGCTGGGACAGATAGATTTTTTTGTTCTATTCCCTCTCATTAAATGTTTGAAAAATTACAATATGTGTTCACTACACACTTTCTTCATCCTGTTCTTATTTATTACATACATTGTAGCCGCGATGATTTAATTATATATNGAGCTATGACTAGAGAGGATTATGTAAAAGAAAAATTTAGAATTTTTATATTTCTATATTTAATAATTTTAAAGTGGTAGTGAATGAAATTAAATTTATTTCTATTTTTAATGTTCAAATAATTAAAGAGAAAAACAAATTTAAATAATTTTTTTAATCTGATAAATATGCTATTTTTAAATAGCGAAATATGCGTCTAAGAACGCGAAACCAGTCGGACAATAAATAGTTTATTAGAATTAGAGTGATTTATTTTTTCAGTGTTTTTAAATAATTTTCATAGGACTCTTTAATTTTTTTTAGATTTAAATTTTTGGGCTCATCGGAGAAAGGATTTGGAAAACATCTACCAACAACTAAAGAATAGCAGAGTTAAAAAGATGGCATCAATTTTGGAGATGACACGGAGCCCGTTTTACGAGGTATTCACGGCACTGTTCCAAAATGTTGTTGCAGGTAAGTTATTATCGATATGTGTAAACCTCACCTGATTTATTATTGAGATCTCTCTCTCTCTCTCTCTCTCTCTCTTTTTTGCCCTCTCTCATCTCCCTATCCCTCCCTCTCCAAAGACTTAC
The DNA here is from genome assembly GCA_000696205.2 of Oncopeltus fasciatus. Taxonomy (NCBI): domain Eukaryota; kingdom Metazoa; phylum Arthropoda; class Insecta; order Hemiptera; family Lygaeidae; genus Oncopeltus; species Oncopeltus fasciatus. The sequence goes on along the minus strand of KZ807707.1, from coordinate 224,566 downwards.
TTCTTTACCTCTGGAAGTCAAAGGGTCATCCTTTTCGTTCTTTTCTTTTTGCAGAAATTTTAAATTGTCTCTAAGAGGGAATATATATCCTATTGCAATACATAAGACTAATCATTCTCTCTCTCTTATTTCCCTTATTTCTTCCCGCTGCACTTTTGGGTAAGCCCTATATACCAGCTGTACTTCCGACCTATGACTTATTTTATATTCGATTTGCGTTCCAAAATGAAGACATTCCTGTGTTCGCGGGGTCGACATGCGACAGGCGACCAGGTGTAGCCTTCGGGCAGGTGACATTGGAGTCGCCTCAGCAAGACCGCTTTCCAGAAGATAAGCTATTAATTTGAAGAGGATACCACATATTTGCAATATTTACATTAAAATCACTCAAAAAAAAAAACGAAGATATTACGATTATAATTTCAATCCTTCCCAAGCCCTCCTTTTTCTCATTCAATTTCATATAATTTCTAACAAATTCATTCAAGAATTATTATTTTCTCGAGCCATTAGGGAAGGGGGATGGCATTTCTGAAGATCTGATTGAACATATTGAAAAACATTATGACATATATGGAGACGAAAGGTTGTCAAAGAGAGTCGAATGGTTTAATTTCGACATATTTCCCCAGAGTGAAATTTGATTTTATCTGCCATTTTCTGACAACTTTGCCAGCATTCCTGTCTAGGAAATTGTAGAATCTGGAGGAGCAAAGGATTGGCTTCTTTATGTCCAAAAGGAATATTTGTTTCTTGCTACCAAATGAAGCAATAACTTATATTCTTGATTTTTGCTTTTAACCGTTCTCTTATGGCTGCCAATTTTTCAGTTGTAGAAGAAATCATTGTTAAGTATGTAATTGATTATGAGGATTTGTTCTTATTTTTACTTCTCTCAACCCTTGACTAGTCCTCATTGGTCAATCCAGCTAAATAACATTCAATTCATCAAATATATAAACTGTTTCGATACCTTATAACTCAAATCTCTTCTAATCCATCCAGGCCGAAGAATGAGATTGTTCTATAGGCTCCGTTTTGGACTCACTCAGCAATGCCATTCTGTTGCCACCAAACGGCCAAAAGAGAATAATGAACTTACAAGCCCAAACACAATCACGCTAGAGTATTAATTCCCCGTCCCATGAAAAGTTACAATAAGTGGCTAAAATCAATGTTGTGCATTAACTTTTTTAACATCACTACAGCTCTGGACGAAGCCAAGTCCATTGAAAAATACCTGTCGACCGTGAAGAAGCACCTGGACGTTCTCGAAACAGCTGACCTCTACGACTCCGAACATATGTTTGTCCCGTTGATCTACACCATCTGCCTGGTCTGGGTCAACTGTCCCTACTACAAGCAGATAGACAAGGTCATCACGCTCTTCAAGGAAATATGCAATCTTCTTATCCAGCAGGTAAGTGAATCTCCAGCAGACTTGTGAACATTAATAGCTAACTCTCATATCTTCTATTCTCCGTCTTCATTGGTTTCTACACACCATCTCCATGGTGGAGATGGTGTGCAGAAACCAATGAAGACGGAGAATAGAAGGTATGAGAGTTCTATATTCATTGGTGGTAGAAATAATAATAACCCTTTAGATTATTAATAGCTATCACCAAATCATACTTTTAATAACGGCTTCACCATATTCCAACAAAAATTGGTTTGGAATCGGAGAACAGGATCTTCTTTGCCTCTTATTTCAGACTTCATGAGGATCTTTGCTGAAATTAAAATTATTAAACGTGAACATATGATTTCTCATCACTTTTGTTATGAAATCATATGATATAACTGGTTGCGTTAGAAATATATAACTTATAAGAAGAAAGTAATTTATTTTGGACTAAAACATTCGTTTTTTACGCTAAGCATAAAAATGAAAAGTAACAAAGTTAAGGGGAAAAATAAAAAAAAACTAGAATAAAATATCTTGGTACAGACGAGGTCGCAGCCTTTGCTGAACCGCAATTTTAGGTTCAGTCCTAGGAAGCTTTATTTGTTGTTTTTTCTTCAGTATAAGTTATTATTCTTGTATAATGTTTTTAATTTTTAATTTTCGGCCATAAATTGAAAAGGAAATCTGCTTAATTTATTAGTTCCTTCCAATCCAGTCCTAAGAATGGTATGAATCTGTCCTATTATGTCTCCAACTCTACCTTTCCCATGTCCAGGATTTCATCCGCTTTAAACTTTTCCATAATAAACTTCCATTTCATATAAATCCATAAGCCCAATTTTTGTCATCAGATTCCAATCCTTACAGCATTCCTAGGCGACTTAAAAGGTTATGAGTTATCCTGTGCCTTAATTTTTAATTTTTCAGGGAGTAGAGTCAATGTGTATTAATTTCTCCCTGCTTTTTTTTTTTTTTTTTTTTTTTTTTTTTTTTTTTTTTTTTTTTTTTTTTTTTTTTTTTTTTTTTTTTTT
>KZ807707.1:157524-181073 GCA_000696205.2 Oncopeltus fasciatus | reverse complement strand
TTTTAAATAATATAATAATAATAATAATAATAAGATATAGCTTCACAATACTTAGGGATAGAGATAAAAACTATCAAAAGATCTAATAACCTCGAAGTTTATCACCCAAAGAAAACATGAATTCAATCCATAGCGTTAGAAGGAGTTCAGGAAGAAGATGATGATTAAGTTATAAGTACTACTTCTACTAAATTAAGAAACTTTAAAAATCTTAGATAATGCAAGGGAATAGAAAATTGTACTACCTCAGCCGGGACTCAAACACAGAAACCTGGATCTCCTGCTTACTGGGCTGGCATGTTTATCAATTACACCACTGAGGCCAGCCAGTTGATTCATTATATTCCCCACACTCTACTGGGAAACATGCTAGATTGGTAAGTAGGAGATTGGGGTTCGAGTCCCGGCTGAGGTAGTAAGATTTTTTTATTCTATCCCTTGCATTTATTGTAAACAATTAATGTGGGATTAACTACCATAACAAAAATAGAATATTTTAAAAATCTTAGTTTTCTTACGTAAAAAATGTATGCCCCCTAATCTTTTCCCTTGTGCTGCTCTTCTATGTTTATCTTCTTAAGCAATTAAAATTCTGCACTGACTTCCATTCTCGTTATAACGTAAGATATTTTCAATTATAGATGCTTCTGTTTGAAGAATTTAAAAGAAATCCAGAAAAATTGCTTAGGTGGGATGCATACTTGGATTTCATTGATGAAATTGTTCAGGAAGGACTTCTTCATGCTGTTGGTGCTGGGTAATTCATAGCAAATAGATATAATTTACAAAATGGATATTTCATTATAGTAACTCTACATTTTATTTTTTACTTCTTTTTTTTTTACACCTATCTGTTTTTAATAATTTCTTAAATCAATTAATAGTATTGAATATAACTTATTTATAGTCAAATAGAACTGTAAATGCAAATCAAACTCTGACTCATTTTATAGGTTGGCTTACTTATTAGATGAAATGAAAGAAAAAAAGAAAAATGCCCCTTTGTTCCTCGTGAAGTTAATCTTACCAGAGAATGGAATATTATGCTTTGATCCCCTCATGGAGGAACAGATTGAAAATAGGGATGCGCTTATAGGAATAATGTGGCTCATTCTTAAAGATATTGATGCCCAAGCTCTTCTCATCCCTCGGATATCTCACAAGTTCAGAGACAAAACATACCTGGTGAGCACACTTCTATGACACTTTTAAAAATTTTAATATACCTTACTGATAAGCTATATGAAATAATTATAATTTTTTAAAAATGAAGGAATACAGAGTCTTTATTTAATGAATCATTTGTAATAACTGGTTTTTAATTTCAGGATGAAATAAGTAAGCAAGAAGACATAGTTAAAATGGAACAGACTCTGGCTCAGCACTTTTTGAAGGCTATTGATGATGTAATTATTTTTAAATTTATGATTATATCATAATTAGCTATAATATTTACAGTAAAATAAAGTAAATATTTTAAATGCAATTTCAATAAATTGTTTTCTATATAAAATTTAAGCAGTACATAATGTAATCTTATGCTGATTTAAAAAAAATTATTTAATCCAAAAAAATTAAGGAGGGTTATTAAAAATTAAATAAAACTTGTAGGATAATTAACTATTTCTTTTTACTGAAAAATTATATTTACTGATGATTTTGAGTGTTTCCTCCACAAACATGTTTTGGATTGCTCGTAATAAGAATTCTACAATTTTTTAAATAAAATTCATCCTTGCCATAATTTTACATTAAATTTTGGGATTACTGGCACTCCTTGTCCTGAAGCTGAACCTTTTGAGAACACCTCAAAAACAGCAGTCGCCTAGGCTCTCTACAAAGCATGAATCTGCAGTTTAGGTGTCTCAGCTCGAATAACCGCAAACCATTATTCTTGGCTTGTTCTCATAGGACCATTCATGTTTCTCTATTTATGCCTAAGAAACATATTGTCATTTCTTATTGTAGGATGATACAGTGAAGAAGCCTTCCTCTACCCTACTCTTTAGTTCCAATCTAGATCTCTCTTGGTTTTGTAGAGAGAGGAAAGTAACTCTGCGAAGGCTGATTAGCCTTTGCTCAAGAAAGAAAACAGTTTCGACCAATTGAAATCAGTCCATCCTTGAAGGACTACCACACCACAAAATTTGTCCACTAGCTCCTTTAGTACAGCCAACTTCTGAAGATGCCCCAGCCCAAGAATCCTACCTTCTTCTTTGATACTTTTGATGAGGAAGTATCATCAATCAGTCCATCCACTATAGTCAATGTGACAAGGTCATTGGGGGAAGTGATATAAAAACACTCCACTTCAAATAATCTTGCAGCCAACTAACAAGTTGATGAAACACATGCCAATGATTCTTGGGATCCATGCTGCTAGTCAGAAGACTATCAAATATATTAATTACTTTTTCACAACTAGAATATTTATGTAAACTGCATATTAACATGACTAGTGCTGATTGATGGTATTTTGTGAACATCTTGGTGGACAATTATAATTCTGTTTTCAGTGTATGGACTGAATTCTGTTTTTTTTTTTATTTGAAGTTATTTTTATCAAGTTTTATTTGTTTTTCATTCTTCACATTTCAAGAAGAAGAAAGTATGGAGAGCACCTATGATGATAAACTGAAATTTCCATGAAATATCCAATATTCCAATATTTTATAGAAAAAAAATCTTTGAGGTGTTACAGAAAACTCATTCTTGGCAACTCATTCTCCGCCTTCAGTAGTTGGATGAAAAACACATTACTGGATTTATAATACATTTTATTTGCTTCATAGCCAATAAAAAAATTGCTTTACTGATAACGTAAAGCATAAGATAATTTATTAAATTATAAAAAACTGATTATTTTTATGAATAACCAATAATATGAAATAGTGATATGAATTGTGTTTTTGTGACTCCTGAAAATCACATGAAAATTTTATCTGACGCAAACTAAGTTCTCTTTGATTCCCATTCATATAGTGATATGCACTACTGAAGTTTTTTTTTTTAAATTAACTCATTATAGTATGAGTTTCATCTGAAACTTTTTTTAACCCATAATGCAAATCAATGTTTTATTTATTGTCACAATTACTCAATATTTAAACTGACTATTATAAAATCTACTTCCAATGGAGTACTTAGCCTTATAATGATTTTTCATATAATCTAATTAGTTATAAATAATATTTTTAGGAAAGAAACTGGCAAGCTTTCACTTTTAACTTTAATAGCTTACCCACATTAGTTAAATTTAAAAATTGTCCAATGGGTAATTCATTGATTAAGATTATTTATTTGTAAATTACATGTCATTATAATTTACGCAAGCTTTTTTATAATATCTAACTGATGAATCCTTAAATGTCAAATCAAATCCACATTTGCTCAATTGTAAACTTGATAAATATCAATTTATCAAATCAATCAAATTAAAAGAATCAAAAATTAATTTGATGGTTCATAACATGCTCTGGAAGAACTTTTATTTTAAAGGTTTAAAATTTAAATTGTACATTATTACTGCATTTAGTCTAAATTGTTGAAATATTGTTGCATATTCTGAATAAAGTAATTTTTTTATTTGCCATAATATTTCCAATATTTCTTATTGTTCAAGTAGAATACTATTGTCCGACTTGGTTTTTTCAAATAATGAATAGGTTCATATTAATTCAAAACAAAATAATTATAAAATTTTCTTTTTGTGTGTGTGTGTGATGGTAGCTAAGTTTATGACAGTAAGGGTTATCAAATAACCAATTCTTTGCACTTTTTATATTTTTTAATTTCTGAGCACTTTTTCTATCTTTGGAGCTCAGTCACCCAACACCAAAGTTCAAAGCATTTTATCCAGTGGATACATATCAACAAAACACACAAAGAAAAACCCATTAAAATGCTATGTACAGAAAGCAACTTATAACTCACATATAAAAAAATATACATCTATAAACATTAAAATAAATTGTAAATAGTAAAATGTAATTATTAAGACACTTTAGAAACCCTGTTAAAACTATTAGTATTAAAAATATAGAATGTATACATAAATAATAATATAATGTAATATGTAATATAATAACAGAATGTAATAATAGTATAATAGAAAACTAAANCCCTTGCAACCACTAAGGGTCATTGGAGGGAGGGGCTATCTACAGGTTGCCACCCTATTTTAAACACCCATGGCTCAGGACAACCTTCTATATTATAAATAAAAGATTGAACCTGGGCGGGATTTGAACCCGCGGCGTCAGGATTGCGAGACCCGTACGGATCCCCTGAGCTATCCCGGCGCCCCCTTTTACCTCTTTATAAGTGTCTCTGCCTTTAACTTCCACAGGATATTGTTTTATTATTTATGTAAAAATTAAATATTAATAGTTTTAATAGTTTTTTTTATAGTATTTTAATAATTACTATATCCAGTTCATTTTAATGTTTATAGAGGTATATTTTTTATATGTTAGATATAAGTTGCATTTTGAACACAGCTATATAATGCTTTTTTATGTGTATTGTTGATAATTATGTACTGGATTAAAATGCTTTGTACTTTGGTGAGAGATGACTGAGTTCCGAAGAGGGAATCAATGATTCCAAACGTGCTCAGCAGTTAAAATATATAAAATTGCGAAAAACTGTTTATTATTTGACAACTCTAATAATTACAAACAAATTTTTTCTCTTGAAAACAGGCTGAAAAATTTGCTGCAAGATATAGTAAGTACTCATTTCTTTGGAAAGAAGATCGTGATGAGCATTTAAGGCAGTTCTTAAAATTTGCTCGGATATTAGAGAAACATGAACTGGAGATAGAAGGAAAGTTTGATGAAGAAGGAAAACCTTTTCTGGAAGAAAAGAAACCTACTCTTGAAGAATTTAAAGAAAAGGTGAAGATATATTTTTTCAAGCTAAATGGCAATATAAAATAAAATTTAAATCTTTATTTATCTTTAAATTTCTCCCCCTTTTGTTTTTCTTTTCTCCTAATAAAGTAGAAAAGAAAGGATTATAAAAAGGATAATTGGTCCTTTTTTTTTTCTTTTTTTAAATTTATATAAATTTATTTTCAGCAAAAAATGTAAGAATCTCTACTTTGATGAATAAATTGTGTGAGGCTTGTAGTTTTTAATTAGAAACTAAATTCTATTCAACCTTTAGTTTTTGTTGTTTTTACAGTCGGTCTATTGGCCATGTAATCCAGTGGGGTCTAGCCCTTTAAATTAAAAAAAAAATTCTTACACGCTCAATATAGTTGCATGGCGTCGTAATGATGTAATGTCTTTGCTCATTAACCTTAGGGCTGTATTATAAGTGCAATAATTAAAATTTCCCAATGTAGCCATACATGCATAGGAGTAAGGCCTAGTATATTTTCTACAAATGCTGTATTATTAAAGATTGGATAATAATAAATATTTATCCCAAGGGTTGTTTCAATATATTTAAATGGTATGTTCTTTAAATAATCAGTCTCATGAGTTAGTGATTCTCTCATTGGAAATTTGAATAATTTATTTTAGTTAATATTGTATACTTTTCACAAGTATTTACATTAAAATGTTTTTAAACTAATATTTTTCTTAGAAGTTCAGTGTTCAGCTAACCATTTTAAACCTGTTAGGAATCAGGGCCTAGAACATGTGAAACTTGAATGATATTGAGACCACTATCATCTGGTAGAACTTTTCTTCCATAAATTATCAAAAAAGTCCAGAAAGTATCATTCCTAATGTCTTCTTCAAGAAGCTAGAGAAGAGTGTGAGGGCTTACCACAAGTAATGCTGGTGGTAAGCTTTTGAATTACCAAAAGCCTTTTGAGCCTGATTTTGTAGATTTCAGTCCTGCCCTGAGCAGTTTCTTGTCAAGAAATGAAAACTCATCCAGTGCAAAAGGTATTTAGACTAGGATGGCTACATTTAAATAGAATCTTCAGAAGAGATAACTATCATTGGTTGATGATAAGATTGGTGATATGTATGTGTGTGTGTGTGTGTGTGTGTGTGTAATAAATATAAAAAAAATTTATTACTGTAAAATACTAAAAGTTTTCACAATTGCTATACATAAACTACTATACTAAAGTGTTTCCGAACACTAATAATTTACTTCAAGTATCTGCCTTTTTCAATATTAAATGAGATATTTACTTTTCAGATAGACTTTTATGAGAACCTTCACAAAGAACTTGATGCAATCCCTCCTTGTGAATTAATTGAATGTTGGCTAAACTGTGACTTGATGATTTTTAAAGAGCGTGTTTTAAATGAAAATCATCTATGGGATAGCTTGTACAAGAACTACCTCTTTGATGAAGTTATAACTAAGTAAAATTTAATATTTATTTTATGTATGATTGTTTTAGAGATATTAGCATTTATAAGAAGAAAAAAACAACAGCCAAACATGTTTCTTTGGCTATCATGTTCTCCTATGGGTCAGCACTGGAAACATAAACTCCTAATCTAAAAGCTTACAATTTTCTAAAACATTTAAGACTAGTTAGTCACCTTCTTTTCTTTAGTTCATGGTAATAATAATTAACAATAAACACATTAATAATGAGTAATGTTACAAATGCTATTATAAAAAATATTAAGTAACAACAAAAATAAATGTTTTCAAATGAGTTATATACTACTGTGTTATATGTATGGAAGTGTTACATACTGATATGTTTAAGCTTAATTTACCCTTCAGATACTGAATATAATTTAGCATGATGGAGAATGACCTTAATTGAAAAGATTAAATATTAATGTCTTATGTTTGTTTTATGTACAATATCACTTGAATGAAACTAATAAAATCTTTGTCATAAAATTTATTTGACAATAATTTAATCTGTCTTAAAAGGAAGAAGATATGTGGCATAAATAAAACTCTATTTATTACTTAGCAATATATTAAAACAGTGGTTCACTTAATTAGACTGAAATATCATTTATTTAGGATATTAATTATAAAAAACAAAAACAGCAAAAATCCATTGCAGGTCATAGAGAACCAGGAGGAAAACTCATGTTAAGGATGTGTTTATTTCTTATTCAAAGCCCACTAGAGAAGGTGTGTGGTCATTACACCTCTCTGGGCTCATGATTTTTTGTCTTTCAATGACAAATGGTACTCATTGTTGACTGTAGCGCTTCAGGAATCCTCTGTGTCATTAAAAACAAAAACACTCAAAAGAAACTAACTGTGTACTGTGGGTTTCAAAATAAGGATCTAGCTTAGGAGTCCAGTGCCCTAACCACTATGCTCCATAGAATAATAATTAGTTATCATAATTTAGTGTTGGGATTATATATATAGCAATCAAGAACAGGTGGGATAGAGAGTGCAGTGCACACAAAAAAAAAAAAATCACGAGTAGCAAAATTTTAGGGGATATCTTGCCCTTTGTCAGTGAGACGCGAAGAGATACTAGTGCTACTTGTGATTTTTTCTTTCTTTGTGTGCACTGCACTCTCTATCCCACCTGTTCTTGATTGCTACATATCCCAGTTGCGAGTGTTTCATTTTCTATATATATATATANCAAATCCTTCCATAAGCAAAGGTCAGGTTATATATATATATATATATATGCATAGCTTGATAACCTTAAGATATACATCTTGATAACCTTAAGAGTATTTATTTATAGCATTGTTTGACTCCATTGAAAATTAATAACTAAATATCAACTACCATTAGTCTGAAAAATAATTAATGAACTAATTCATTTTAGATTAAATGAATTAGATACATTTATTGCTGAAGCAAAAGAAGGTATGTCTATTATTCTGGAGAAAGGTGATTATGATGGCTTGGTGAAAGTTATGGGCTACCTTCTTAAAATTAGAGATAGAACTGAGGAGACTGATAAGCTTTTTGATCAAGCTAAGAAAACTATGACTTTACTTAAAAACTATGGGCTTGACTTTAATGAAGCGATATACAGTTTGTTGTCTGTGAGTAAATTTTGATTAATTTTTATTAAAAATAACAGTACTCATCTTTTTTGTGTTTCTGAAAATATGTATTGATTTCTTCAGGAATTACCCAGGCGATGGGAAGACTTAAAGAAGCAAGCTCTTTTGGTCAAGACTCAAGTTAACCCATTAATGCAAGCTGAGTCAAATACCATCAGAAAGCGCTTGTCTTTCTTTGATGTACGCCAAAACTTATTCATGTGTGATTTCCGTAAAAAAAGTTTCTTTGAGTAAGTATTTGTTACATTTAATATTGTATATTAAGCATACTGATCAATAAATTCTAATCATAGTTTCTGCATATCTCCAATATAGCTATGGGGACTCATTGCTAGCACTATTTTCATTTGTTTCACAGTAATTTGTTGAATGTACTAAATTATTACTAGCTGGTAACACTATATACTGATGGGAGGTTAAAATTTATAAAGCAAAAATTTATTAAATGGTATCAGCTGCCCTTTAGCTAAATTGGAGAGCATTGAACAATCATCCGCAGATATAATTTTTATTATATTAGAAGTAGTAAAGTTGAAAGTCATTTAAGGTTAAAGATTTTTTTTTTTTCAGATATTATTAAATTTATTTGTTAATTAAAATTCTTTATCTAGCTGGAACTGTGAAGATCCCTATAGGGAAATTGATAAATGTAACAATGAAATAATAGTTCTTGAGGAATTGGAAAAAAACCTTTCTGATCAAGCAAATCTTTTTGAAGTTAATGTTCCTGACTTTCTTTTAATCCGTCAGTGCCGAAAAGAAGTTCGCCTTGCCAAAGTAAGATTTCACATTCAGTATTTAACTTTTTTTGTTTTTTTAAAAATAATCTTACTTTCATAAATAGTTACTTTAATAATAAATAAGTACTTTATTTCATAAGACTTTTTTTTTGTGCACTGTAATAATGAAAAATTTTAATACAAAATTATTATTCTAACCTCTATAAATAGAAACTGTTCTATCTAGGAGCATTTTAACTTCTGACTGCAGAAGCCTTTACGGGCAATAAAATACTAAGATAATAAGCTTACTACTTTTGCTGTATAAGGTTAAAAAGTTGACATAACTATCCACAAAGTAATATAATTAGTCATAATAGCTAACTAAACGTTTCTTAGCAAACAGTACTATGAGACCAATTCACCCCATCCTAGTACAATTAAAAGAAAACCAAAATGTTACAAAAATAAAGTAGTGCGTCTTATGAATAATTTATCTAAGTAATTATTGTCATTATAGTACTTATATTTTTAACATACTTACCACAAACCACATTAGTACTAATTGTTACAAAAATTTAGTACTGATGTCTATGGGCTGAATGGAATGCTCTTCAGATCACTTCATTAAAATTGGAAAAAAAAAAAAGAAAAAGAAACAGGGCATTCAGAGGATGATAAGGCAAAAAAAAAAAAAAGAAATTGAACAAGTTATTAGGAGAGAGTCATTGGTCTAATAATGAATAAAATTTATAATTATTATAGATTATTTATAAACATCAAAGTTGGCATGAGGATTTTTGTATAAGTAAGCATTATTTTCATCTCCTAAAAACTCAAAGCTATAATACATTTTCTTGTGAATTTTTAAAATTTTCCATTTAAAACAAAAAGTTATCTCATAATTACAGCATTTATACTGTTCCAGTGAATCTTATGGTTTTAGGTAATGATTAGTTACAGTGTGATTATGCAATTCAAAGTTAAAGCTTTGGTATAAAGACATTTTTACGGAGTATATTAACATGCTATTGAATGCACTTGGCTTTAGAAGTCTACTGTATTCTTATATTAGGCTATTTGAACAAATTCATTTACTTTAATGATTCATGATGAGGCCTATCTGAATCCAAAAGTTTCAGTGACAGAAACATGAAACTGCTATTTTAAGTCCAAAATGTGCTACGTGAATAGAAATTAATTGACCTAAGATGAATATCTCACATAATCTCTTTCTTAAATCAGGGATTTAGTAAAGGAATTTTGTTAAGACTAAGCAGCTTAAAATAGAAAGTCTAAACTTAATGAACAATAAAGAAGAGGCTCATAATGAAGGTGTTTCTATAAGCAAGTTATTAAATTTGAAGTTTATTCCATTAAATTTGGTATAAACTTCAAATAACTGTCCAGAGCTTTAAGAGACATTGAATTTCTGCTAGTAGAAATATATTTAAAAAATGATTTATCAAGATAGTTTATCAGGAAGTTACATATTTTTCTTTTTCTATGGCTTTTTTTACTTATTAATTTTTTTAAATTGCACTTAGAACCAAGGCCGGAGCACTCATTATAAGATGACTGAGCTCCGAAGATGGAATCACTGACTCTGAAAGCACTCATTAATTAGAGAAAAATATATACAAAGTTTGAAGTATTGGATATTATTTCATAACCCTAATTGTCATCAGCTTCTACCAGTGTGAACAAAAGAACATTTTAAATGTACTTGTATGTGTCATTTTTTTCAGATCCTTTGGGATTATATCATTGTTGTAAGATCTACAATACAGGATTGGGAAGGAACTAAATGGAAAAAAATTGACTCTGAATCAATGGACATGGAACTAAAGAAATTTTCAAAAGAGATAAGAAGTAGGTACCTTAAAGAAATCCTGATATCTTAATGAATGAGTATATATATATATTATCAAACCAGTCATGAGAGAAAACTCCTGGTCTTGAGACTGTATATATTTATATATTAAAAATAATGATAACAATTAGTATGAGCAGTTTCAATTTTATTCTACATTATGAAAAATGTTTACCCCTCTGATCCATCATAAGCTCCAAAAAAATTCAACAAGCAGTAAATATTAATTTAAAAAAAAAAATCTATGTTACATTATATTTACTTAATGTGAATATCAATTTAATTAATTTTATTGCACAAATTTTCTTTTTCTTAATATTATATCTTCCAGATAGTTAATATGTAAGAATCAAGTAGTGTAATAGCCATTAATCAACTAATTATCGACATTATTTAATTAAAACCTATTATTTAGTGCTTCTCTGGGATGAGAGGTCGTAATTCCAATTCAGTTTTCCATTGACTGTACCATATATTCTTCCTTAGCAATGGAGTAACTGCAAAATCTTTAAGTGCTGACCCAGCTAGCCTAAAGAAATAATTAGAATCAATAATTTAATATTATAAATTAGAATCAATAATTTAAAACTGAACTAAAGGTTTTGATGAGGAATATTCGTTTTCATAAAAATTCATTTCTGATGTATAATTATTGTAAATGTTTTTTTTAATAATTAAAAATCAATGTTTTTTTTAATTATTTTTCTAGTGTAATATTCAATATTGTTCTATATTAATACTAGTGATAGCAGATCGTTGATGCAGACAAATCGTTTACCTATTCCAGAACTTTGAAGAATAGTTCTTCAGTTATTATACTATGGATACCCTGGATGAGTAATCATTGTAATAGAGTGGTGGTATCCCATGGGAACAATTGTGGTAATTCACATTTTGCCTATAATAAAATTCTGGGTTTTCCTGGGGAGATAATACTGTGATTATTAATGGTTTATATTAGTTGGACATAAATTAAGTATTTATTGTTTCAAGGATAATTTATTTGAATGCTTAATTTCTACTTGTGACTTGACTCCAATTTTGATTCTTATTTAATCAACAAATAAATGGAATAAATAAGATATATGGATATAGGTATAATAGGAAATAGAAAATTTTTACTTCACTTGCAGGTATATCAGTGTCAATAAGTTAATTGTTATTTGCGATTAAGAAATTAACACAAGTTAATTTGTTAGTATTAATATGACATTATTTACAAAAAGTCTTGTAATCATTAAAATAATTTTTATTTTATGTAGTTGATATTTAGAAAAAAATGGTTTGTTAACTATTGTTAGACAGATTAGTTGAAGTTGGTCATAACATTTGATGTAACAATAAAGTTTAAATTGTTGACACTTATTGATCCTCTGCTACTCAGAATAATATCAAGAAATCTATTTTGGTTTTTTAAATACATTTTCTATATGAAGAATTTTAAATATAAACCAACATTTTATTTATGATTATTGTTGGTTTTTTCCCCCTTTGTTTCCTTTTTAAATGAAATATTACAGGTTTACAAGGGAAGCATATTTAATTTAATTTTTTCATGAATTTAATGCATAGAAGAAAAAATGAGGGATTATTTATATATTTACTCCAATGAGTCTTTTGGCTCTCATTTTTATAACTCATGCTTATTTTAGTAGGCTAATTTTAAAAATTTTAATTTCAGCACTGGATAAGGACATGAGGAACTGGGATATTTATCTTGGCCTTGAGGGAATTGTAAGAAATCTCATAACAGCACTGAGAGCAATTACGGAATTACAGAACCCTGCCATTCGTGACAGGCACTGGCATGAACTTATGGTTGCTACTCAGGTAAACTCTTCAATAATTAAACAAATAATTATTAAGTCTGAATAAACTGAACAATCTTTCATTACACTATTTGCAAATAATTGCATTCTTCAACATACAGGATATTTATCTTCATAGAAATTTCTCATGAAAACAAATAAAGATATCACGGACTTATGAGGTATTGACATTTTGAACATTCTTTTTGGAATATAGTTAGGAAGGAGTCTTATTGATTTTTATTTTAAAGAAAGATTTACTGCCCCCTCTTCTATGCAACTGTACTTCCACATCAGATTCCCTGGTGCCTATTATTTGACAGGGGTCAAGACTAGAATGGTTTCCTTTAATTTTTACTTGAGTAATTGATCAATGAGTGATTAATCACTTTCTCACTCTCATCATAAATCATCTTTACAAAATATTGAATACCTCACACCTGATGCCATGTTATGTTTAAATGAAATTGTATACTAAAAAAAAAGAAAGTAATATGTTAAAAATAATTCATGTAAGTTTATTTATGAAAGAAGTGTTACAACTACAATACTCTATGACTATGACAAGCCATCATCTTGGCATTCAAAAAAACACTGGCCAGGTTTTAACATAATTTATAATACATAACAGATGATGTTCTGATAACATAAAATATTTTGATATATCGTGTAGAAATTTTGATATTGATAAAAATTAAAAACTGATTAAAAATTAGGAAGAAAAGTTGCCCAATAAAGTTTATTCACATAATTCTATAAAAGTACTGAACAGTTGTTTCACAACAAGGATTATGCACTTTATTGACTATTAATTTAAATGTGTTAATATTTTTTTAAGGGTCTTGCATAAATATTGTTATTGCAGGTCACTCTTCAAATTTACTATGATGCGACCCAACACAACCAGGTCTGGTTGAAATAGCTGATTGTTGCATGGCTGCTTAAATAGCTTAGAAATTACAAAAGCTTTAGTCTAGTTTTAGATATAATATCCATTAAAAAAAAAAAAAAATTATTATGAGCTCAATCGCTTGATTTCTGTTGATACTTACAAAACTTAATTTGAAGTTTTCAATCAAAACTTTTAAGGCAATAGAACAGGAGTAAATCTATAAAATTAACTATATACTTCGGTTTATCTCACANAAGCTTTAGTCTAGTTTTAGATATAATATCCATTAAAAAAAAAAAAAATTATTATACTTAATATTTAGAAATTTAGTTGAAAATGAACTTTTTCTTTAAAACCTTATTAAGCATTAATTATGAGTTCTGGCTTAGCCGAGAGAATTCTTTTGGGGCTACCAAGGTTTGAGTCTCATCAAGGATTTAAAAATGTTAGAATATGGTGGCTACCTGCAGATAATCTCTCCCTCCATGATTAGTTGCATTGGAGGTAAATAAAAAATAAAAAATAATCATTCAGCTGTTGATTTATCATCTTGATTTTACAAGGAAAATAATGATAAACAAACTTTTATAAATTCTTTTATGAGGACCTTCTCAATAGGCTTTTATTTCTTTTTATAAAACTTTACTGATTAAAAGGATATATATTTTTTTTTTTTTTTATCTGTACAAGAAAAGAGAAAAGCCAGGGAGTCTCAGCCATTTTACTTGTATTTATGGCAGTGTTATGAAACCAGTACATTACTTCTCTTTATTACTTTGACTATCATATCCAATGCTAATAATGAAACACCTCCTTTTGCTATCACAGATTTCAAAGTTCATGGTGATATTTATTTTTTGTGTAAAATCAAAAATAAAATTTTGAATTAAAGTTATCAAAATTTAAGAAGTGCATTACAATCTTTTGAAGCTCAAGCACAAAATTGGATGGTCCTTAGGAATTTAAGAATTGGTCATTGTTGTACGCTGTGTCAACTAAATGAATGATTGATGACTTAACAAATGCAAAATGGAATGCAAATAGAATTTTATGGGTATTTCTGAGTAGAACAGCAGGGAGATTTTTCAGTATTCACATTATTTCTTATAAAGTCTAATAATTTACAATCCAGTTAACCTTCTATGTCGGAAGAAAAGCTTATTTTTTCAAAACTATCATTGAGGCTTTAAGCAGATTTACCAAAACCATATCAATACTTATGTAAATAAAATTATACTTATGTGCTTGTCTCAGATTTTTATTATTTTACCATATCTTTATGATTTATTACTAGAGAATTCATAAATGGTGGTTTATCTTTACTATTATTATAGAGCTTTATGGTTCTTTACTTGCCTGATTCCTATTATAGTTACTTACTTATAAGGGTTGCAATGAATTGCAAAACTATCTTTTCATCACTTTTGGTACAACAAAAGTGCAGACTTCTCAGACATTAAGATATTAAAAGATATTTTTATTTTACAAGGTTTGCCTATTGTGTTCGGATGTGGACATCTCTCTGTCATTCATTACTAGTAAATAGTTGCTTTTTATTTTTCTTCTGTAATATATACTACCTTCAATTTTTATTAGCTTGTTTCATTGATTTTTTTTGGATCCCTTAGGTCATACTCCCTTATCATACTTATTTTATCTTTTAATTATTTAAAATCCAAACACTTGGACATTGAAAATGTACAGAGCTTTTAATTATTAATTTTATTTATATAATACTGAACTTATGTATCATTTTTCTTTATCTCCAGTAAAGTATAGCAATCATGAAAAAATTTGAAACTGATTTTCAATATTTTGTATGTTCCTGAATCCATTTCTAACATATTCTGATTAAGCAATCAAGCTTAAGAATGTAACTAGTAGGGATAGGTGGGCTCCTATCTTTTAAAGTAGAAAACCGGTATTCAACATTTGAGCTTCATTATACCAAATGTTGCTAGAATTCATGAACGGCTTAATAAGGGAGGGGTATAAAATGAGAATCATTAATATATTTAATAAATCATTAATACACTGCTGGACAAAATTAAAGGATCACTTCAATATTTTGAAATTACTGAACTGTATAGGGTATTTTTGAAAATGTTCTTTTTTCTTTGGAAGTCACACTTTATTATAAGGGTAATAAAAAATTCTTTTCTAGAAATTTTTAATAGGAAAACAAATCAAAAAATAAAAATGTCCTACAGTCTCAAAATGAAAAAGTAAATCTTTGAAATGAAATGAAATTTCGAAACTGATTAAAAGGAAGAATTCGAGGAAAACGATCAATAATTGGTATTCCCACCTCTAGCTCTGATAATTGCTTCCATTCTCCTGCCCATTCCAGCGACCAGGGCTTTTAAATATTGTTCTGGGATGTTGTTCCACTCTTCCACTAACATTTCCCTTAAATCTGCCAAATTTTGTGGGTCTCGGGCGTGGATAGGTCTTCCAAGCATGTCCCATACATGCTCTATTGGGTTCATATCTGGACTTCTGGGTGGCCAAACCATAACGTCAATTTCTTCTTGTCTGAGGAAATTTTGCACTGATCGAGCAATGTGAGGTTGGGCATTATCGTGCATAAAAATAAAGTTACCTGCGATATTTCTGGTGAAAGGTATTACGTGTGGCTCCAGTACCTCCCTAATGTACCTGTCAGCAGTTATAGAGCCACAGTTCACAAGAACCAACTCTGTAGGGGAGTTTAAATTTATGCCCCCCCACACTATCACTGACCCACCATCAAACGCAACCCTTGGAGAAAAAGTGCATGGAGCATACCTCTCTCCTCCCCTTCGCCATACCTTTTCCCGTCCATCTGGAGATCGGAGACAGAATTTTGACTCATCGCTGAATAATACGAGGCTCCAATCTTCCTGAGTCCAGTTTAGGTGCTCCCGAGCAAACCTCAAGCGCTCAACCCGGTCTTCCCTGGAGAGAAGAGGTCCAGTAGCTGAAGGATGGGAGGTCAATCCATAATCGTTGAGTCGTCTTCTCATGGTTTGCTCTGAAATTTGCACATTCCTGAACCTCTGGAGGAGACCGCGCAGACTGTTACCAGTTGATCGGCGATCCAGAAGAGCATGCAGTTGCAAAAATCTCTCGTCACGGTGGGAAGTTGACCTCAGACGGCCTTGTCCGACTCTTCTTGTATGCCCTCCAGTTTGACGGTACCTATTAAGCACCCTGGACACTACGGATTGTGACCGCTGGGCCGTTGCGCAATATGCCTTTGAGAAAACCCTTCTTCACTCAAAGCAACAGCACGAATTGATTCCTCTTTGGTCAATGCTCTTCTGTTGGCCATCACAACGTTCTTACTAAACTCACAAGTAAAAACTAAAGTCTCTTAAATGTTAGAAAATCTTCAATAAGATGAATATTTGCTAACAACTAACCATTTACTGATAGGAAGAAAGAAAAGAAGTGGATTAACTGACCCTTTTCTCCATAAACGGGTGGGAATATAAACAGGTACAGGATTAACTGGATAAGATACAACACAAAGTCCAGTCTGGGGCAATGGAATTTCTAATTTTATCTCTTATGTAATAATAATATAAATATTTGTAAGTGATCCTTTAATTTTGTCCGGCAGTGTATATTCCTTATTAATAGTATTATGACTAAAGTTTATTGCCCTTAGTATCTGGAAAATTTAATTTAATTTAATTTTTTAATATTTATGTTCTATAAATTCTTTAAGATTTTTCAAAGATAAAGTTTTTAGTTGAAATTAGATGAGGGAGTGTTTAAGAGAGACTAAATTGAATAATCATCATTTCTTTATTATATTATTTATTATATTCCTATACTTTAGGAAGTGGCTGTTATAGAAAGTTTTTTTATGCTAGTGGCAAATGGAGATGAAGCAAATTAATATAATTTCAATTTTAAAGTGGTTATTAACATATTTTGTTTAGTTTATAAGCATGCTGTAGGATAACTTTGAGATTCAAAACTTTTGGTGTCTTCTGTTCAGTTTTTAAGCAAATTTATTCATTTCTCAATGTTGACATATGTTAAATGAAGTTACTCTCAGTACTGATAGAGGCATGTTTTAGTGCTATTGCAATACTAATACATTTTTCAGTTACAGAATTTATTAAATTCCTAGTGTTGAAGTTTTTTTTTTAGCAAATTCTCTCCACTATTCTTAAACAACACATTTTTTTTTAAGTTGCTCATAGTTATTGTTGCTACCTTAGTCTGGTTAAATTTCAGCTACTAGTTGCTTAGTTTTAAATAATATATTTCTTAGTTATTATTAATATTACTGAAAACATTTGTAAAACAATAGTTGTAATTTTCCAACATTTATGTTCTCTTATGTTTTTTTTTTGCATAACAATAAATATGTATAAAGGAAATTACTTATAAATTTAATTTCGAGGGTTGGATGGGCCTCCCACTTTTGATAAAATAGAAACCAGATTTGGTACATAGTTTTCTTTTAGAAAATTGTTTTTAAAATTTATTTTGGCTGAAATTGGATGTGGGGAAATGGAGTTCAAAAGAAGTTAAGTTTAAGAATTATTAATATATTTACTATTATTGATGCTATGAAAAATTGTAAAAATAAGAGTAAAATATAATTTTATGATATTTGCCTTCATTACTTTTTTTAAAAATTAAAGGCATATAATAAGGATATTTAAGAATGTTAATAGAATGCCTGAGCACCTCTCTCCTTCTATTCGGTCTGGAGTTAGCCTGCTACATCAACATTTTAGGCTTCCAGTCTCTAGAATACTCATAAATTCTTCCTCCGGGTTTTGACGTATCAAAAAGTTGATTTTTTTCAAGCTTTCATGCGTCCTGTGATGGACATTATTTTTCCATTCAGCCCTTAAGAAGCCATCACAGAATGAGCCCAAGCTTGACAAAAAACAACTTTTGGCACAGTCAATCCCGGAAGAAGAAAATTTTTATTAATAAATTTCATTAATTAGAAAGAAAGATTATACTTTTGTCTATAGATTCAAGAAAACATCATGTGTGAAAAATTCATTTTAAGGAGTTTATTCCCCACTATAAACCTCAATAAAAGGATCAGCTATTTTTGTTGGCACTGTCTTCAACTTTAGTTAAACATTCTGAAGAGAGCCTGAACTCAATGTGTGTTCTGAACCATCAAAGTCCACCCCACTCCACAATCAATGAATATCAGCTGTGGTCACATCAACTTTTCAACTAATTATATTTACTTTATAAACTGCCCTACCTAGAAATAAAGTAGTTATTTACTTATTTGTATTCTTTTGAAAGATTGTAATTTAAATATTATTGATAGGTCAAGTTTGTTATTGATGATGAGACAACTTTGAAGGACCTCCTCAATCTCAATCTATACAAGTATGAGGAGGAAGTTAAGACTATAGTGGACAAATCAGTGAAAGAGCAGGCTATGGAGAAGACTCTTGGAGAACTTAAGGAAACTTGGAATATGATGGAGTTTAACTGGGATACTCATCCTCGAACTGGAATGAAAGTCCTTCAGGTCACTGAAGAGCTCATTGAGACACTAGAAGCTGATCAGGTAATGGTCCTTCTATTTAATCTTTTAATAAAAGAACAAATTAATCTAGCAGTGATTTTACAAATTTAACAGTAATAGCCTCTCTTTAGAACTTGTAATCCTTCTTCTCTTTAAGGGTAGTAGAATTCTCTTCTATGCTAATAAAGGTCTTATACTTAGAAATAAAATAAATTTATTAAAACATGTTGTTTAAGTGGCTTAGCCAATGCAGAAAGAGAAATTGGCAAGCACTAGCTGGATTCTATCAGGCTCGGTCCACAAAAATTAATTGTTTTATTAGAATATGGTTTTTGAAAAGAGTAAGTAATTCAAGTTAGACTCACATCTTATCTTCATAGGCTTAAAGGTTGCATATAGCAGTGTAAATTGTGCTGATTTGCATTGTTGAAGGAAATTAATATCCCTTGGAAATTCATTTAACACATAAAGATGAAAACAAGAGGATCTATAAACAATTAATGAGAGGGAACAGAATATAAAAAAATATCTGTCCTCGCCAGGAATCGAACCTGGACCTCCTGCTATCGATTCCTGGCGAGGACAGATAGTTTTTTATATTCTGTTCTCTCTCATTAATTGTTTAAAATTTACGTGGGATAAAAAACCACAACCAAATAAAATATTTACAAGAGGATCTATGTGTTTTGTCCATATCGACTCATATATGTCTAAAGATTTTGAAGAAGGCAACAGGACACTACATTTTTTAATGCTTGAATGAATAATAATACAGATGATTTTTTAAAATCTCTCTAGCCAGAGGATGTAAGAAAACAGAGGATCTGAGCTAAATTTAAATGAAAAGCCCAAGAGTATAATAAAATGTCTTGTAATACAAATTTTTCATCCTCACAGATTAATATATAAATCAAATATCAAACACAAAAAATAATATTTGATCATGATGTACATCATAAGTTTCAATAATGAGTCAAACAAGTTTTTGTGGGATTTTTATTTTCTCCAAAGCATAATATAAATTACCTCGATTTACACTATCATATGGATTCATAAAACTTTGAAAAAATTGTGCATGATTATCTTGAATACCTTACTCTTCCAAAAGATCATTCTCTAGGAAACAATTAATTTTAATTGTAGGAAGCCTGGCAGACCTTGGAACTTACCAATTTTTCTTTGGCATTATCGAAGGCTCTTGAACATTATGTATTTGAGAGAATTATATTAGTACAGTATAGGTTTATATTTTTACTCAATAGATTTAATGGATAGTTTTAAAATTATGCCAAAAAATAATTAAGAATTAAATATCTCAATTAAATATGATTATGAATTTAACTCAATTTTATACATATTCAGATTTTGTCTTTTTGTTAGTTGTATAATTAATTGAGGGATCATTATTTTTGGATGACTCCAGTTATCTAAAATTTTTTATTTAATCTCTTCTTCTTTAATAAGTAAAATTTCAAAATCAAAAAATTCAAAAAAGACCTAAAGCAAACAAGATTTATTGATATTTAATGAATTATTATTTTAATTGCATTTGAGCTGATAAATTATGGCCAAGGTAATACATTTTCACTAATTTAAATATAAATTTATAATTGTTTTTAGTATTTTACACTTGTAAAATATTTTTTCTAATTGGCAAATTTGAGTATAACCATCAATAATTACCCCAATGATATTCTATAATTTTGTTTTTAAAATTATATATTACATTCTGTTAAAAATAAAAAATAAAATTGTAATTTGATCACAATGAATATTTTTAAAAAATGACATTAATGACAGTCACAGGAGGAGAGAAGGTGACCAGTGACACCACTCTCAAATGTATTCTATAATGAAAAATAATTTTATGTCACATGAATCAATTCGTTTTAAGCATAAATTTTTAACATTAGTTACATATTAAACATGAATGTTAGTTTTAACATTTATAGATTGTTGCTCAAAATTCATTGCTCATTTTTTTGACAAAGTTTCTAAGTGGCAGACTTCACTTTCTAATGCTGATCAAGTAATTAATACTTGGTTAGAGGTCCAAAGAACGTGGATGTACTTGGAGTCCATTTTTATTGGTTCAGAAGACATCAGGAGACAACTGCCCGAAGACTCCAAACGATTTGATCTATAAATGTTAAAACTAACATAATATTGAAACAGTTTAATCATTTATTTTTCTAATTTTTTTCTAAAATATCACTTTTATCTTTTATTATCTAAATTTTGAATTGAGAAAGGTTAAGAATGGGCCAAAACATCTTAAAGATCTATATTATAAAAAAAAAAAAATTATTATGAGCTCAATCGCTTGATTTCTGTTGATACTTACAAAACTTAATTTGAAGTTTTCAATCAAAACTTTTAAGGCAATAGAACAGGAGTAAATCTATAAAATTAACTATATACTTCGGTTTATCTCACAGTTCTAATTTTACTTTCTAACTCAGATTTGTTTATTATTAATTCAGATTTATTTTTACTTAATAGTCCAGATCATTTTCCACCAGGAAATAGTTCCGAACCAACATATTTCATCAGTCTTATAGATGTTTTAGTAGCTTCAGTTATTGTTATAGTAATAGTTTTGATAATTATTTATAGATCGAAGCTTTTCTTACTTTCTTCAGTCAAGAGGTTAAGCTGTTCGTTGGTAAATGTAAATAAATCTGCCTTTCTGATGAAAGGAAATAGTGAGTAACCCTACAAGCTTCAATCATAGTGGATTTACATTTGATTTATATTAAATATTTTAATGACTGATTCTAGGAAAAAACGTTTTTTTTATCTGACGGAGCTGACTGTAAAAAGCACAAAAAATAGTGAAAACACTTTTCAACTTAAAAATACCACTTATTTGAGTAGATGCAATTCTACTGAATAAATTGTGGAAATTAATGTTCTAAGCTGAGTTTATTGGCAGAATTAGTAGTGAAAAGTTAGAACACACAATAAAAACACTGAAAATATTTTTTAAATCTATTATATTATTAACAAAAAAAGTATTTTATTTTTTACTTTCTTTAATAATTTTATAACGATTATTTTTTTCTTTTAGGTTAATCTCCAGAATATGCTGAGCTCAAAATTCATTGCTCATTTTTTTGACGAAGTTTCTAAATGGCAGACTTCACTTTCTAATGCTGATCAAGTAATTAATACTTGGTTAGAGGTCCAAAGAACGTGGATGTACTTGGAGTCCATTTTTATTGGTTCAGAAGACATCAGGAGACAACTGCCCGAAGACTCCAAACGATTTGATCTAACAGACAAGGAGTTCAGGGTTAGTTATTTTGACTTATTACTGTTTGTGATTACTTATTAATTTATCAGGGTTATTTTAGTCAAATTACATGTTGTACAACTTCATTTTTTTTATATCTTAGAAAACAATGTAATTTACTTTACAATAATTTTAACTATTTATAATAACTATTTATTAAGAAATAACTATTTTTACTTATTTACAATAATATTTAACTATTTTGATACAGGTCATGCTTAATGAGATGAAACAAATTCCTAATGCAGTGAAAGCTACAAATCGTCCACACCTATATGATAAGCTAGAAAGGATTCAGGGTGAGCTGACTAAATGTGAGAAAGCCCTTGCTCAGTACTTGGAAACCAAGAGACTTGCATACCCCCGGTTTTATTTTGTTTCATCTTCAGATTTGTTGGACATTCTATCAAACAGCAATGTCCCAGAACTAGTTTGCAAGTAAGGCATAATAGATTGTGAATATAGTTTTCTCATAGTAGCCAATTATTTATGAAAGTGTTGTCATAGGTAGTTTGTGTTACTACCTTATATAATTATATCTGTAATGTTTTAAATAGGCTATATTGATAAAAAAAAACTGTCAAAGAATATTAGATGAGCTTCAAATAAACATTTTTGGAGGTTGTCACAATTCGTGACTGTCATGCATAATGTCATGCAACAAGTAATATTTTTTTTTTACATTATTGACAGTATTATAAATCCATTACAGAAGTAGTTATAATAAAAAAAACTAAAATAAGTTCATTCTAACTATAGAAATATAATGAAATAGAATGTAATAATAACATAAATGAATATTCACAATTATATAAATTAATGAAAAGCAAGTGCAAATTAATATGTATTTATCATATTTTATGATAAGTACTATTAACAAAAATTTTTAAGAATGTATTCATCTTCATCTAATTTATAGCTCCTAAATTACTAGTATAGTTTAGTATTTTTATGAAATGTAGACATCATTCTTGTTTCCCCAAAAAATTTATTTATGCCCTTTGACTAAGTCTTTACTGTTGGAAAAAAAAATTTAAATGTACTTGGTCCAAATAATTATGATAGCATTTTATTGATAAAAATTGAGATCAGTAGATGTGCTTTAACTGTCCTATGCTTTTAATATTAGTTTACTTAGTATAGAAATACTTCTCCTCTACTAAGCAAGGGGTTTTGGTAATATCTCTGAATATGAACCCACTCTAAAGGAGCTTCTGGTAGGGACTTAATAGCTCTCAATTGTATAATATTAAAGGGCTTAAAATATTAAATATTTAGTTGTTTTAGAACGTGCAATCTATATAAAGTAGTAGTAGTTTATTAGTTCCTATTAGTTACTTATTGGCTTGCCTTTTAAATCAAGTTTAGTTTTACTATTTAGTCATTAGTATTAATGTATAAAAAATTGTTCAGTATGTTATTGTTAACTCAGAGTGAGTTTAGTTTGTTTTCTCTGATTCCACAATATATATATATA
>KZ807707.1:142577-156848 GCA_000696205.2 Oncopeltus fasciatus | reverse complement strand
AGTCCTGGTAGTATAACTGGAAAGTACACCGGCCCGGACAGCAGGAGATCCAGGTTCGATTCCTGGCTGGGACAGATAGTTTTTTATTTTCTATTCCCTCTCAATAATTGTTTGTAGAATTAATTTTCACTCTCAATTTTTTTTACAATAACAATACTTGATTGTGTTCAAATATTGTAAAATTAAGGTGTGAATTAGAATTTAATAATATCTATTTTATATAACATGCAATTTATGAGAAGTACATATAAACAAAAATATTTAAGAATGTGCTGAGGTTTAATTGGATCCTTTCTCTTTTTGGAATTGAAATATTCAAATTTTGTTCAGTTTTTTTTAAATTTCTGCTGGCTGTTTGATGTGTTCATTAATGATCACAATTCAGTTTGGGATTTTGCAGGAAATACATCGATAATTGTATGTATAAAGATATCATACTTTTCTAATGATAATATTCTATAAAATTTTAATTTAATTTTATTGAAATGGAGAAACATGAGTACTGTTTACTGCTCTTATTTGGTTTGCAGGCAGCACTATCAAACAAGTTTTTTATTTCTATTAGCAGGCTTATTTAATTTCTTCTTAATATCCTTTTAAATACATAAGATACAATTAGTAATTTTCTACATTTATGTCCATTTTTAATGAATCATGAGAAATGAATTCTTGCTCCTGCATGATGGATGATATATTTTATAATGCACAATATTTTATATTTTATTTAAAATTTAGATAATTTAATTTGTAAAGCCTTTGTTGACCATTTTTGCCACTTTTTAAAATTAATTTTTGACCATCTACTTAAACAAAAAAAATTTTTTTTAGGCATTTAGGAAAATTATATGATTCTTTGAAAAAACTTCATTTCAAAATGGAGGGGGGCACAAAAACTAAAGAAGCAATCATGATGGAAGCAAAAGATGGTGAAAAAGTGGTTCTCAGTGGGCCTTGTGACTGCAGAGGGCAGGTTAGTGTACTTCTCTATTCCCAATTTTTTTTATTTTCTTGTCTTTTCTATAAGTTCTACTCATAGGACTATTGAAGAAGATACTATTGGATTAAAATTGAGCTAGAAACAACTATATACAACTCTGCTTGCGGAGAAATCATCCCATCAAAATCCCACTTTATTATAAAATTTTAACACAATTTTAAATAAACTTTAATATTAAACTTAGAAAATAGGGGCGCCAGGGTAGCTCAGGGGATCCGTACGGGTCTCGCAATCCTGACGCTGCGGGTTCAAATCCCGCCCAGGTCAATCTTTTATTTATAATATAGAAGCTTGTCCTGANAAAAAAAAAAACTTAGAAAATAATAATAATATATTTCATAATATAGAAAAATTGAAAGTTTACTTTCTATGTGCCTATAGTACACAAAAGACATTCCTTGATTAGCCTGTACAATTCGACTTGAACTTATTAGAATGATGACTGATTCCTTCAGCTTTTTTTAAATGTAAATTGCAATTTTATATGAAGAATATGTTGTTGTTATTATGAAGTGACATAAAACAATGGTTCTTCTGTGACTAAATTCCTATCTAAAAAGTTTTGTACATTGGCTGCAGGTGCAGGTCAGTCCTATTCTATTAAATACAACTCAAAGTAGAGGAATTTTGTAGTCCTTAATAGAGTTTGGTTCCTCTAAACTAAATTTAAGGATTTCCTACTTATTTATTTATAAATATTAATTTATTTGTGGTGTATTATCCCACATAAATTTTAAACAATTAATGTGAGGGAATAGAATAAAAAATCTATCTGTCCCAGCTAGGACACGAACCTGGATCTCCTGCTTTCCGGGCCAGTATGCTACCATTAGCACAACCGGGATGAGCTAGATAACTTTTATTAAATTTCCAACAAATTTTATTAAATTCCCAACACACTGGGAGAGTGTGATCCACGAACCTGGATCTCCTGCTTTCCGGAGTTCTGGCTGGGACAGATAGATATTTTATTCTATTCTCTTGCATTAATTTTTAAAAAACCTACTTATTTATTATTTATTTAATCATTTGTTAATTCCTTAATTTAATATTATTTATTTGTGGTATAGAGTGATATAGGAGTATTTAACACCAAATTGTAGGATAGAAAGGAAAGGTTTTCATGTGACTGAGAAATTGGCTTAATTTAAAAATATTTCCATGTTATTAACAAATGTTAACAAGAAATTTTATTTCATACTAAAAAATATACACTTACACTACTCGATGTAAAAATTATTATTGTCTTAAAGAATATGTATATATTTACATATATTGTATTTATAATTAATATTTATATTAATTTATAACCTAGTTTTTAAGAGTTGTGTCATTGGGTCGAGAGTGGTGTCATTGGTCACCTTCTCTCCTCTTGCCATTGTAATTTTGTAATTTTTTTTTAAAGTTCATTGTAATCAAATTACAAAATGTTATCATGTTAACAGAATGTGGTAAATGAATAAAAGTTGAAAAAAAAAAGTGTCGCTGGACAGCTTCACCATCAAGCAAAGTACACGTCAATTAAAATATTTATTTATAGTATTATTGTACCAGCCCATTACAAGGTGCATAAGTGGAGAATGTAAAAATAAAGTTCTTATTAATAATTAATTACTTAGTTTAGAATAATTCAATGATTACATGGTCGAAGGTTGTTCTTAATCTGTTTTTTATTTATTTAGAATTATTATTTTTATTCTCAATTAAATTAAAAAAAATGTGTAAGGTGAAATAAAATGCATAAATAAATAATATTAAACTATTGTTTTTCATGATTATTTAGGCTGCTTTTCATTATGTTGTCAAAGTATAGAACCTTTGTGCATAACTATTAGATTATCTGGTTTCCCTGATATTATCTACTTGCCTATGATTTTAGCTAACCTTAATCACATAATTTATTTTCTTATTATTTGATACTTAAAGCTGTGTCAGCCTTTTTATTTTTTTTTTATTTTATAAAACATACTCAAACATTGTTCTTCCAATTATCTAGGTAGAGCAGTGGCTGAATAATGTGACAGATATAATGCGAGCAACTGGCCATTTTTACATCTCAAAAGCAGTGAAAACATATGAAGAAAAACCAAGAGAAGAGTGGATCTTTGACTATCCAGCTCAGATTTCATTACTTGGGACTCAGATATGGTGGGCAACTGAAGTCAATGCTGCCTTTGCCCAGTTGGAAGAAGGCTATGAGAATGCTCTCAAAGATTATCAAAAGAAACAGGCAATTATTCTTCATAATATTCTTTTGCGCTTGTACTTCTTAAAGGTCATTTTGTAGTCTCAGCACATTTAGTTATAGAGATGATTCGGGTCATCAAAGTGCTTAAATACCATATAGAAAATACTTTCAAAGACTTTTAAAATTTTTATTTCATTACAATGAATACAGTACTTGCAATGGTTTATGAATAGATTAAAGAATACTATACATAATTTCATTCTGCACATTTATAAATAAACTCTGGAGACCATTCTCTAATAGTTATTATTCTCACCAAGTATGCTATATCTTTCTGTATTGAAATATCTAGTTTTAATTTTGTGTATTTTCTATATTAATCATTAAATTTCTCTACTATTTGCTTTAGCAGATTTCCACTGGTACCAAGCTATTCACATTGGTACCATAACAAGACTTAAAAAAATTTCAACTTATCTTCACCAACCCTTCATTGGAGAGGCTAAAATATGAGCCTATTAAAAATTATATATATATACAAATATGTCCAAGTGTGTGTGTACCAAAATATAAAATCTTATTATCATTTTTATTTTCATTTAAAAAACATTTACAGAACAAAATAGGTGTCAAATGAAATAATATAACATTTATATTTAAGAAAATCGCTTTTATAAACCCACATTAAGAAATGCATTTAAAAATGTAATTTTGATAGGTGGGTCCTCTAATTTTAAAAATATAGAAACCGAATGCAGTATTTATGCTTTTATTGTAACCCCTAAAAATCATTCATTTTTGGTTGAAATCAAATGAGGAAGAGGGGTCATTTAGAGGAGACCAATATTTAAAATCATATCTTTGTATTAATTTTAATTTGTTTAAAAGTGGAGCATTTTATTTGTGCTCCATTTTGTATGACAAAGACTACTGAAATTCTTTTTAAAACTACAATTAGTTTTACTACTTAACAAAGTTATTTGTCTAAACAAGGAAATAATTTACTCAAATTAACTTTCTAGATCAACCAGTTAAACACTCTCATTTATTTGTTACTTGGAGAATTAACTGAAGGAGAACGTCAGAAGATTATGACCATTTGTACCATCGATGTACACTCTCGAGATGTGGTGGCTAAACTTATAATGATGAGAGTTGAAAACAGTCTTGCTTTCCAGTGGCAATCCCAATTAAGACATAGGTAAAATTCATACTGAGTATATTGATTTATTAGGTTAATATTTCAATAAGTTATTTAAAAAATATATATTTAAGAATTCATCTTAAAGTACCTTATTCCAGATGCTATTCAATTTTCATATAAAATAAATTATTTTATGGCAATATTTAAATATGGCGGTTTTAAGACCACCCCATTTTTCAGATTGATGGCAAGTTTTAGGTATGTACAGGAAGTGAAGAGACATGTTGCTATCCGACTTTTAACTCATACATATCACAGTGCCTTGGAACATATTTCTCAAGGGAAATTACATAGTCAGGCCAAGCTTTTGTGTTTGTGTGTGTACTCGCATGATAATACATTATTTTACTCTCCATTTATTGAATATGATTATGAAGCTATGGGTCGTAACTCTAGCTAAAGAATAATTTTATATTCTCAAAACTTCAGTTGAAAATGTCACCAAACTCTAACTTTTTTTTCTTACACTACTGCTTTTAAAGATATAGAGCTTTAGAGATCCCCAAAAATTTTGCTTCTTGTTATATTTTCTTTTTGTGTGTGCACTGCACTCTCTATCCCACCTGTTCTTCTTGATTACTATATATATACTACTACTACTACTACTACTACTACTTCATTGCATAGGTACAGTTTAATTCCAATTATTAAGTCTCGGTTCTGTTTACGTTNCATTTATTTATATATATATGAATGTACACACACACACACACACACATGTACTAATCAAGAACGAAATTGTAAAAAACAAAAAAACTATTAGATAAGTTCCTTAAAAATTTTTTTTTTCCCTTAAATCAATGTAAAATAAATATTGCTCCATGTAAATATTGCTTCACTCCTCTCTGAAGAAGAGTATATAAAACATTTTTTTGAGGAACTTATCTAATAATTCAAATGGAGAGTTTTTTTGACCGTAGATATTATTATTAGAATTTTTTTTATATTGTGGTTCAGTCAAGGTAGATCTAAAAAAAAAAAAAAAATAGAAATTTTAAAAAATGTGTATTTTTTCAAATTTGTATTTATTTATTTTTAATTTACCTTGACCAAGCCTTATCTAATAATTTTTTTTTTTTACATCATGGTGAGTGAAATTTAACAATTTTAAGATTTTAATTTTTTTAATCTCCTTTGCAACTACTGTGGATCATAGATGGAACTATGTCCGGGTTGCCTAATACATTAATGGTTATTAATGTATCACTTATTGGAAAGCTTTTATTTCTCAATATAAGATTGCCTAGGATTAACTTGAATCTGCTGAGCCTGACTTAGGAGTCTAAACTGATTCTCTCTGCCAAGCTGGTGCCCACCTGTGGTATTTATTTGGAAATTCTCTTTCAGATGGGATGTTAGATTAAATGATTGCTATGCTAATATTTGTGATGCTGAGTTCAAATATGACTATGAATATCTTGGAAATACTCCTCGACTTGTCATTACTCCCTTGACAGATAGGTGCTACATTACTCTTACTCAAGTAAGTTTAGAGATTATAGATTAATATGATTATCAAGGTTATGTAACATCTAGAATGACTCACAAATATTTGCTTACTATTTTTCTTAAAGAAAATTGTATAGTAATTGCTATATCTTGCTTACCTTTGGATTGCTATGAAGACAGAAAAGCAAAACATGATAGAACAAATGATATTTTGTTGTCTAATATATCAAAATTAAGTAGATTTTGAATTGTAAAGGGCACTAGGTAAGTTTTACAACATGTAACAGGAAACATTTTTTCAAAGACTGTTTCACAAAGAAGAAGAAATGTATATTTTATTTCCAGTGCAAAATATATGGTACATTTCTAATGGAGTTTTTTTTTTTTTTTTTTTTTTAAAATAGACCTGAAGATGGTTTACAATCTAAGCTGAAACATTGGCAAATAATTTAAAAAATACACATTTTTAAAATTTGTATTTTTTTTTTTTTGGCTCTACCTTGACCGAATCCCAACAAAAACATCTAATAATATACATTTCTTTTTCTTTGTGAAACAGTCTTCAAAAGATGAAGTTTGCTTATCTGCTCTTGAAACATTCTCAAGCATAATATTTCCTCTTCTAACTCCCACTACAATTTAAACATCATTACTCTGTGAAGAAAATTCTCTCCAAGTACACTCAACATTTCCTCTGAAATCTATCCACACTTAACCCACTTATAAAGTTATAATACAAAATTGTTCTATGTTCAACTTTAAGTAACAGTGGCATCTCTGACATCTTTCACTAACATAGTCAATAAAGAAATGACCCTAGCCCAGGAACTCAGCCATCAACTGTCGAGGCTGGTACAGGTCTATGCATGAGCTACTTTTTCATCTCGAATCCACCTCTCATATTGCAAAGCTTTCCTCTAGTGCCCTTTGTATTATTAAACTATAAATCTTGACACCCTCTTTCACAATGTGGGCAGTTATTTTTATTTTAGATGACAAACCATTTATAATCAAAACAAAAATTATTGCATTTTTAAAATTGACAGTTTTTCAAAAATTTGTTCTATTAATTTTTACATTTCACACAAATTTTTCTATATTTGTAAGTTCTCTCAGAACTTCTGAAGAATCTTAAGAACTAAAAAAACACTCAAAACCTTTATTTCATTTTTCATTCTGATTCGTTTTATTTATTATTTATTGCAGTCACTCCATTTAATAATGGGAGGAGCTCCTGCAGGGCCTGCAGGAACTGGGAAAACTGAAACTACCAAAGATTTAGGAAAAGCTATTGGCATAATGGTTTATGTATTCAATTGTTCTGAACAAATGGACTACAAGGTATAAATTTATTTCAAATGGGAAAAAATTATTCTCTAATCTATTTTACTCCTTAGGTTTTTTATACTTATGCATCATTAGTTATAATTAAGCTTTGATTTTTTTCATATTAAAATCAACTTCAATCTTGAATATAAAAATTGGAATATTCTAAAATAAATTATTTTAGAAGAATTACATTAAGCTGGGAAGATACAGGATTGTTTTTTTTTACTTCAGAGCTAGGGCCAATAAATATGTACTTCATATTTTAGAGCCTAGGTAGTATCAAAAGTTATAAACTATTCTTTCTGCTATTAAAAAATAACATAACCTAATCTGCTGATACAAAATGCATTAGAATATGTATAAATTAATATTAATTAATAAGTAGCACATATTGGTTTCACCTGTCTAGATTAAATCTTCTTAAAACAAGAAATCTTTTATAAAACCAGAAGGTATTTGTAACAACCATGTCATCCAATTTCTTCATTTGGTTCTATCACAGTGAACATACTCAATTAATTGAATTTAATTCAATTTTTTTATGCCTTGAAATCCAATAGGTTAATTATTTTATTCTTAAATTGTGTATCGCCCATTGAAATTGTAGTGTAGAAAAATTAGAACTAGCAAATTTCATCTGACCTAACTCATTTAAACTGGAGAAATTTGAATTGAAATTTAATTTATCTCGAGTGCCCTTGAAGGCTTTCACAGTTATGATATCCATAATTAAATACATCATCTAGTTTTGAATTAGTGTGGAATTTGTTACATTGGCCACCCCTTCAAATTTCAGATCTCAAATTGTTCTATTTTTTAAAAATTTTATTGAATCATCACATTTTCATATTTTAGCTAGGATTGTTGATTACATTGATATATTAATTAATTAATCAGAAATTAATATATCAATATAAAATTAAAGTATTTTTTACTCAAATAAGGGAATATTAAGTTTCTTAATGGAATAAATTAGACTATGAAAGGAGCAGGGAAGTATCAATACAGAAAATCTTCATGAGTTTTTGATATTATGAAGAAAATCTATCAATTTTGAAGTTTTGATCTTCACATGTTTGCTATTTCTAAAAGTTATTAAGTTACTTATCATTGATATTGATTAATTATAGAAGGCAATTATAAGCAATACTCTCTGCTAAAAAAACTGTTTAATATTCAATCCTTTTAAGTATAAAATTATTCTTCTTTGTGAAACAGAAAGAAGAAGAATTTTATTTCCAGTGCAAAATATACATTTCTAATGGAGAGTTTTTTTTTTACAATAGTCCTGAAGATGGTTTACAATGTAACCTGAAGCATTGGCTGATAATTTAAAAAATACACATTGTTTAAAATTTGTATTTTTTTTTTTTTTTTGGGGATCTACCTTGACCGAATCCCAACAATCCTTTTTTTTAAAAATCGGACCCATAAATTAACATAATACTTGTTTTATTACCATTAAAATGGCTTACAGGCCGATTTATTATGCCTGTAAGCATACCTAAGTTTCAGATGCTCCTGAATTTACTAACTTTTTAATATCTACATTTATATATATATATTTTTTTATAAATTTTTATAAATAATTGTTTTTTTAAACTATGCTGTACATTTTTTAGTCATGTGGAAACATTTATAAGGGTCTAGCACAAACGGGGGCATGGGGATGCTTTGATGAGTTCAATAGAATATCTGTAGAAGTGCTCTCAGTAGTAGCCGTACAAG
Organism: Oncopeltus fasciatus; assembly: GCA_000696205.2. Taxonomy (NCBI): domain Eukaryota; kingdom Metazoa; phylum Arthropoda; class Insecta; order Hemiptera; family Lygaeidae; genus Oncopeltus; species Oncopeltus fasciatus. The sequence goes on along the minus strand of KZ807707.1, from coordinate 147,953 downwards.
TCAAAAGTGTCTTGGATGCCATAAAAGCTAAGAAAACAATGTTTAACTTTCAGGTATTTAAAAAATTTTAACTCATTATAAACATTTGCTTGATTTTATTTATAAATATGAATAACTATACATTTTGAGTTTTTCATTAAATTCACAAATGCTTCCAATGAAAAAGTAATAGATTTTAGTATTTTTTGTTGGAGACAATTTTTATGTTTTAACTAGTATGTTTACTTGTATGTTATACTTTGGGAATACAACTGGTTACTTAACACTAGTGTGATAGTTACACACTGATATAAGATAAATAAAAATATTAACATATTATAATAAAAATGCTGATTTGACATTGATCTCACAAAGCTTAAAACAATTTTGAATGATTAAAAAAAGTATTTTCTGTAAATTACTTTTAAAAGATGTAAGTATAAATATTTCCTTCCCGAGAAAAATTTGTTTTAAAATCTTTTGTTGAAGCAATAATTACTGTGTTATTTATTATTGATTATTATGAAAATAACTTGGTACCTTAAATATTTAATCACGATTTTAGGGAGACAGGATTAGACTTATCCCAACTGTGGGCATGTTTATAACTATGAATCCTGGATATGCTGGACGAGCTGAACTTCCTGAAAACTTAAAAGCTTTATTCAGGTTAGAAAAACATACACAATCTCTTGAATACAATTTGAAAAAGAAAAAGTTGTTTAAGAAAAGGAGTATGATAAAGCAAACACAGATCACATAGGTTGTTATACTTAAATGCATTCCATTAGGTCATCAATGCTAATCAAGCAATCATTTAAAGTACATTAAGTACCTTTTTGTTCTGAATTTTCAGGATAATGAACTTTTTGCTGACACAGCATTGAAAAAAAGTGAAATAATAGTGTATATGTATTTAAATGGGTATGAGAATATCTTTATTATATAAACTTTGGTGGTTTATGAGTCTAAAGCCAACCAAATTAAGGTCCTTTTTTCATAGACCAAAACATGGAGATAAGGTGTATCATACTTATCAATTTACTAAAGATTTTTTTTGTAAAATTATTAGTGAATGGCAGACCAATAAATCTTTTCAAGATGAGTGAAATAATTGAGAAGTGATCAGTAACTTCCACAGTTCATTCAAATAATTTTTCTTTTCAACGCAGTGTGCTTTCGAGGCTAATGCCTCATCCTCAGTGCTCTGAATTTGTTGAGGTGAACTCGCTCAGACCTCTGGCTATATTCTATGTATAGAAAGGAATATAAATCTTTTGTTTAGTAGCAAAATATTCATTCTGCCTGGTTTTGTTAGGTTTTATTTAACTTGTATCAACAATTAGTTTAAGCAACCCAAGAAGGTAATTAATGAGGCGCACTGCATGAGTATGACTGATAGTTGTACCAATAATGGTTTGAAGATCTTAAAAGATAACTTAGAAAAAAAAAAATCTGCATCGGTTGGCGAAATATGGGCAGCTAAGATGATACATTATGTGAAAGGTCAAATTAATATAGATAAAGTAACATTTAAGGTAAATATTATAGATTTTAGAGCTCTTTAAATAAATAAGTACATGTGTAAGAATATTGACATAGAGGATTCTTATGTGAAAAAAAAGCTCGATTAATGAACTTTAAAAGAATAAATGTTAGTTTGTTTGAAAATAAGAAAATTGATGCGTAAAAATAAATTTAAGTAAAAAATTGAGAAATTTAAATTTCATTTGGTTTTCTTGAATTAAAAACCAAAGAAATTAAATTAAGAAATTTATGAATGAAAAATGGTCAATTTTATTGAAATTATCCCAAACAAAGTTGTATGTAAGGAAAATAAAAAAGAGAAAACAGAATAATCTTATAAGTGGTAGCATATAAAAGATCATTTAGTTCAAAAACTAAATAGTAATAAATTGTAGTATGCAGAAAGTGTTAGTTGAATGCACCTGGTTGCTACTTTCTAGTTTTTCCCGCAAGTTGTGATGGAAAGCTTTAAGAGCCAATAAAAACACAATTGGTACACCAAGCTAAGGCAAAAATTACAATTGTTACAAATTAATAAAATGTTTTGCCAGTATGTAGTACTTTTCAAAGCAATAAATAATATATTAGGAATGAAATATAAATTAAGATGTATTGTTTCATTTCTTGTACCAAGTCAACCCTGAGTTATATGTACATCGTCATTTCATGCACTTTCAATTATATTTTGAAGAGTTACATCACAAATAATACTTTAAAGTATGCATGAAACTGATTTAATATATCTTTATATTACAGCATGGTTTTATCTAGATTTTATATTCTGCTTCACAGCCCAGTGATAATCAACACAATTAAAATTAAAGAAGCTCAAATGCATGACTGGTTAATAGACTTATTCTTGGATTTGTAAGAAATTTCATCAATCATTTTGATTAAGTAGTAGTTATCCAAAATCCAAGAAATTTCATAAAAAAATAGTAGTAATAATATTAGCAATTGGATTCTATAAAATGCCTTCCAGGAGACTGGTAACACTGTTTCCTCCAAGTCCTATAAATTGGTACACTACAAGACTTCTGAATGAAACAGTAATAAGATATCGAAATTGTATTTTATTCTTTCCAAGTACAATCTGTAAAATAGTATTTGAGAAAATACAGTGAACTCTCAAACTGAAATCTTGCTCCCTGGCTGGAGTGTTCATCTTATATATTTTTTAAATATAGCTATTTGTTATCATCTATTAATCTTGTTAATTTCCATGGTCAGAATTAAAAGTTATCTGTAATTTGTTTAATTTAATTTTATAATTTTGCCATTTGTTCAGTTATCAAAACTAATCAGAGTACTCTGTTGGACATTTAGAGGGTTAAAGTCTCTCTCTTTAGCCTTATATGTAATATGTAATACATAAACCTTACCCCTGCTTATAATATTTTTTTCCTAAATAACACTATCTACTCATGTTCAATATTTCAGTATCACAAGTTATAAATTAGGGTTAAGCTATATTTTTTTAAACCTATATTAACAGGTTAATGAATAACAAATATCAGTCGAAACCTTGTTTTAACTCCTTTAAATCTATAGAGTAAGAAAGAGTAGAGGAGAAGAATTTTAAAATATTCTAAATATCATCCATGTATTTAAGAATAAACTGCAAATTCTCCTGTTTATTTAGTGTTATTTCTCTAAATGTTGTCATAAATTATTTTATTATATTTTTGATTTATAATGTTTTTTAGCTTGACCTTACTATGTAATTATAAAATTTGTTGAAAAACATAAGACAAGATAATAATATCTAAATAAAAATTTATAGTTTTGTTAAGAAACACTATAAGGTGGGTAAGGTGTATAATATATATTTAAATTTAGGTTAAAGAGTAAGGACTAAAACCTTAAAATTTTTCAAAGGAAAGTAATAAATAGTTTTGGAAATTAAACAATTGAAAATTTTTAAAAATGCAACCAAAAATAAGTTAAATTATTTATATTTTAGTTGTTTTTACTTTTAAAAAAATATCATATTTTGCTACAATTTAGAGTAACTAAATATAATCTTTATGAAAAGTTGAATAAGAATCTAATAAGTTAAATAAAATCACTATTTCAGACCTTGTGCAATGGTAGTTCCTGACTTTGAATTGATTTGTGAAATCATGTTGATCGCAGAAGGTTTTCAAGATGCCCGGGTTCTGGCTCGAAAGTTCATCACTTTATACTCGCTATGTAAAGAGTTGCTGTCTAAACAGGATCACTATGATTGGGGACTTAGGGCCATCAAGTCTGTGCTTGTTGTTGCTGGATCTCTCAAGGTAAAATTTCCTTTCATCATTAATTTTTCCTTGTATTTTTAAAAGTCCTTAAAATTATTCTTTAATTTTCTAAAGGTTGGTTATAAGTATAAATTTTATTACTTATTTTACTTCCTTATAAAACGCAACTTCATATTTTTTTTTCTTCCTTTATATAAATTTCTTACAGATTAAAGAAAAAAATTCAAAATGTATTCATGTTTTTATTTGTAAGGAGAATTCATGCTAGGTCAATATATTCATGCTAGCCAACTTATTGTTACTTTTTTTCCTGTTGTAACTCCTTTTTACTTTTCTTACTCAAATTTATCTCATAGGTAAGGAAACTGTAACCTTACTTTAAAAATCGAATTTGAGTTTTCATTCTTGTGGGAAAACAGAACTGAACTATCCCACCAGAAGTTGACTTGTAGGCCATACATTTTGCAATAGAGGTGATGGAGGTAGATTGTCACTTACTTTAGAGTAACTAAATCACGAATGAGGATTATGAAATGAAAAATGATTTGGAAAGGAACTGGAAGGGAGTGGTGGAAGAGATGGTCAGTAAGGGGGAAATAATGGTGAGAGTCAGTGTTTTACAGATGGCTTGTCTTTGAGAGTTTAGTTGCCCTGAGGTTACAGTAAATGTCAATATAAAATGTTAGGTGGTGAAATAATAAAATGCTATGAAGGGGTTTGACAGAAATTTTTGATTTAGAATGTGAAAAATATTACTGTAAGTGGAAGAAATGTAATATTTGTCTGTTTTATCATAAATATTTTCTAAGTTTATAAGAATGGTTCTCAGCTAAAAGTCGTTTTTAATGTTGGATTCAATCACCAGAAGTGTGGCTTCGTCAAAGTAGGATGTATTGATGGGGATTTAATTCCTACATATACTGCAGTACAGCTTTGAGTGGCACAAGGGATTTTTTTAATGTCAATGTGGGGAATGGAGTATTTTAATTTTGTTTATAAATTTTTGAGTTTGTTGTTATTGGAAAAGCCTGTACATAGCTTGGGGAAGGTTGTTAATTTTTTTGGATAAAAAGGAATATATGGTATGGAATGGAACATAGAAATGTCACTGGGGGGGGGGGGAGTGATGGAAGGAGTGGAATGAGTATCATAAATTTTAAATCTTTTAAATTTTACTTTGTGTACTATATGTTGTGGGAAGCTGTTATTTCTAAGGATGTAATTTTTATGTTTGATGATTTTGTCATGGAAAATAGTCAGAAAGGTTAAAGGTTTTGAAAATGAGGTTTTTCGAAATGTTAATATTTTGGGGATAAGGTTTAAAGAGTTAAAACAAAGGTGTCTGGAATATGTAGATTTAGTATACTTTGAAGAAATAAAAAATTATTTGTAAACAGAAAAATTTTTATTATTGCATATGTTTCGGCCTTAATTTCAAGCCTTCTCCCTATTCCATTAAAACTGATTCGTCAATTGAGTGATTGAGAAGTGTTAGAAGGTAGTAGCAAGGTATGTGTTTGTCAAATCTAGTAAAGATAAATCTATTTTTTTTTCTTTCTTTTTTTTTTTCTTTTTTTTTCTTTCTTTTTTTTTTTCTTTTTTTTTCTTTCTTTTTTTTTTTCTTTTTTTT
>KZ807707.1:100461-142124 GCA_000696205.2 Oncopeltus fasciatus | reverse complement strand
TAAAATATTTTACTCTATTAAATGTTTTTTTTTTTCTTTTTTAAAGAAAAATCATCAAAGGATCCTTGAAATTAATTTTCAATGTTTTATTTTTTAATTTTAGAGAGGAGACCGGCAAAGACCTGAAGATCAGGTGCTGATGAGGGCCCTTAGGGACTTCAATATTCCCAAAATAGTCACAGATGACCGAGCCATTTTTATGGGACTAATAGGAGATCTCTTCCCATCTCTGGATGTCCCAAGAAAAAGAGACCTTGATTTTGAAAAACAATGCAAACAAGCAACAATTGACATGAAACTTCAACCAGAAGATAACTTTATCTTAAAGGTATATTTGGATTGGAACTTTGACTGTTTTGGCACAAAAGATCTTATCTTAGTTTTTTCAGGCTCTCAGAACATTTGTTTTTTAATTTTAGAAAAACTTAGAAGTTTTCATAGCTATTTTTAGTTTTAGTAGGGCTTCCAACTATGGCAAGTTGGAAGCCCTGATAAAACTAAACACCTTTGTCTGGTCAGAGCCAAGCTCCTGGCCTCTCTGTCAGCTTAGTCTCCTCCCTGGAGACCTCTTCCTGCCATCTCTTCATGGATTCCATCCATCCTCACTTTCTAGGTCGTCCTCTTTCTTGAAATTTGCCAGGCTGCCAGCCCAGTGTCCTTCATGGTCACTTATCCATGTATATATGACTGCAGCTGTACCACTGCATTCAGACATTGCTGACATAGTCTCTCAGGGACTCCCTTTCTATCCCAACATGATTCCCATTTTATCCCAAATCACCTCATTCCAGAGCCGATCCAGCCTTGTATTGCTTAAACACCAACTCCAGATGTACATCTCAGCTGCCTGCACTCAACATTTTGGACACATACATAAGAATGGTGTCAACAATTATATATGCTTTTTTGATGTCTGAGGTATTATTGTTCCATACAACTGGTGGAACAATACTATCTCAGTATAAGCTCCCTAGCGATCTCTGTCTTCCCCTTCACATCCTCTGCCGATGAACCTGATCTGTCCAAATTGAAACACAAATAGTTAAGAACATCAGCTTTTACAGAGGATCCACCATCAACCACCATTTTATGAAATCCTGAATGTTAGATTCATTAATTAAACTCAATTAAAACTATCAATATGGAAAAATGAAATATATTCCATGAAATCATTTGTTTAAAAGAATATTTTTCATTAAATTTCTAGTTTACTGAACAGCTACATATCACATATGTAAGTTCCAAGTGTAATTTTCTACCAATTTAAAATAATCACAAAATGTTTTGTTGTGAAAAGATTAATTGATACTGAAAAATATCACTAATTAACGAAAAAACTGTATAAATTAAATGTATGATTTTTTTTTCCAGTATTGGTTACCCTACACAGGTGTATGTGAAATATTTCTTAAAGATTATAATTTTATACATATAAGATACTGGATAAATTTAATATAAAAAATAGACTTGGCAATATTAAACAAATTACCAAGAGAGTGTTTGAAGCACATTAAATAGCTCTTGCCTAAGGAAAGCTTCGAGCTACATGTTCCTAGCCGTTGACTGGCTTTTAGAAGTATACATATTACTTCCCCTTAGCCCTCCTCCCAATAACATTAGAGGCAGCATATGAAACAGGAAAAATAAGATAAAAGTATTAAAACTATGTTACTAGTTCAACTTGTTTTACATTACATATTTCTTTTCTGGTCATCTAATTTTGTCCATTTCATAAATCTATTGAATATTATTTTATAAGGTTTGCATTATTTTATTAATGGAATTATGAAACTGATTCTTAAATCATTTACACCCTTCAAACTGAATAACATTTAAAATAAATCAAAAAGCTCAAAATATTAATATAATAATAAGTTCAATAGAATATCTGNNNNATTAATAAAAATTTAATTCAATTTAAATGCATTAGTTTTAATAAATTTTTAATTTAAATATTTCCTTTATAAACATTTATTTTTAAGAAAAATAATTTAAGTAATTAATTAGTTTAATAATCAATTATTATTATTCTTAATCAATAACATTTTTTAAAAATAATTGTCAATTAGACAAATGATGAATTGCATATAAAATATGTAAAATGAATTGTTATCAACTTGATAACATGAATAATTATTATTCTTAATCAATAACATTTTTTAAAAATAATTGTCAATTAGACAAATGATGAATTGCATATAAAATATGTAAAATGAATTGTTATCAACTTGATAACATGAATAATTTTCCATCATTAATTAATTAATTAATTAAGATTGTGGATATTGTTTATAGATTGTGCAGCTTCAAGAACTGTTTGCAGTCAGACATTCAGTCTTCATAATCGGTAATGCTGGAACAGGAAAGTCCATGGTTTGGAAAACATTACATAAGACTTATGCCAACATGAAACTGAAGCCATACTACAATGATTTAGAGCCGAAAGCTGTTACAAATGATGAGCTGTTTGGAATTATTAACCCACAAACAAGAGAATGGAAAGATGGTAATGTATAATTGATATTTGGGTGGTAGTGGAGTCTTATACTGGAGAATAAGTAAATATCTCATTCTTTGCTCATTTTTTTTGGGGGGGGGGGTGAGTGCTTTTCAAACCAACTGCCTCATCTTCAGAGCCTAGATATCTTGATCTATGAATGGTTGTGCTATATGCTCAGGGGTTAGCTGAGTAGCTCAGTGCGAGCACTCTATAATCAAGGAATCTGGTCTCTGAAGATGAGGAAGTCTTTGGTTTTAAAATAGCTTAGCCTACAATATAAAATGATGTGAAGAATTGGCTATTTACTTATGGTAATGTATTTTCTTACTGCTTTATGCATAGACTGGAATGCAATTTTTAGACTGTTGTGAATCTAGGTATTGTCTTTTCATCAGGTTTATAAGAAAAAATATTAGAAAATACAAATTTATTTCTCATGACCAAGTTTTGGTAGATATACTATAGGTGTAAGTTTTTTAAAATTATTTATTTGACCTTTTAAAACTTTTTTTGCCTTTCCAATCAAATTATTTGGGTGAGAGAATCCAATGAAAAAAAAAAAATCAAACGTGTGAAAGATCTGTGTGTCAACAATGTCTCTTCTGCTACTCTAGCTCTATATACAAATATTTCTTGAATATTCTACATTTTCCTCTTTGATATCATTACAGGCATATAGGAAATATGCAGTATTGGAATTATGACCTCCAGCTGAGTGCCTTTAAACTTGGTAAAGCTTTACTAAATACTTAACATGCTATATAAAACACAATCCAAGTCTAATCTTTAATATAAATGAAGCAATGATCCAAACTATTATTAATTACAATACATCTATTGGGACCATCTAATGACCTGGAGTACCAAACTTTGTACAGGATATACATAAAAGATAACTAATAATCTCTGCTCCCATTTATAAATGAAGCATATTGTGTAGATTCCTTTCCTTATTGCCAGCCTGTCTCTCTCAAAATACTAGTCTTCATTCCATCTTCTTCTGTGCATTCTTGAGCTTCACCTCCTCTTTTCAAATTTGGAATTCCCCCTCCTACTTGACACTGAGGTATTTCTACCTTGTACTGATTTTCTGCACAATGCTACACCCAATAGCTCCTCAACTCAAGGATAATGTTGATGTTAAATCCACTTAGCTTCTTTTGACTTCTATTTACTCTGAACAATATGGGTTTCTATTAAATTTTGAGATTTATGCAATAATATATATGAAATAGTTTGCCTTTTTTGGGACATCCTTACTGTGACACTCAACTGTGATGTCTTAAACTGTGGTCTCTTACCTCTGTGTTCCAATTTATTTCCTTTGCTTCTTGCTTCATTGGATTTATATCTACCCATCATGAGACTATGATGCAGTCTTAATTTTAGCAAATTTTGAAGGAATTTAGCCATTGAGATTATTCTCATATGATAATTTATCAATTTTTTCTGATATATATATCTATATATATATATATATATATATGTGAACATCGTATTTATCAAATATTGTCTGTACATATTCAATGTATTTATATTTACTATATAGTAAATTGTCTTACATATGTAATATTGGTCAAAAATTGCCCTTAAAATACATATAAATACACTTATTCCTTCAGTTTTATGAATATCAGACATGTCTTTAAACAGGTGCTGACATTGGCCAGTAATGAACGTATTGCTCTAACCAAGGCTATGAGACTTCTCTTTGAAATCTCAAACCTCAGGACTGCCACTCCAGCCACAGTGTCCAGAGCTGGCATTTTGTATATCAATCCTTCAGATCTTGGCTGGAGCCCGTAAGATTTATAACTCTTACTTATTCTAATTATTTTAATAAACTAATCAATAATTCTTGTCTTTCTGAGAACTCTTTTAGAAAGTCAGTTGTATTGTGCGCGCGCTATATGTGTGTGTGTGTGTGTGTGTGTGTATATGTGTGGGTCAATATTTTACAGGAAAGTTGTCAGCTTTACTGAATAAAATTCATCATATTGCTGTTAAATACTAGATAAAATATTAAGTTCCTCATAGTTCAAAACAGGATTAATAGAAGTGGGGACCTAATGTCATGTGCACCTATTTTTTTTTAACCTAGCGGGTGTAATATTTAGTTTGGGTAATATTATGAAACTCAACACAGATTTTTGTATTAATGAAAGACATGTTTTAGTAGTAACACAGAAAACTTGAACAAAAAATGTGGGTTTACCTGAACTTTAAATATAAACTTTATGGCCTTAAAGCCACAATTAGTTGTTTTTCGCAATGAAATTTGGTTTTTCACTTTTAAATGCTATTTGAAAGGCTTCATTTAATTACAGAGCATAATTGGACAAATACTACCTGAAATGACAAGTGCTAGTAAAAAAAGTTTTTTTTTATTTAGCGAGGGCATCATTTTTAGCTTAAGTAATAAAACTCAAAAACATTTTAGAAATTATATAGCAAAATTGAACATCTAGGAATAGGGGTTTACCTGTATCATAAATTTTGCAGTTTATAAACCGTAGTTCTTCATTTTTCTTTAAAATTCTCATGCCGTTTTGAAATGTAAAAAAAGTTGGTTATTGAAAGAAATCAAACAAATAAGAGTGGGATGTTACCTGAAATGTCAAGTTTCAGTGCAAAAATTTTTTCAACATATAATATTTAGGATAATGATACTCAATAGAATTGTTTAAGAGATATATTTCAAAAGTGTGGGGACTTTTATAACATGGAAAATTCAATTACAAATATTCATCAACTGCAAAACTGAGGAATTTGCTTATTTTAGCAGTGAGATAGATTGTTTTTACTCTAGTACATTATTATCTTGTCAGGGTTGGAAAATGGTTATTATCTTATGTTAAGTAAAATATATTCAAATATATTATGAGTAAAATATTTTAATGATTTACAATAATTATTTAATAATCAATGATTAAATTAGAAGGTCCATTGGCCATCAATATGCTCATTCTTTGATCCCTTTCTCATTTATTGTTGTATTTTGTGCTTTCAACACTCTGGTAATAACAGCCAATGGTATTTGGTATGTTCAGTAATTATTTCACCGAATTTGGTTTGATCTTGTATAAAATCACAATGAAGTTCCTGATTTCAAATTGTTATAATTGTAAGAAGAGCTTTATAGGAGTACACGTATTTTTATTAAGCTATAGCATTCTATTGTGTCTGTTATAATATGACATAACTTCAAAATCGTTACTGTTTGTTGTGTTTGTGTAACATTCCTTACAATTGTCTTTTCTGATGATGTTGTTAATATCCACTTTCTGAAGGAATATATTTTTGTTTTCTACAGCCTCTTCCTATTGTTCACATCACATGTAGATGTGAATTGACAAAGAGTTTATGTGGCTATGCGGAGGCGGCAATTTCACATTAACTAATTATATTTAAATTTCTAGGTCTTTTCTCTGTATTAATCAGAGAGCAAGCCAATATGGCCGGAGATGGACCAAAATGGATGGTTATGGATGGTGATATTGATCCTATGTGGATTGAATCTCTTAATACTGTAATGGATGACAATAAGGTAAATGTTGTTCTTATTTCAATTTTAAAACAATATTTTGAGATATTGTTTTAAAATTGAATCCTTTAGATTAAAGGACTTGATGTTATAAAAATAAGACAATAATCGTGGATTTAATGGAGACTCATTGTAATTTTCTAAAAATGTTGCTTATTAAATTAACCTAAAATTATTAGATTTCTTCAGAATAAGTACTGCAACTATTAGCCCACCCAAAAAAAAAAAAGAGGTTTTTTTTTTTTTTTTTTTTGAGGAAATAAAAAAAATTAACGAATGAATGTCCCATTAGGAATTCGAGTAGTGCAGGTTGTTTTTAAGCATAAGCAGTTTTCATTGACCAAACTAACGAAAAATTATAATAAGCTGCTAAAAATAATACTAAAAAAATGATTTAAAAAAAGGAAGTTGTATTAAGTAATAAACATTCAAGGCTACGTTAGCAATCAGCCAACTCACATTTTTAACTCTCATAGTTTACTTGGGGGATTTATCTTTATATCTCTTTTAACATAAAATATATCTAAATTATAACTAATCAGTTCATAAAAAAGAGCAAAATTAGTTAGATTTATAAAATAATTGAATAATACTTTTTTTAAAAATAGTTGAGTTAGATAACATATAACGATACTTGAAAGTAATCAAAGAAACAAAAACAAACTATTATTCAGGAAATTAAGAAAAGTACTAGATAATCACATGACATTTTCTTTTAAAACAAACATATGAGGATCAAATAATATATTTATGAATTCATATTGTGGGGAAAAATTTTTTGCTTTTATGAAAACTCATTTTCATTGGAATAATCTAATACCAGAAAGCTTTCTAGCTAGCCCCTCAGTGTTTTCATTCATATGAACTTGAATATTTCTTCTTTATGCAGATTTCAAGATCACTGTAGGAACTTACTCCTTTAGAAAACACTAGATACATTCCTTCAAAAAGGCTAAAAATATAGAAATAACATTATCTTCTTCTAGGTTTCTGGAGAAGCTTAAGTTAATTATAACTGAACTTGATCATGTCATCCATTATATTCTTGGCATCCACTTCTACTTCTTCCACTTCCACTTCTCATTTAGATAATTTTTTATAAATCCTCCCTGAAGTTTCTGCTTGAGAAAATTTTCTACAACAAAGGAGTTTTTTTATTGGCAATCTTCTATTAAAAAAATTATCTTATGAATTTAAACAGAAATTGGCTGATTTGTTCCCTCTTATTATATCCAAGTGTTTATCGAATACTCAATGCGATATAATTAATCAATCTTTCTTGTCCCTCTTCTAAAATTTATAGTTATGTATGACTGATATTTCTCCAATATCTTCTAGTTCAGCTCTAAGGAATTCTTCTCCGAATACATTACATTTTTTTTACTAATGTTATACTTTCACATAATTAGTTTGTCTGAGAGATAACTAAAAATTTTTTTTTTGATTGTTCTATTCACATATTCCCTCATATCTACTTCAGTAATAATATATATGTTTACACTTTACTAGGTCCAGAATTTCTTAATTTATAAGTGAGTTTATGTGTATCATAAGTTTTAACTCAAGGCTGTGTTTTCTTTCTTTTATCTTAGAAGTAAACAAAGAATAGGAGGCCCTACATACAGTATCACTTCCTTTTAAAATATTATGATAAATAGCTAAAAGAAATTTTACTAAAGGGGAAGAAATTTTCCTGAAAATTAAAAATTTGGGAGGAAAATTTATCATCAATTTTAAAAGTATTCTAATAGCATTTAACAATTTAATCTTTCATTTTAAATAATATGTCCTCTACTAGCTTTTAATGATAGCTTTCTAATTAATTTATTAAGAAAGAGAAATATCTGTGCTAATGTAATCATCAAGATAAAAATATTACAGGATTTAAATTTAAATAATGATTAATTTATATTGGCTTGCATTTTTAAAAATATATTGCTGCTTTTTAAGTGGTAAAATAATTGTAAAGTGGGAAATAGATAATATATATATATGTGAACATCGTATTTATCAAATATTGTCTGTACATATTCAATGTATTTATATTTACTATATAGTAAATTGTCTTACATATGTAATATTGGTCAAAAATTGCCCTTAAAATACATATAAATACACTTATTCCTTCAGTTTTATGAATATCAGACATGTCTTTAAACAGGTGCTGACATTGGCCAGTAATGAACGTATTGCTCTAACCAAGGCTATGAGACTTCTCTTTGAAATCTCAAACCTCAGGACTGCCACTCCAGCCACAGTGTCCAGAGCTGGCATTTTGTATATCAATCCTTCAGATCTTGGCTGGAGCCCGTAAGATTTATAACTCTTACTTATTCTAATTATTTTAATAAACTAATCAATAATTCTTGTCTTTCTGAGAACTCTTTTAGAAAGTCAGTTGTATTGTGCGTGTGTGTGTGTGTGTGTGTGTGTGTGTGTGTGTGTGTGTGTGTGTGTGTGTGCATATATATTTAATTCCTTGTAATTAATATTAATTTCTCAATCATGGTCCTGTGAGAAGTTTCCTTTGGGCCATACTTTCAAGTCACCTTCTAGCCTTGACAGTCTAAGAAAAATTAATATTTAACTATAAGAAATAAAATACAATTTATTATACTTTTCAGGATCTATGATGTTATTTTAATTATCAATGTATGTTTTAAAGTTAATTTATTCAATTTACTTAGAACTACATGTTTCAAAAATACACTTTTAAAGAACACAAGTGGGCTATCAAAGAAGCAATATGCTTAATGATAAAAAATTGTTTGCAGAAAAGATTGATGTCGATTAGTTATGTTAGGCTGGATTTTCTAATACTTGTTATCCAAAAGACATAATTTATAATGTTAACAAAGTTCTTCTTTTTTTTTTTTTAATTTTCATTGTTCTATTGAGTAAAATAACTTTTTCTTGGGTTTATTTTTTTTTTTACTGTAAGCTGGTTTGAGAAAAACTAAATGAGAAATTTTTATTTGTTTTTAGTGCAGTACTTTGTTGCAGTGCTATATATTGTTGGTTCTTTTGAATTTTTGGAATGAATTGAATTATTCAGGTTATGAGTAAATAAAGACAGTTTCTGAGATGATTTTAGTTGGGGTTCGATCAAGGTAGATCCAAAAAAACACAAATTTAAAAAATGTATTTTTTAATAAAGGATTATCTGCCGTTTCAGCTTACATTGTAAGCCATCTTCAGGGCTGTAGAAATACAATGTCATGAGAATACAATAATAATTGAAATTAATATAATAAAGAATTGCAATAATATAATGTGATATCAAGAGTATGAATGTAGAGAGCTATGTAAGAAAATTTAAAATATTTTGAAAAACAATTTGAAAAAAGAACCAATTTGAAGAAAAAAAAACATGCAAACAAACAGCTTATTGACAAGAAAAAAATATTGAAATAACATTAAAGCAGTAATTTGCCACACTTACCTATCATGAAGATGAGAGAGGACGTCCTGTCCCTAAGTTCACATATCCATGACTAAAGTATAAATTTTACTTCTACACAATGTGAGAGGTAAAAAGGTGGAGAAGGTACAAGGCGGATGGTACAAAGGGAAAGCGGCCAGTTGCAAGAGTGGGCAATAAAAAGGACAAAGGAAAAAAGGAAGGGTATTATTGGGAATAAGTGACTTTGGAACTGGGAAAACAAATTAAAATCTATTTACATCATCCTCAAAGACCCCATCCCCCTTCCTAACAGAACTAATGTCGTCTACAAAATTCCCTGTTCCACACTGAATTGCACAAACAAACAAACCCTATTGTTTACATTGGACAAACAAAAAAACCCTATTTCCCGCAGAATTAATAACCATAAAAATGACATAAAGAATAAACTAATAAAAACTGCCCTCACTAAAATGTTTTTCATGAAGAATACACATTTGACTTCGAGAGCTTAACCATTCTTTCCACTGAACCCTATCAACACAAACGTCTTTTGTCTGAAATCGTTCACATTAACTTACAACACTATCCAGTTAACGACAGAACAGACATAGAACAAATTTCCTCAACTTATTCTAACATTTTCAACATTCTAAAAGCCATCAGCCCTCCTTCTCAATAAACCTGTCAAACATTTTTCCCAGTTCCAAAGTCACTTAATCCCAATAATACCATTCCTTTTTTCCTTTGTCCTTTTTATTGCCCTCTCTTGCAACAGGCCGCTTTCCCTTTGTACCTTCAGCCTTGTACCTTCTCCCCCCACCTTTTTACCTCTCACATTGTGTAGAAGTAAAATTTATATTTTAGTCATGGAAATGTGAACTTAGGGACAGGACGTCCTCTCTCATCTTCATGATAGGTAGGAGTGGCAAATTACTGCTTTAATGTTATTTCAATATTTTTTTTCTTGTCAATAAGCTGTTTGTTTGCATGTTTTTTTTTTCAAATTGGTTCTTTTTCAAATTGTTTTTCAAAATCTTTTAAATTTTCTTACATAGATCTCTACATTCATACTCTTGATATCACATTATATTATTGCAATTCTCTATTATATTAATTTCAATTATTATTGTATTCTCATGACATTGTATTTCTACAGCCCTGAAGATGGCTTACAATGTAAGCCGAAACGTTGGCAGATAATCCTTTATTAAAAAATAAATTTTTTAAATTTGTGTTTTTTTTTTGGATCTAACTTGACCGAACCCCAACTAAAATCATCTTAGAATAATATCTACGGTCAAAAAACTCTCCTTTTAAAGACAGTTTCTCTGTTTCATGAACTTAAAGTGCTTACTTTTATTTAATTATATGATGTCTTAATATTTTAATTTTAAATATTTCCTCCAAAGAACCCCTTAGGGCCATGGAAGAGGGACAAATTATAGTAATGACCTTACTCTAAGCACCCATAAATAGAAGTTCATACCTTTAACATGGGCATTTATCTTTTATGTTTTTATTAATCCTTTTTCTTTTTATATCCATATATTTATAGATGTATTGCAAGCTGGGTTGATTCAAGAAAGTATGAGCAAGAGAGAGCCATGTTGACGTACCTTATAGACAAATACATACCCTCCACATTTGAAACTAGTAAGAAGTTTAAAAAAATTACTCCCATACCTGAGATTGCACATATTGGTATGTTGATAACATTGCTCGAATGTCTATTGGTACCTTCCAATGTTACTTTGGACAGCCCAAGGGAATGGTAATGATAATATATAAATTTATTGATTTTTGTTCTTGTTAGAATATATTATGTTATTATTCATGAGATTAATAACATTTTGCTAGAGGCTTATTTCAATGCTTCTATGGGAGTAGGGCTGGACTGGTACATCAAACCAAGTGACAAGAACCAGAGTTTGTTGTATGATGGGGCTCTCACAGAAAGGTATTCGAGGAGTATTTAACCAACCGGTTTTTCAAGATTATTTTTGCACAGGAAAAAAGATTATTTAAATTGTACTTATTCATTATAGTAAGATATCATATAACTGAGCTAAATGTAAATGGCTTTTTCATTCAGTTTCTTGGTTAAAACTAACCCAGTTTATTTGCAATTAAAAAAAGCTCAACTTTTCTCAATTAAATGTGATATTTAGGTTATAATTTTCTGTTTATATGAGCTTGATTCAAAAACTTTAAGATGGTTAAATAAAGAGTTAAAATTTGAATATATTTATAACTGTGAAATGGTTACACCCTTCAACCTGGAGTGTTTATTGCCTTAACAAATGAAATTTAGTTGAAAACAAGTTGAATCTACAAAACAATTAATGCAAGGGAATAGAATAAAAAATCTATCTATCCCAGCCTGCTTTCCAGGCCGTTAAGCAGGAGATTCAGGTTCGAGTCCTGGCTGTGACAGATAGATTTTTTTTATTCTATTCCCTCGCATTAATTGTTTAAAATTTACATGGCATAATATACCACAACAAAATTAATATTTATAGTTTAAATTTACTTTTTTGTCTACCTCAAAAACTATTTTAAATATAATATTATTCCCAGAATTTTGCATAATTTTGTATTTAATAAAAAAAAATTGGGATGTGACAGACATAATATTTTCTGAATGTAATTTTTAATTATAATCAAATCCTGCGTAAAGGGACCTTAACTATATTTCATAGCAAATTGGTATTTAAAACCTGCCAAATACATAAGTTCTCATTCAAAATCAATGGGTATTCCCTACCAAATATTAGATCTGCTGAACCTACTACTTCATATTCTTAAGATTCTTTTCCCTCATGTGGCATTAGAAAATTATTTTTAGATCTAATTTTCCCATCTCCTAAAAAAAAAAAAAAAAAATATTAGATATTTTCAGAGAAATATATTGCTTTCTTTGGAGGTATATCTGTCATTTAAGGGAAGCTACAAATTAAAAAGTAACTTGGTAAATATATGAGGCAAGGTTAATTTCTTATCTTTCACACTTATTTTATTGTCACTATTATTTATTTCAAATAAAAATAATTTAAAATAATATATAATTGATAAAACTCGAGAGATTAATATTTAAACTTGTAGAGTAAGTCTGGTTTACTGTAAAGTTGATGGTAAATCTCAAGGTACTGAAGTTCACCAACCTATGCTTATTAATTATACTCATAGATACTCATGAGATATTTTGATTCAAGGGGAATAACTAGAAGGTCTAGCTGAGATTTGTTTCCCTTTCTTAACTTAAAGATTGAAATGATCATGCAATACTATATTGAAATGTTATTGGTAAGCTCATTTGCTCATTTTTTCTGGCAAGTTTATGGCAGTGAATGAGAGCTTACTGGTCACATGGCTACTGCAGGCCAAATCTCAGCAATTTTCTTAATTAATCATGTAGAGAAAGTTAATTGTCTCACAATATATTTGTATAAGTGTACTGTTTTAGGTATGAAACTTACTTTGTTTTTGCAACAATTTGGGCTTTTGGATCTGCATGTTTCCAAGATCAGGTATGAGAAAAAGCTATTTGTAAGTTGTTTTTTCTTTTTTTTTTAAGCACTCTCCTCTCCTCCCCCTTCCTTCTCCTGGATTTTCTAAAACCTTAATTCCCAAACTTTTATACAAGAAATACAAAGGGTGCCAGAAGAAAAAACTTACTACCTCAGCTGGTCCCTGCTGAGTTAGTAAGATTTTTCTTCTGGCACCCTTTGTATTTCTTGTATCAAATTTAACGTGGGATTAAATACCACAACTAATATCATGATTTAATTCCTAAATTTCTTGAACAGTGCCTCTTTATTTTTCCTTGTATTTGCATTAAAGCTAATCTTTATTATTACTTTGATCTGTCTGGAGATGGTTGTATTCTACATGTGTAGCAAATCATTGAAGATTATGCAGAATTTTAAAACAAAAATATTATCATTTATTATCATGGCATTTTTTAGTTATTGGTAGATGTATTCATGGAACTTACTTTTTCAGAATTTTCTTAGTATTTTAATTTTTCTTGGTTTGCATGAAATGTTTTCACATGGTGGAATTCTTTGAATGAAATGTTTTCTTTTTGTGGGAATCTTTCCTACTATTTATAGATCATTAACATGATTAAATATCTATTCAATTCTTTAAAGAATATTTTCTAACAATTCTTTTATGTGTAAAAAATATGTTTAATTTATATATTTTGCTTAAAGACAACAAAATGTATCAAATAGAATGTTTACTACACTAAAATCTGTACTGTAACAGAACATTGTTATAAAATATCTTACAGCTTCCTCCTATTTTATTTTTTCAAATTATATTCTCAAAATTATCTATTTATTTTAGATAGTGGATTGGAGAATGGAATTCACCAAGTGGTGGGTTAATGAATTTAAGACTATAAAATTCCCCCCAGAAGTAATGGCAGGAAATTCATTAGTTTTTAATTATTGCATTGATCAGGATACAAAGAAATTCAAACCATGGTCAGAAAGAGTTGGAAGATTCGACTTGGACTATGATATTCCACTTCAGGTATGTTACTAGCATTTAACATACCACATCTGTCAGTTCATTATAATTTATAATTCTATAAGTGTAATTGTGTGTATCGTACTTTAGCTCTGATGATAACTTACAAGCTAAGTCGAAGTGTTGACAATAATGGAACAATAACCCAATAATTTTGGAGTATTGTATTTTTCTGATTTTGTCCGAAACCCTAATTTCCCCAGCATAATACTCAATGGCCTACCAACCTCCAAACATGTTTATATATTAGTATTTACTACTATTTAACAGTTCTATATTGTTTATTATATATACACATAATTATGTTATTGTAGTTCCTATATTCTTGTAGTTCTTCATATTCTCATATTTCAATGCTTTTTCTATGTTCAATATTTTATATATTTTTCAAATATTTAAATATTTGATAACAGACTTCTTTTATTTTATAGTAACATAATTTTCTTATTGTTTTATAATTCACTTTTTATTTTATACTTATGTATTTCATATTGTAACCTCAAAATTGTGGTAATTTAAAAAAAAAAAGGATTTGTTCAGTTTATAAATAAATAAATAAAAGGCACATATAGCCCATACCCCACTCCAGATATCACACACTCATATGGAGTTGAAAACCATCACTTTATATAGTTAGGGGCTTTAGAGAATTAAGTGTTAAAATTTAATTGTAATTTTTGGTGTGTAATTACATAATATGATTTAGTTTTTATTACTTTGTATAAAACTACACCTAGTTTTGTGTTATTTATACATTTTAATGAAAAGCTAGGAAATGTACAGGACTGGTCTTCTCATGTCAATAAGTCTTGACCCTGCCATTATGACCAACTTCTTCTCCATCTTCTGCTTTAAGATCGAATTTGTCTTTCCCTTCTATTAATGATATATTTAGTCAAATAAGATAAATCTACTTATGCTTTAACATAAGCTCACAGCTCTAGTGTGGCAAAAATGTTATCAATGTCAGGATAAATAAGTACATGGGCTTAGTTAGATTAAATGTGAAATGTAATGGAAATTTCAGCTTTATTTATAATTTGATTTATTGTTAATTGTTATTGATTTATTTTTCAGGCCACTTTAGTCAATACTGCTGAAACAACAAGAGTGAGGTACTTTCTAGATTTACTTATAGAGCGTAGAAAAGCAGTTATGTTGATTGCTCCGGCTGGAGCTGGAAAATCTGTACTCCTATATGAAAAGTTCAAAACTCTAAGTGAAGACTATGCTGTTACAAGCATTCCTTTTAATTTTTATACTACTTCAGGTATATTTACAAAAAAATTTACTTCACATTTCTTCCTTTATAATTTGCTCTAGTTGATTCTTAATATAACAGACTTAAGCAATGAAAGAGAATTAAGACAAAGACCAAAATTTTGCACAATTTTTCTTTAAATTTTACACAATCTCTATTAAAGCATCTTTTTTTTTTATAGATTGCCTCTGAGAACTGGATCTATGTATGCATGTGTGGGTCTTTGTGTTTAAAATACCTTTCCATCATTCTTGTTAGTTCCCATTTCATAAGGGATTTAATGTATTGATAATTAAACCACAATAGTTCTTAAAAAAATTTAAGGAAATCTTATAAAATCAATATTTTAGCTCTTGGCATTTAAGACTATATGTAAAAGAACTACTTTATATAAGCCCCTTTTGTAATAATAATATAAACAAGCAATATGAATTGCTTTTCTATTAATGGTTGTTTTTTTTAAAATTAAGACTTTTATTTTAAGGATAATGTATAACTATCCTCACATCTAATAATTAGTAGTATATTGCAAAGGTACTGTTTCAGAAAATAAGTTCTGATGGAACAGTGGTTATAATTCTTTATTACTGAATATTAGATTGTAGGTTTATCCTTGAGCAAGAATGTTTATATTTTTTCCTTCTTCTTTCTGTAAGAGAAACAATTTATTGTTTTTTCTTGTTTTTTCTTCATTATTTCCTAAATTAACATTATATTTTATTGATTTTAAAAGATTATTGTTTTTTTTAAATATTTTTGGGGAATAGGTCATAGAAATTGAATATGTAATTTGTGGCATATTTTGCTTATAAACACTTCCCTTCTTGTCCTTCTGAGTGTGGGCTATAAATTTTAAATGTAAATATTTTACGCCATCTTATTTAGTTCAACTAATTCATTAGTTCTATCTGTGTCAGATTTCTCCAAGAAGTTTTTTCTGTGTATCTTCTTCATGAATGTAGATGTTCTTACCTAGCCCAATCATTCATCTCCTTGGCTGTAGTTAGGGATATACTGCAAACTGCTTTCAAGCCTAAAGGGGTGCTTCCTCTTTTTCTTACAAGTCGGTTGGCCTGCTCATTTTAAACATTGTTTTTAGGATAGTGAGGGAGTTTATTTACAGATAACAAGATTCCTAGCATGCTTAGAATTAAGGAGGTTTTTGTTCTAAAAGCTTGCTAAGAGTGGGGCTAAAACCTGCATGGCCAGCTTGGAGTCCCTAAGAAATACCTTAGGATACCAGTGTCCAGAGGATGCCCCCTTAACGCTTTAAGTAATTTTAAATATTAATTTAGTTGTGGTTTATTATCCCACGTAAATTTTAAACAATTAATGAGAGGGAATAGAATAAAAAATCTATCTGTCCCAGCCAGTAATTATGTTTACATTTATTTTAGAAATGCTTCAGAAAGTTCTTGAAAAGCCATTGGAGAAAAAAGCTGGTCGAAATTATGGCCCTCAAGGAAATAAGACCATGATTTACTTCATTGATGATCTGAACATGCCTGAAGTGAGTTATACATTTCTTTAAACATGTGATAAGTAAAAAATGTAAGAGAGATTTTTCTTCTTATATTTACAAAAATATGAACAAATTAATTTTCTGAACTAATCTAAATTGGGGCATCACAGCTTGATGATTCCCAAAACATTATTAATCATTAAAACTAAATATAACTGTAAGTCAATTAAACATTCTATTTCTAAATAATAAAAAAATTATATAAAATTATCTATTTATTTTANAGAGAGAGAGAGAGAGAGAGAGAGAGAGAGAGATAGTGCCCATGGTGGCTGGCATGCGTGACTCACACGCTAAAGATACTGGGTTCATCTTTTTTCTGAATTATTAGTTACAAAGGGGTTTGTATGAGGAAATATTATTGGGGAAAATGATTATGAAGAATGTCGATTAGTTGATGAATATGTTACAGTTAATTTTACTTAGTGTTCAGATAAAATTTTTTTCATAATAACTAATTTTATTATTTTTAAATTGAAGCATAATTGATTATTTCAATTGACTGATTATTATATTTCAAAGACTCCACCTAGTCATGCCTTTTAAAGCTTAGTAATTTTCTGCTTTAACAATGTTTTCTTATCATTCAAAAAGCAACCTTAATAGACTTTATGATAAACAAAATGAGCAAATAATACTTATAAAAGTTAGTAGAGACTGAGTTATGTACTTTCTTTTGCAAATTAACAAATGAAAGTAGAAAAGCATTAATAAATCTAGAGTAAATGATATACATGGTAGGCCTATGATGATGTACTTAAGCAAGCCACAAAAATCAAAAATTCTTAAAGGCTTAGAGATTTCAAAAATAAAACTATCTTCATAGGACTGAAGTTGTAGCACTGCCAGAAGATATAATATTGTGCCCAGGAAATGAAACCCCTGTTTGCCTTATATTGCCATCCACACACACACACACACACACATACACACCTCTGAGATTAGTTTAATGAGCATTAGTTAAATATAGCATTTATTGCATTAAATATATTCATCAAATACATTTATTAAGTCAATCCTATAAATATATAGGATATCCTTTGCTTATTCAAAATTAATTAATTAGATATAGGGACCTTAACAAATTTTTGTAAATAAATATTCTTACAAAAATTTTAGTTTTTACTTGTGTAAAGTAAACTTATGAACACGTTATAATCAATTATTACCAAGATAGGAAAATCTATAAAAATAGAACATTGAATTATGCTATTTCCACTAAATATTCTGCTAGTTGTATGATTTTGGGAGGTCTAACTGTGGAAAGCATTACATTACAGCGTATTTGAGACTTGAATAGCATATCTTTACAATTTGTTTGGCTTATTAGGCATCCTGAATGCACATCAACTTCAGAAAACAATAAATTTTTGTCAATTTTTCAAGAGTTTTTTCTTATTTATCAGTACATCCAAATTTTCTTTTGCTGGTACTAATTTTGAGTCTTCATGATACAATCAAACATCGATGTAGTGATTCTAATATGTGAATAAGTATGCAAACTTGAGGAATCATTATCAGTAACACTCCTGGGAGACGCATTACTATTTATTTTAATTGCAAATAAAAAGTTGCCTCCAAGGGCTTCATGATTTTAGAAAACAAATTTTTCCACTCTACATTAGATCAGTATAAATTGCTTATTCACTAAATGAAGACAAAATAAACTTAGATAACAGAACTGAATAGATAGAGAGGTTGGGTGTTTATAGAAAAAAGAAAAAAAAAGGAATTGTAGGCCTTGGAGTTGTATAGTTGGCAACACAGAGTTGCCTTTCCAGGCATGTTTTGGCCATTAAATGTTATTACAACTAAGTGCCATTGTTACATTTTATAAATTAAAAAAAAATGACAATAACTTCATTAATAAATTTTTGTTGTGTAGAATAATTATTTGTAAAAACAAAACAAAAAACAGTAATATAAATTAAGTTGAAAATAGGTAGTTATGATTTGTATACAGCAAAAAATTGTTTAGCCTAAGGAAATAGATATATGACATAGTAAAATATCTCACCCAGTCTTTTAGTACTGTTTTGAAGTAGCAATAATTTTGAAAATTGGACTAATAGTTTTTATGTAAAAGTAAATGTTATCCAAACAGTTACAGTAATTAGCAGGCATGTAATTCAATGTGCAAAAGCGCCTTTCTAGAGTGTATTAGGAAACTGTCTGGCAGGATGTTACAGGTTTCCTCATAAATTCTTACTCATTATCTTTCCTATTCTATTTTGTTTCAGTAAAACATAATGTTAAATAGATTTTAAATTATTGCTGATTTTTTCATTTGACAGGTAGACAAGTATGGGACTGTCCAACCACACACTCTCATTCGCCAGTACATGGATTATCAGCACTGGTATGACCGTGTCAAGCTCTCTCTCAAGGATATTCATAACATCATGTTTGTCAGTTCTATGAACCCAACTGCTGGGAGTTTTACCATTGATAGCAGGCTTCAGAGACATTTCATTGTCTATGCTCTGAGGTATATAATTGATTGCATTAGATAATAAACAGCGTATTAACATTTTTAATATTAAACAAAGTTGAGATAATACTGATTTTTGTAAAAGAAGAAAATTAAATTCATTTCAATTTACTAGGTTGAATTTCATTTTCTAATATGAATAATTTTAATATTACAGCCTCATATTAATTTAATTATTCTATTATATTCTTGATTTTATCTCTTTGCTGGTTGGTGAAGGTTTTCAATTGCAGATGGGAGAAAAAAGTTAAAACCTCAAGTGTCGAAAGCTTTTTTGTTTAAAGTAAGCAAAGCGCTTTCGAGGTCACTGACTCATCAACAGTGCTCCGTTAACAGAAACATACACATATTACAATCAAATTTGCAAATTAAGTCATCAAAATTAAATTTTCATTAATTCTTAATCTCTTGTCATTTAAATTAAAATATATTACTACGTCTAGTTTAATAAATAAGAAAAATAAAATAAATAAAAAGCTGCATATATACTATGAAGATTTTTCATGAAAAAGGTATTATAAAGATATCCACCCAGTATTTCGTGTTAGAAAGACAACTCTTGATAGGATCTTTGCCTTTGGTGGATATATTGGACAAACCTTTTGTTTATCGAATTTCATGCACTTCCTGTATTTCTTCTTATGTGGGATTAAGTGGAAGGCAACTAAAAACCAGACTTAAAGAAAACCTCACAAGACTGGACTCCGAAATGAAGAAACATTTAGTTTAGGCAGAAGGTGAGTTGATGTCCAAGTTCTGAGCAATCTCAGGAAGGGTAAAGCTATGTTATGTACATCAAGGAGCAGCTGTGAATCAGAATGATTATGGAGCATGAACACAGCCTGAGCAGTAAATCTGAAGCTGGCATGCTAAAACATTTTCCTGTTGAAAGATTGTTGTACAAGAAGCCATATATATGTGCAGCTTTACTAGCCAGAGGTCGATGAGGATAGATATTGACCAGCTTAGGTGAGGAGTTCATGAAAATATTAATAAGTTACTGTTGGGCTCTTACTAAGTCCTTAAATTCATTGTTTGTTTTTAATTAATTTATTTAATACACACACACACACACACACACAATATACGTATTCATATATATTCACCTTCAATTCCACAAATTAGGATCAGGTCGTAGGTAGTCGCTCTATTCTAAACTCTAAACAACCATGATGCTAGCTTAGCTTTTATTTCTCTATCTCTTTTATTCAAGATTGCCTAGGGCGGGACACGAATCTTAGAAGTCCCATATTTGCCTCCTCAGCTCAGTGCTCCATGTGTCACTTTTAATTTGAAAAACTGATAATTTTGTCTCCTAGAATGTTAAATTAAAATTAATGACTCAGGTTAGCACTTCCTCCTAACTATTCAATTTCACTGTGTAACTCCTAAATTCTTCTTTAAGAAAATATCTTATGCTAATGCTAAGTCTAAGTAAATATACATTTTTATTTTTTTTAGTTTTCCTGAAGAAGCAGCATTGAAACACATATATACATCAATACTTAGTCAGCATGTAGGTGGAACACAGTCTAAGTTCCCTCTCCCTGTTGTCAAGACCTGTGATCTAATCATAACTCTCGCTCTTACTTTGCATACAAGGGTTGCTCAAACTTTCCTTCCAACTGCTATTAAATTTCATTATATATTTAACCTTCGAGATTTGAGCAATGTTTTTCAGGTAATTTTTTATTTTCCTTTTATTAATATAATTTAATGATTATTTAAATATAAGTGATTGAAGTCATTCCTAGTTTGTTATTGGAGGCCTCATGAATAAATTTATTTCTTTAGACATTTTTTTAATATTTGAGCACTTTATCATATTTTCTATCAATTATATTCAAATTAAGATCACTGCAAAATAAATTAAGAAATTTCTACAGAACAAAGTTAAATATTATTTCCGAATTAGGGAAGAAATGTTTATTTATCTCTAACTTAAGCAATGTGTATGAGGTTCATCTCAATCTAAATTGCACTACTAAAAACAAAAAAAAATTAAAAAAAAAATTACTATAGGAGTAAGAAGTCCTGAAGCCCTGAAGTCTCAATTATCTTTTGTCTGGAAGCAGTGGCATCAGTTTAAATTTATTTTATGGCCCATCAAAGTCAGATCTCAGCAATCATAGATATTCCACTAGTTCCTACTACTGATTATGGAGTTTAACTATAATTAGTTTCTACATTAAAAACAGTTATTGTTACTGCAATTATTATGAATGAATGAAAGATATTGTAAATAAGCAAAATCATTTTTGTGTTTTCACTTGATAATTAAAGGGAAGACAGAATGGAAATGACTTCAGTGGATGATAAAACTTTAAATTTCTATTTCTTTTAAAAATGCTATAAAATATATCTGAAAGATCATTGAACACACTGCACAACAACCTTTATATTTCAGTTGTTTAAAGTCATAGTTTACTATAAAAATTAATTAGATCCAACCTCTACAACTTTCGACTCAAACGAAAATTGCTTCGTGACTTCCTGGGGACAAAGTTTGTAATTAATTTCAGAATGGTGTCATTGGTTACCTCTCCTTTTGATATCATCACTTTTTTATTTTTAGTTCTTTATTGTAATAAAATTACAAAATATTTAAACAGAAATGTAATAAATAAATAAAACTAAAAAAAAGTTTCTAAAAATTAAGTATAAAAAAAAAAAAAAAAAAGAAAGAAGAGATTCTCTTTCATTGATCCATTTCATACAAGAGTAAAGTTTTAATCTTCTTTTCGTTTTTTTTTTAGTCAGTTATTTTAACTGGAAGTGAATGCATTAATAATCCTGCTGCATTTCTAAGACTCTGGATTCATGAATCATTCAGAGTTTACTGCGACAAATTAGTGGATCACAAAGATCAAGACACATTTGATAAAATCATGGCTGATGTAATAAAAAAGACTGTACAGGTAAATATAACTGTCTCATAGTGTCTTTCTATTTCTTAATATCCAAATTTAACAATTAAAATTATTTAATAATAATTTATAAAAACAAATAAAAATCAAAGCCCTGAATGTACTATAACATACTATTTAAGTCCTAAAAGTACTATTTTTACTAAGTCCATAATATAGTCTAGAACAGAAACAAACTAGTGTTGGCTCATAAATTTTGCATGAGTTAAGCAAATAAATTGATTTTGAATAAGTAATAAAACTAGTTTATAAAATAATTTATTTGCTGTACTTCCTAAAATCTAACTTCTAAAGTAAAAATAAGAAAGAAAAAGAGACAGTTTTGAACAAAATTACTGAGATTCAGTCAATCAGTTTTTTGATAAATAATTTTGATCGATAATTTTGGTCAATTTTAGGCCATCTTCCAAAATTATATATGCATCAAACCAATATGCATATTTGGTTAAACTATATTTTTAGAGCTCTTCTGCTGAAGATTTTTTTGTGCTTTAGGGGACTGTTAAAAATTATGTTATTGTAATTAAGTTATGTCCTTGTGCCAACTTGATCAGTTCAATTTCCTTGAATAAAAATTTCTAAAACTAATCACATATTGCAGATAAACAGCATTGAAACAATTTATAAAGACAATTTTCTTAGAACTTTTAATTTTGAAAGAAACAAATGAGGCTTGGAAAATTGTTTGGACTGTTTGAGTGGCTTACATTTTTTAAAATGTGTCCTTTTTCATGAAAAAAATCATATATTGCAAAAGTCAATCAAAAGTAGAGATTTATTGAAGCTTTTTTTTTTTTTCTTTTTCTGATATAGTTAATTTGTGTTTCCAATTTTTATAAATTTTCAAAACTTAAATTAAAAGAAAAACTTGTAAAAAAAATTGAATTTGACAGTTGAATACTACCTACCTCAATGTAATTTTTGATTTGTTAAAATCCAACAACTCAACTGAATATCTGTGTTCGATTAAAATTTCAATTGCATTTTAATAATCAGAGACTGCTATTTGGTTAAGGCATGGTTATGGTAATTATGAATGTAGACAATGTTACAGTTGATTGAGTTGCTGTGTTTAACAAGTTGGTAAAATACAAGAAACTATGAACACATTAGGCTTCCACTGTCTCCAGGAATATTCATAACTACTTCTTCCGGGCTTGGCCATGTAGCAAAGTTATTTTTTGTCAGGCTTCTGCTCATCATGTGATAGCTTCTTCAGGGCTGAAGGTAAGGGTTCTACTTTCAGCCCTGAAGAAGCCATCACATGATGTGGGAAAACTTGGTAAAAAGTAACTTTACTACATAATCAAGCCCAGAAGAAATATTTATGAGTATGAACATAATTTCTAAAAAGTTTAACTAAATATTTTGCAAAATATAGTTTGCTATGTCCAGTCTTTGAACCCTACTCTGGTAGGCTTAAACATAATTGTAATTAAGTTTTTTGTGAGAATTTGATGAACAAGGACAGTTCACCACAGGGGTCTCTTTCCCAAAGGAATTCCCTCTCATTATTTAATTACAAATGTATGTTCATGACCTTAAAATATGTTTCTATAAATTAAGCAATGAGTAATAATTAAGTCTCAATACTTCATACTTCTCACACCACTAAAGTAGTGTTCAGGCCTCAAGTCCAAGTCTCAGTCTATTTAAGTTATAATGTCATAGTCTTCTTATCCCTCTAATGTAATGTACAGGAGTGAAAGAGTTAATCAGCTTTCTTTGGAGCAACTAGGCAGTGTTAGTTTAATTAAATTGAAGGTACTTTAAAAAAATTTGAACAAATAATGGACCCTAATCTTCATCCTTTTATTTTTTCTCTTACGACTCACTGAGATGGAAGTGTTCTTAGTAAAGAATAATGTTAAATCAAAATAAAATTTTGTTTAATCAATCAATCAATTTTGTTTCTTGAGAGCTTTCCATTTTCTATTTACAAAGTTATAATAGTTTACTAATTTCTGTATTTCAATAATATTCACATATAATATTAATAATTTAAATTTTATTTAATTATTGATTTCATATCTCAATGTCACTTTTTCCTTCCCACAGAATAACTTTGATAATGAGGTAAAGGTATTTTCAAGTAAACTTTTTTTTTGTTTTGCTTATACTTTATTTAGCTTAGAGCTAAATTTCACATAGCTAAATTTCACATAAAGTTTATACTTTATTTAGCATAAAGCTAGTTTAGCAACAAATTTCACTTGCTTAATATCCATTGACATTTTCTTCTATTGCTGGTTGTTTTAATAAACTTTAATGTAATAAAATTCTGCTTAGCTTGTTTTGATTTTTTGCTGCAGAGTTTTTAACTAATTAATAATATATAATTCAATAAGATTATGGAGCATTTTTATTTCACCATTATTTTAAATATGAAGTAATTGACTTGAGTTTTATGTGATGTGTTAGAATTATAGGCTTATTAATGAGTTGCTTTAACCTCTCCTTATTTATTGTCTATTTTTCGAACATATATTTAAGATAGTAGTAATATCAGTTATATTTAATTCATACTTATGTGTAAAAAAAAAAGAAATAGTCTTAAATGTTTATTAATTTCTATTTTCTGACCAAGCTGCTCCTTTTTTAATCCAACCAACTTCTTTTTCTCCAACATAACTCCTGAAGCTCTCCTAAAGCAGCTATATCAAAAATAAAAACAAAGCAGAATCTGTGATTATATTCCTATAAAACTCCTCAAGACCGCTTTTACCAGTATCTTTCCTATTCTCCTGCTCAAATACAACTTTTTACTTCAGAGCTCAGTCTTTCCTGGTTCCTAGAAATAAGAAATTGTTAAACCTTTAAATAAAATTGCTAATCCATCACTCTTGAATGATTCCCATCCTATATCTATTCTCCCTATCCCTGCAAAACCCTTAGAAAAGTTAGTTTAGAAACATATGTCCTCTTTCATGGAAATGTGAACTTAGGGACAGGATGTCCTCTCTCATCTTCATGATAGCCCTGAAGATGGCTTACAATGTAAGCCGAAACGTTGGCAGATAATCCTTTATTAAAAAATACATTTTTTAAATTTGTGTTTTTTGGATCTACCTTGACCGAACCCCAACTAAAATCATCTAAGAATAATATCTACGGTCAACAAACTCTCCTTTTAAATAAATACCTTTCCTTCTCCAATAGTGCCCTGCTCTGGTTTCATTCATTTGTCAGGACGATCCCAAGTAGTTTCAATCCTTGAAGCCTTTTTATCTTCCCCGCAGGGCTCCATTATCTCTGCCGCCCTATATTAATTATTAATGACCTCCGCCATTAAATCATTAGTAATGATTTTGATGATTACTTCAATCACGTACTCTTATTACTTCCTTCACAATTAATCAATGCCCCATTTCTTGCTTGGGCTTGCTTATATTCCCCCATTTTGATCATGGTAATGCAGTTTATAGGAGCCTCACTATAAACTGCATAACCATGATAAGTAAGTTTCTTTAAAACTGTATCATCGTCTTTGGTTCTCCAAAGGACGCCCACATCACAGAGCTGTACTCCAAATCGGAATAGTTTTACCCATCTACATTTATGCAGACAATATTTCCTTGGTTCTCTCTTCTATCAAGTCATATTTTCACATTCCTCTCCCTACCTCTATAATCTATTAACTTTCAAATCTTCCATATTTTCCCATCCCACCCATTCTAGAAATTCCATTCTTTACCTTCTTCCGTACCATTCCGTAGCATTTAGGTACTCCTTCCTTATCAGAATTAATTCTCAGGAACTTGATCCCTTTAAATATTTTTTGCTCTTTCTCACTCAGATCATTTAAATCCTTGCTATTTTAGCACCTCCTCTAAGTACAATTTGGAACTGCTAAATTTTGTCTTATTTTGATAAAGAATAATAGTTATTATTAGATGTTTTTTGTTGGGGTTTGATCAAGTTAGTTCTACCTTGACTGAACTCCCCCAAAAAAATCTAATAATAATATCTATGGTCCAAAAAACTCTCCACTTGAAAAATAGTAATTGTATTAGTTTTGAGATTTTTTTTTTTTTTTTTTTTACATTGCACTCATTTCCTTTTTGTACTCCTATTTTTATTACCCTTTGTATATCTTTGTTTTTTATTTTAAATACTTTTTAAAATAATGTCTAGCTAGAATTCTACTTTATCATACTTAATAGAATTTACCTTGTCTAAAAACTTAAATCTATAAAAGTGAAATTGGAAATAAATCAAAATTTCATTTGATATAATTAATCTGTTTTGTTCATTCCTTCCTATGAACTATTATCACTATTTAAAACAATACTATCTAAGAAAAGAGTGAATCCGTTAATAACCAATGAACTTGTGGAAATGTTTAAAATTCGTTTATTATTATTATTATTCTAACTTTAACAATATGATTTACTAACAAAACAAAGAACTTGGAATGGGAAAAAGTATTGTCTCTGAACTGCTAACAACCTTGTACTGTCATTCCTTCTATTATCCGTCTTCATTGGTTTCTGCAAACCATCTTCAGTTGACAGTGACAGTGAACACATGTATTCGGCCACGAAGATGGACATGTCCGAAAATGCTTGCCAACAGAAGATGGTTAGCAGAAACCAATGAAGACGGATAATAGAAGGTATGATAGTTCTATATTCATTGGTACTCATAATAACCCTTAAGGTTATTAACCTTGTACTGGTTTGGGGCAGTTTATATAGAACTGTAAATCCTTAAATTTAATTCATCATTCTCTGAATATGATTTGTTAATGATATTTTTTGTATTTTCTCTAAAGATTTAAATTTTTTTATTATTAGACTATAGTTAAACTTCTATTTTGAGCATTCCTGGGCTCTTAGATACGGTTATATGTTCTGAAAGAGCTTAACTTTTTTTTTTTTTAACCATTAATTCTGAGCAAAGAATTTTTCTATTTAAATCCAATTAATATATTTTTCAAATAAAAAGAAGATTAGTCTCCTCTTACTATGGTCTCTAACTTAGTATGGAACATAAGCTTTTAAAATAAATTAATTTTATACTCTAATATATTTATTGTTTACTTGAGATTTGTAAATCATTATAATGCTATATGACTGAGCAACCCTATAACATTTTATGTTTACCTGATGATGCTTAAGCATAAAATAATAGAACATAATAAAGTGAAAAATTTTGTAGACTAAAGGGGACTCTTGGAATTAGCCAGATTTCCATTTATGATCAACAAGCACAAACTGATATATCCCACTATGAATAAAAAAGTTGATTTTTAGTCAATTGATTTTAGCTTTATTGAAAGATCTTATGAAAAAGTAGAAATAAATATTAGCAATAATAATTTGTTAAATATTAGTTAAAACAAATATCAATTATAAGTGAACTAATTATTTTAAAGTTTTAATTTATTCTAAAACTAATGATATTTTTGTGTGAAGATAAACTAATAAATTTTAATTTAGGAAATTCCTGAATCAGAATACAATATAAGCCCTTTGATGTTTACACATTTCGTTGAAGGCCTAGGAGATCCTAAATATTTACAAATGCCATCCTGGGAAAAACTTCAGAAAATATTAACTGAGGCAATGGGGCAATACAATGACCTTGTTGCCAATATGAATCTTGTGCTTTTTGAAGATGCCATGTGTCATGTGTGCCGGTAAGCTTCAGAATCAACTGTGTTTACCTAATTCAGATAATGATTTATAAATGTATTATATTTTAAAATACCCATCAAGACTTAATTGATTATTACAGTGAATGCCAGATATGATAATTTAATATAAAATGAAACCCCTATATAAATGTAAAATAGTGTAACAGTGCTATTATAGAAATCTATACTTCAATAAATCTTACTTTTAGATTCTTGAAATTAGTTCTTTGTAATTTTTGTAATCATTTGACAAAGCCTCTCTTTAAACCCAAGTTTTTGCTGCTTCCGGCACATTTCCACATGTAGGGCTTGTTTTTGAATATTACTGTAGCTAGTATGAACTTTTCTTAGAAATTGAAATTTGCAATTATGTATTTGAATATGATTCACAATTGCCTCCTATTTTGTAGTAACCCCAATTTGTAGTAAAATATGGGTAACCTAATATCTGTAAAAATTTAAAGTTAGAACAGTGAGGGGAGGGTCTTGTATTTGCCATTATTAAATCCAGTAGTTCCTGCTCAGATTCTCGATTTTTGGATAAAAATAGAACTTGGAAGATGTTTTATTTTTCTTACTTCATTCCTTTACCAGTTAATAACAAATTAATTGCACTGCAACAATTGTAAATGTTGGGAGTAGCTGCCAAGTGGAGTAGCATCCTGAGTGTTAATGACCTACCTTCGTTTTATGAGGAACTTGGTTTTAATTTTCATTATTATTTCATTTTATTTTATTAGAGCGATATTTTAGAATTAACATTCAACATTCATAGATATATCTACCAGTAATAATCTCTCAGACTTTAATCAATAAATGCTATAAAAAATAGGCAAATAATAAAACATTTGAGATTTTTACTTGGGAAAAAAATAGAAAATATATTCGATGATGAAAATAAATTTTGGTATGTTATGTAATATTTATTATAAGCTAAGGTGTGTGTAAAGTTATTCATTAAATATGATGAGGTCTGATGTTTTAGTTTTTTAGTATGTCCATCTTTTCCTTTTTTTTTTTTCTTTTTGTCTATGTAATAGTTTTCTTGTGCTCTGTATTTCTGTTGTGTAAATGGTTTGCATAATTGGAGTGGTGTTTGTTCAGTTTGTATGAAGGTATGTGCTCTTTGTATCTAGTTCAGAGTTTGTCTTATATAAGTTAGTCTACATATGTATGTGAGTAAGTATATTCCACTTGAACTGCATGGTTCAGTATTTTTGTTGCTTATGACCAAGTTCTATTTCAGCCTGTTGTTTATACTTCCTAGTGTGCTGTGGGTATTCCTTAATTTCAAAATAAGTTGGTAGTTTGCATGTTTCAGTTCCTCTGTAAGTTATTGTGGATCTTCATTTTGCCGGTTTGTCTTATGTGTTTTTTCCCAAATGTGTTGGTGATTCGATAGACCAAGGAGCAGTGGTAAATTCTTATAGTTTTTCCAGATCAGTACATTTAATATTTAATAATGTTTAATGTAATATTTAATGTTTTCCCCAAAAGTTGAACTGAAAAAAAGCCCTGCTTTTTTATTCTTCTTTCAGCCAAAGTCTGTTAAACAATTTAATTAGCACTTTCTTTATAACAATTCTATATAAGACATTTGTGCAAGGAACTCCGGCTTTTATTATTTCTAAGTTTTCTTCAAGTGGTTCTCTCTTGCAAGAATCTCTTTCCACATTATTCTAATCATCATTATCATTTTATTTATTTAAGTTTGTCTAATCATTTTTTATATTTACTATAAATTATAATTTTCTTATATTCTTAACCCTTTCAGTATAAATCGAGTGATGGAGATGCCACGTGGTAATGCTTTGCTTGTAGGAGTTGGTGGGAGTGGAAAGCAATCTCTCTCAAGATTGTCAGCTTTTATCTCAGGTCTAGAAGCTTTCCAGGTTCAACTGAAAAAGGGATACGCAATAGCTGATCTCAAAGTAAGAGCTTTAAATATACTAAAGAACAAAATTGTAATTGTAGTATCAAATTCAAATTCTAAAATTTTGGTTTCATTTCATCACTGCTTTCATTTATGTAATAAATTAATAATTAAAGTTAAAGAAATGAACATGGTTCTTGGTTTTTAAAGAAAATTAAAATTAAAATACTAAAATTTTGTTGATGATAGTGGTTTTCAGGCGCTGCTTTCCTTTTTTTATTTTTTAGCCGAAATGCCATAGTGCCCACAGGAACAAGAAAAAGAAGAAAAATAAGTTTATTTAAAGACAAATAGGTGAACCAATATGGTTTCATTTATGCCAACGTTTCGGCCTGAATTTCAGGTCTTCTTCAGGGCTATGGGGAAGAGAGAGTTTCACGAATTGTGTGTTCTAACCAATTTGTTTTCATTTAATAATAAACCTTTGACCGAACCCCGACTATCTCCTCCTCATAAGTTAGTTTATTTATTTTTTTTAATGCGATTCTTTCTAATTATTTGTTAAAAGTATTAGAGAATTTAGAATGTAGCTATTGAGTAATTCCCATTTCAGATTTTATTGAAAAATCTTCTCTTCTGGGCTAGCCACGCTGTGTTTCTTCTTCAGACTAATCTGTGTCATATCTCAATCCTATAGGTGAACACGGTAAGTATAGTAGCCTTGTATACTACCTTTGTACCTCGTACATATTCCTTGTATAATCTCCTAGTTCCTCTGGCCTACAGTGTCCAAGAATTTATCAATTGAAAGAACAAATCAGTTGGACATCAGACACTGCCTGAGAATATGGACAAGACTATGTTCGGCCTGGTGATGGCAGACCACTGCGGAACGCGCTCGGAAGACAGCCAATTAAGACTCATGGATTCATATAAGTATATTGATTATAGTTATTAATATAATATAATATTANTTTTTTTTTTTTTTTTTTTTTTTTTTTTTTTTTTTTTTTTTTTTTTTTTTTTTATGATTATATGATTTTAATTGTAGGCAGACCTCTCAGGTCTTTATCTGAAAGCTGGATTGAAGAATCTGGGAATAATGTTTTTAATGACTGACAGTCAAGTCCCAGAAGAGAGGTTTCTTGTTCTCATTAATGACTTACTAGCTTCTGGAGAAATTCCTGAATTGTTTGCTGATGAAGAAATTGACCAGATTATCACCAATATAATACCAGAGGTGTGTAATCAGTTCTCAGCTAAAGTTAAAATAGGAGAAAAAGTGAAGATATAGTCTATCTACAACAATATATTACAATAAATTTTACATAAGTAAAATTTTGGAAGAGTGGTAATGACGTAAAAGTCATCTACTTATTATTTATTAATTTACTTATTACTTATTAATAAATAGGTAAAACTAATATTAGCTAAGATCCTTATAGTCTTGTTTATTAAAACTAAAATTAATGGTGTAGTGTAAAGAGTGGTGAGTAATGAGTCCTTTATCACAATTTTTAAAGTTTTACCTGTAGTCGATAATATCAGACATAGAAGTTACGGAATTAGGAAGTAAATTAGAAAATAAAGTGTATGATTTTCTTTTGTCCATAAGTATGATTAATAAAAGATAAGTTTATTATCTTCTTTTAGTAGTAGCTTTGAACACACATTTATCATTTGTGCCAATATTTCTACTGATGATGCCTTTTCATTTTAATATTGATTTTTTGATATGTATCAAAGCCTTAAAGCAATATTTTTTTTTTTTTTTGCATTTTTTAAAACAGTTGTGTGATAAAATATGGCATCATGCTTTATCACATATTCTGCTTGAACCTACCATACATATAATTACATTGCTGTAATTTCTAAATACCTCTTTTAGTTTATTATTGAAATCTGACTTTAATGGATTCTTAAGTGTTGTAACTTACTGGAGTACGACTTCCTTGTCCCTAAGGCCTTTAAGAGTTCTCTTTTTCTCATTATATGGTCTCATCTTGATTTAGGATTCATTCTGACATACTTCTACAATTAGCAGTGGGCAATTAACTCCTTGGATGTGTTCAGGGTATCTTTACTTCAGAGTTCTATTGAGCCATGGCCCCCTGATTATTAATGGTTGTTTCTATATTGATGAGACAGGTGATTTCTTTCTAACAGAGAAGGCATCCATGAAACTTTTGCTGAGAGATTTTTAGTGAGATCTGATAAATCAGATACATAACTTATACTTCTTTCTTCCACTGTTCTTCGAGACACAAGAATCTAAGTTGGAGTTTAGTTTGTGTTTAGAGTTTAGAAAGTAATCCATGTATATGTAACACCCATTGTTATTCATCCACTATTTACACTGTAAAATATGGTTCAGGAGTTTAAAAAAAAATTTTGTAAATCAATTTCTTGTGAAAAATGGTGTTATTAACTTGCAATGGGCTTCGTGTACTATGCCTATTAAAAAGTACCTTGATAGCTTTGCAACCTTTGTGGATATGTGGTACAATTATTCTTGTATTAAAGCTGTTTATTAATCTTAGTAATGACAATATTAATTTTTAATTTAGGTGAAAAGTGCTGGAATTGTAGACTCACGAGAAAACTGTTGGAAATTCTTCATTGACAGAACAAGGAGAAATTTAAAAGTTATTCTCTGTTTTTCTCCCGTTGGCTCCACTTTGAGAATACGTGCGAGGAAGTTTCCTGCTCTTGTAAACTGTACCACTATTGACTGGTTCATGGAATGGCCGAAGGAAGCCTTGGAAAGTGTCTCTTACAGATTCTTAAATGAAATTGAAGTTTTACCGGTTGGATTCAATTAAGTTTTATTTTAACTTATTTTGGTCTTTTATACTTAATAAATTTTATAAATTTATAAATTTTACCTATTAAAGTTATTGGCATTTAGTATTCTTATAAAACTTATGACAATGCTAAATTATTATATATTTTCGGTGCAAATTATTTTTATTTAGTAATTGAAAGTAGAGGTTATTTTGAACTTAATCATTAATTAGTATTGTAGTGCATTGATTGTGTAACCCTTCATAAGTTAGAGACGATATTTTCACCACCATGATTTTAATTTTTTTATCAGCAAAATTTTGTCCACCAGTCGTATTTTTTCATTCAGGCAACTTTTTTTTTTCCACTATCCACTTCTTATGACCTTTAAAGGGTTAACAGTAACCACCAATCAATTGACTGATTATTGATACTCACATGATATAATAGCAAGTAACCTAGTTCTTATTAAAATATAAAACATCCCAAGAGATGAAGTGAATTTCATTATTAGAGAAAATATTTTGTTGATATTTACGGGTTCAGACCATTAATAAAAGTGCAATAAATGAACCACTTTGTTAACTAACTCCTAGTTAAAAATGTGTAAAATGTAAGAAAAAATACATAGACCTAATATAATTCAAGCTTAGCAAAATCTCCGATGAGAAGGCTTAGTTTAATTTTGTGAGTTGCAAAAACGGAGTTACCAAAGCTACTACATCACAATCTTGTTGAAATGCAGCGATCCGAAGTAAATCATTAAGTTTATTGGAGAGATGTGTTCAACAGTTGTGGGAGAGGACAGTCTCATACTTCAGCTCTTTGAGAAGTATATTACAATGTTGAAAAGTTGCAAGGCAAACCATTGGTTACTAAAACACAGTTTCTATGTTGGTCAGCTGCATATTTACCTTCTGTTATATAAGTCAGTAATAGTTTACTGGAGGATTTGAAATATAATTATTGAGAGACTACTGCAAATATACTATTGGGTTCTTGATGGATGGGTAGAAAGTGACCCAGTAAACAAATAGAATATGCTATTCTATGGAATGTTGGTTGACCGTTGATAATCAGGAGGAGGAGAGTGTCGGGGTTTGGTCAAAGTACAAAAAAAAACCATGTTGATTCATCAATTTGTTTTTGTTCAACAATAAACCTTTGACCGAACTCCAGCTATCTCCTCCTCCAAAATATGCTCTATTTAAAAAAGTTATATTAGTTATTATAAATTATTATAATTAATGATAAGAGAAATGGATGTACTGTGTTTTCTATTGCTAACAAGAGAATAAAGCAGGACTAGGGCTGACAATTCTATAACCTCCCAACTGCTGACTTAATAGGAAGTGCTCTCCCCTTGCTAGGCAAAAGGGTTACTTAGATTAGCTCCTACCACTTTGGAGTGTTTGTAACCCTTAGGAATTTCTATGTAACGATTATTTAAAATAGTGAAACTGACTTCAGTACTCACTGCACCGTTGTTGAGAGCAATGCAATCTCATCTCTGGGCCTTATTCTCCAATGAGGAAATGTTGCTGCAAATTGTAGCTTCTGATATCACACTAAAAATTAGCCATTTTTTAGAAGCCACTAATTGCATCAACTAGGTTTATTGCTATTCAGTCACGTGATTGATCAATCAAGAATCAGTCAATTGATCAACCAGTTAGTGGTAAGCAATCGATGCGCTACTCACCCCCTCCTTGTGATGGACGGAGTCAAATAATCCTATCAATCTTTCTTTCTCACTTTCTACCAGACCTTGTTGTTTTGTGCTGTTACCAGGTAACTCATGTTCCTTTTTTGTCAATGGTTACTGTCTGGGCTTTATCAGGACACTAAGAATCTTTCTGTGTGCATATATATATATATATATACAGTATCAAGAGCAGGCGGGATAGAGAGTGCCACTGCACACACAAAAAGAAAAAATCACAAGAAGAAAAATTTTTGGGGATCTCTCGCCCTTCGTCGGTGAGGAGTGAAGAGAGACTGCTGAGTGATTTCATCTTTTTTTTTGTGCACTGCACTCTCTATCCCACCTGTTTTTTTTTCTATAAATACTTTCTATACATACATATACTTTTATATCAGCAATAAATATAAGGCCACCGTCGTTTAAANTTTTTTTTGTTACATGATCCTGAAGAAGAATGAAATATGAAATTCAAGCTCAAACTTTGATTTATTGTAATCATATATTATTTAACAAAATAATTGTTGGGTTTTTCCTTAAATTCTACTTTTTTAAAAATGCCCTAAAATGATGAAATAAGCAAAATAACCCTTCAAAATCCAGAATATCTCCTTTCTCACCCTATTTCCCAGAAAGTTTACTTACCTTTATATACATCTTTATTGAAATAAAGAAAAATTTGCACCTTTTACTAAGTGGAACATCAATGTTAAATAATAATAGATTGGCTTAGTATGGGACCTCTATAAATATAAATTTTTTACTTGACCCTGGTTTCGAAGTCTCGGTAGTATGAGATGAAAAAAATTTAAAGTAATGTACATTATACACTTAAAAATAATTATGCATTTCTTCTAAATACTACCACTTAAAGTGCTTTTGAAACTTGAACTTCACTTATTCTTCAAACCTTGAGGTTGCCTTTTAAGGCAATAAAGCAATTCAAAACAAGTAGCATTTGATAATTTAGTGGGCATCATACAAGATATTTTTTTCTATAACAAGATATATGATCATGTACTGTTTATGAGATCATGTACTATATTATAAGTAATCTTTTTAATACTATTGATAAAATTAAACTAAAAAAAAAATTTTTTGTTTCAGAGGCATTTAGTGACGCCTATTTCTCTTCTTATGGCATATATGCACACTACTGTGAATGATATGTCTCATATATATTTACTGAATGAGCGTCGATACAACTACACCACTCCAAAATCTTTTTTGGAGCTGATAAACCTTTACAAAAAACTTTTGAGTGGGAAAAATTCAGAAATAGCAGATAAAATAGAGAGGCTTCAAACTGGTTTACAGAAACTTGTCAGCTGTTCAGAACAGGTATTAAACCTCTCAATAAGTCAAATTAAAAATTTTTACCACAGCAATATTATTTATTAATGATCCAGCATACATTATTCTGAAAATTTTATAAAAATATATTGAAGCATTTATCAAAATACATACCTTAGTAGTTCTGAGCCTTTTAGCTTATTTAAAAAAAAAAAAAAATTATTTTAATCAATCAAAAAAGTAAAATCATAATGAATTTTAATAAAATTCTATGTTTGTTCTGTTGACATAAAAGTTTTTAAAAAATTTCTGCTGTACTCATTCTCAGAAAAGGGTTGATGAATTTTGATCAAATTTAGGTTTTGATCTCTATTTTAATCAGCTTAGTGTTTAATTTTTACTTTCTGCTTGATCCTGTTTAACCAAAAGAAAGGTAATCAGATTTTATTTATTTTTTAAAATTATTTTTTATAGTAAATATAATGTTGTTGATCTCAAATTATATGAAGTATTAATGTATGTATATTGTTATGTAAAATAAATAATAGAGATGTGTATTGTCATGAGCCATGGTCGTTTAGAATATACCTTATGAGGGCTGGATGAACACTGGCCATAAATATTATTAGGACTATGGGTCACTCCAATTGTCACTTTCCCTCCACTTCCTCTACTACTTTATTGAATTTGGTCTTTTTATTTTTAATAATATGTGTAATAGAGAGAGTAAATACATTATGTCTAATAATAACAAATTATTTGTTAATGTATGGATATACATTAATAAACAGAGATAATACTGAATCACTTAAGTTTTATAAAGCCTTCCTTTTATTTTGTTTAAGTCTAATTCAGAATATTGTCTTATTATAGGTGGCTGTGCTTAAAGTCCAACTAGCTGAGCAGGATAAAGTGGTGCAGCAAAAGAATGCTGCTGCCACTGAACTTATCACAGAAGTAGCAACTGAAAAAGAAAAAGTACAAAAGGAACAAGCTGTTGGTAAGTATAATTTAATTAAATTGTTATAATTTAAGATATTCCATGTCCAGACTTTTTTTATGTTTGTATTATAGGATCTTATAGGGATGCTGAATAGTACATTTTTCTCCAATATATCACTTATCTGTATATCCAAGCATATCATATACTTATATCCTTTTCAAAGTTTTGAAAAGGAAAGAAATACTGATAGTTTTAAATCTTTGGATTTAGTTTGAGTCTCTTTTTCAGCTTAGGTTCAAAGTAAAACCCAGATGATGTGGACACACTAGTGATTTACTCAATTCCTCTGGCATGGTTTACAGAGGTGGTTTTTTGGGAGTATCCTGCACTACTTAGGTATTGAAAGAAACTATGATGCTTATGTGTTTTTCTTTTTAAGATTTTTATTTCAGAGTCCATCTTTTTAATAATGTAGATTTTTGCTCTACAAAAACTAAGGAGGCAGATCCCATGTAACCCCTCATAAAAAATCTTTTGCAGACAGGAGGGTAGATCACCTTAGGTGAGGCTAGGAGTGATTACTCTGCAGCACAGGACTCACCCTGTGTACTGGAGTGACACAAGCAATCATAACTTTTGAATTAATACTGAATAAATCTCATCCACTTTAAGAAATAGATATGGGCTGAAGAAATCTACTACATACTAAATCCCAACTAGAATGACCCAGCAGCTCTTTCAGAACTAAATTATGTTGGGTAGTCAGAGAATCCTTGCCAGCCTATTTACTATGAGTGACCAAAGTCAACTCCTTTGTCTCTAGTAGGAAATATAAGTCAAACTAAAGTATATTGAGCTTTATCATAGGTAGCCCCACAATTCGATTTTGTTTCAAAATCACTAGTTAAAATTTAGAATCTGTTGACGAAAATTGGACCTTTCTCAATAAATTGGACTGTTTAGGCTATTGGGCCTTTTTGCCTTCTGAGACTCAGTTAATTTTGGAATAGAGAAATTGGAGCTTCATTGATGGTCTGGACTTTGATGTTCTTCACAAAATTCCTTTTTCCACTCCTAATTGCCATGGTTCTTACATTGAACAAAATAAAAACCCTATTTCCCGTAGAATTAATTATAAAAAAAATGACATTAAGAAAAAACTAATAAAAACTGCCCTTTTTCATGAAAAACACAAATTTGACTTCAAGAACATAACCATTCTTTCCACCGAACCCTATGAACACAAAAGTCTTTTATCTGAAACCGTTCACTTTAACTTACAACATA
This sequence comes from Oncopeltus fasciatus, assembly GCA_000696205.2. Classification (NCBI taxonomy): domain Eukaryota; kingdom Metazoa; phylum Arthropoda; class Insecta; order Hemiptera; family Lygaeidae; genus Oncopeltus; species Oncopeltus fasciatus. The sequence continues at coordinate 104,417 of KZ807707.1, read as the reverse complement.
ATCCAGTTAATGACAGAATGGGCATAGAACACATTTCTTTAACTTATTCAAACATTTTCAACATCCTTAAAAACCATAAGCCTTCCTTCAAAATAAACCTGTCAAACATTTTTCCCAGTTCCAAAAGTTACTTATTCGCAATAATTCCCTTCCTTTTATTGCTCCTTTTGAAATAGGCCACTCTCTCTTTGTACCTTCCACCTCTTACCTCCCACCCACCCTTTCACCACCCACAATGTCCTTCTGAAAATTATTTTTTCTGCTGTCATGAAAATGTGAGCTTAAGGAAAGGTCGTCTCTCTCGTTTTCATGATAGGTAGGTGTTGGCCATTTTTTGAACAGTTTTTTTAATAGTTCGTTTTCTGCATGTTGAATTCTCCTACATTCACTCATACTTTTGATATCATATTACATTATAGCAATTATATGTTATAATATTGTAAATTATTATTGTATTCTCATGACATTGTATTTCAACAGCCCTGAAGATGGCTTACAATGTAAGTCAAAACGTCGGCAGATAATTTAAAAAAAAATACCTTTTTTTTATTGAATTTGTATTTTTTTTTTTGGATCTACCTTGACCGAACCCCAACTAAAATCATCTAATAATAATATCTACGGTCAAAAAACTCTCCTTTTGATAAGTAGTTACATTTTTAAAAAATTATATTTTGATTTTATTTTGTAACTTCAGTTAACTGTCACGTTAATATAGAGGGTGAGGGTAGGTTATATTAGANTTTTTCTAATATACATAATCTTTTCTTTCAAATGAAATTAATCAAGTATTGTGTTCATATATATAATATAAATAAAGTTAAAATATAATTTTAACTTAGTATTTTATATATTGTCTTATTTTTTTACAGCAACCGACGAGGAAAGGAAAGTACGTGTCATTGAAGAAGATGTGTTAGTTAAACAAAAGGTCTGCGAAGAAGACTTGGCTAAAGCTGAGCCTGCTCTTCTTGCTGCCCAAGAAGCATTGAACACATTAAACAAGGTCTACTGGAGATTATTTCTTCCACTTTTGTAACTATATATCATTAAATGAAGTTGGAGTTGCGATTAATTTTTAGAATTGCTAAAGAATACTCATTTTATATAATATTATGTACATGTGTGTGTGTGTGTGTGTGTGTGTTTTCTCCACATTTTCTATTCTTTTTTAAAATTGTCTATACCTGTTGCAGACTAATTTAACTGAAATGAAATCTTTTGGCACCCCACCCGATGCAGTAGCTAATGTTGCTTCAGCTGTAATGGTTCTTCTAGCCAAAAAAGGTAAAATTCCCAAAGATAGAAGCTGGAAAGCGGCCAAAGTAAGTGTTCCTTTAAAATGCTTAACTATTTTTTCTAAGTATGTTAGCTGATAAGGAACATATTTTAAAAAAAATATTACATTTGATTGATTTAAAAAATAATGAAAGGAATTTTTTTTAAACCTTTATTTACTTATTACATTCTGTTAAAAATAAAAACATTTTATAATTTGATTACAATGAGTAGTAAAAATGACATTCAATGACAATCACATGAGGAGAAGGTGACCAATGACAAAACTCTGAAATTATTTACAGACTAAGTCTCCAGGAGATCACGGGGCCATCTTTGTTTGAGTTGACTGGGAGGGTTGTAGAGGTTGGAGTTGGAAGACAAGGTCTGTACTAGTGGATTAGGATGGAATGGCAGTTTACTGTGGAAAAGGCTGAAGCAGGTAGAAATGAGATCCTGAACAAAAGGGATATTAAAATCGTGGTGAAGGGAGGAATTAGATATGTAATTGGGAGCATATGCGATTATTTTGAGGGTTTTGGATTGAAAGAATATGATTCATAGAATATTGGAAGGCTTGGCGGCACCCCAAATTTCTACATCATATGTCTGCAGTAATGTTTTTTGGAGTGTCAGTTTGTGTTCTATTGTAAGATTGGAATTTCTATTCATGAGTCTGTATAGGAGTCCTTGTCGTTGATTGAGTTCTTGTCTTTTAATTTTAATATGTTCACCCCATGTGAGTCCAGATGAAACCCCCAAGTAACGAACGGAGTTTGAGAGTGGTGAAGGAATATTGTTAAATTTCACAATTTTAGGAAAGTTTTTCTTCCATAATTGGAAATTAACTTGGACGAATTTTGCTTCATTAATTTTTATTCTCCATTTGCCACACCATTTACGAATGCTATCAAGATGATCTTTTAGGTTTTTAGAAGCAGTTTTAGACCAGGGGAAGTTATGATAGCCTTGTCATCTACAAATAGAGCTGAGAGAGTACTTGGATGGGTAAGGATGTCAGCAGTGTACAGGATAAATAGGATAGGTCCAAGGACACTACCTTGAGAAACTTCGCTTCCACTTGATGGAAATCGGAGTAATCCTTGCCGAACCATAAAGAAACAGTTGGATAAGTAAGACATAAGGATTAGGTAAGTGTTTCTAAAAAGTATGGATTTCACTTGAAACAGAAGACCACTGTGCCAGACTCTATCAAATGCTTGAGAAACATCTAAAAAAGCTTCTGGGTAGTACTCTTTGCTCTCAAGGGTAGTCTACATAGCAAATGTAGTCTATGACGCGAAACACTTACTGGACAGTAGAATGCTTACTTCTGAAGCCGAACTGATGATCTTGGAGGGCTCAATAATGGAAGGCATAATTTGATTTTCACATAATTTTTTTCAAAAAACTTAGAAAGTGAAGGAAGAAGACTTGAAGAAGGGTTATGTGGTGGTTTTCCAGGTTTGGGAAATAATATTATGTCGGAATATTTTCAGAGGAGTGGGAAGTGTGTAGTTCGAAGTATAGAATTATGTATGTAGGTAAGGAATATAATTGCCTTCTTGGGAAGATTACGGAGAATTTGACCGGTGATTAAATCATATCCAAATGATTTGAGCTTAGGCAGAAAGGAATTTAAGTATAAAAATGAATAGAAATTCAAAAATTCCTCAAGATGATTGAAGAGAGAAACTAAAAGGCTGCTTACATCTTAGATGAAATGGTCAATTTATGAAAGACATAATTTAACTGAATGGTAAATCTTTAAACAAGAAGGAAAGTATCTTAGGGATACATCTTATAAGGAAACTGATGTTAGAAGAAGAGTTTTAATATCAGAATATCAAAAGTTTTTGAATAGGAGAGAATTTTGTGTTTTGTTTACTCATTTTCCTTATTCATTTTTGATTTGATCATTACTGATATCAGTTTTATTAATGAAAGACAAAATAAAGATCAAATATATACTTCTATAAAACACTTCCAGTATTAAAAATATTGTCCCCAAAACTAGTTTTTCTATTAAGCCCTTCTCATTTTAAATAAGGAATATCTATCTCTCTCCTTCCATCCCAGGAGATTTTAGATTTTTTACAAGTTTCTTTCTGTTCATTATTATTGTAATGTTAATTTGTTTGTTTCAATAAAGCAAGTATTAAAAATTAGTTTATTTCAACTAAAAAATAAATACAAATAAAATAAGTAGGTTTCAATAATTTTTTGACAATCTTATCTGATCTAGAAATACCAAAATTTTTATATAGAAGAGGACATTAGTCATCTATTTAAAAAACAAAAATACATATTAATATCTAGTTAACTGTTAAAAAATATATTTATACATTCCTATCAACTTTCTAGTTTATACAATGAAATTAGGCTTGTGACATTTAATTATGAAAATAAAGACACTATAGAAGGTTTAACTGTTAAGTGGGTTTAAAAATAGATTATTTTTTCTTTTGGAGAAGAGGGCACAATATATATATATATATGTATTGGTATCTATCTTGACCGAACCCCAACAAAAAAAACATCTAATAAACTAATTTAATATTCTAACTTCCAACAACTCGGATCATGGCTAAGCAGTGGAGACAAATTACAAACAGCACTTATTTTAAACAGTTCTTTTTTTTATTTCATAAAATATATTTATTTAGGTATATAAATAA